>OY757925.1:76620694-76800694 GCA_963585895.1 Sepioteuthis lessoniana | reverse complement strand
CAACGTGTGTCATGTGAAAGCCACTGAGATGTACATGCAACTGAGTTTTATAAGGAAACTTATTGTGTACTGGTTCGAAACAGGTGATAAGGCTGTAGAGAAAGCCACCAACATTTTTTTTGTGCAAAAATTTAAAAGAGTATAACAACCATAGACTTCAAGAAATTTTGTCCTGGTTACAAGAACCTCGACAAAAAAAGTTAAGTAATCCTAAAACCGTAGATTTTGAGGCCGTGCTCCGAGCCATCGAGGCAAATCGGTGAGTGGTACTTCGTGCGTGGCTCTCGGTGAGTGGCACTCGGTTATTGTATTAAGTGAGTGGCACTTGGTGAGTATCGGGTTAGTTCAGCATTTCACAGGCATCTGTAGTTCCCTACGTTTATGATTTCGGAAAATACATCCAGAGTTGCCAAATTTGTCCTCACGTTAGAAAAATACAAAATTTTTGACTCACCCTTGTAAAAGGTTGAATATCTTGCAAAGAAAATCCTGCATTTCTATTTTAATAAAGATGGAAATATCTCCAGATTTATTTCATTTTTTTTCTTTGAAAGCAAACAGATCTCTGAAGCTTTTTCAAAAAAATTTCGTGCAAAGTTACGTGATGAGATGCTGTCGAGATTGTCCTTATAAAATATTAAACCTTGCATCGTATCTGATTCAATGATTTTTAACTTGAAATCGCTTTTATTTGCTGCGAGGTTAAAGTATGATTTTTATGATTTTATTTTTAAATATTTCAGTTAGGCAATTAATATTTTTTTCCCTAATTTTTCTTGTTATTCTTTTGAATCTTGTATTGATTTTATGTATTTTTCTTACTATGTTTTATTTACAGATTTCTATATTCATTTGTATAATATATATATATGCACAATATGATGATATAATTTTGACTTTTTCATTTATATCATGAAAAATAATTTCTATTAAACCTGATATAATAACTAATTCATCATTCTCTTTCCAATGATTACGATTTAAAATCAGTTTTATTTGCTGCGGGATTAAAATAGAATAATTACGTCATCTATTTCGATATTTTTTTAACTAAGAAAATTTGGAGTTGACCAAACAATTATTATTCGCAAATATCTTTTTTGTTTTTTTATAATATTGCTGTATTTTTCTTGCTCAGACAACACTGAGTAACTCTGCTAATTATTAATAAAATATACTCTGTAAATAAATTTGATTAAATTGAATTAAAAAACTACACGGACTGTATGATGCCACAAACACAGTGCTATTTCATCATACAGTGTAATCTCAGAAGGATTAAACTAATGTTTTGAAGTCACCATTTAATTTTATTTGAATAACAATATTAATGATGACTTCCGCTTAAGACATGCTGAAATAATCGAATCCCGATAGATAAGCGACAAGGAGGAGAGAGAGCAGAGACATTCCTTGAATTTTCTTTCTGGTTTTCTGTTGTAGTTCTAACGTGCTTGTTCACTGGTTTTATCTCCACAGCTGCGCGTCTAGTGGCAGGTCCATCTTCGGAGCTCTCCCCAAAATGGGGACTGCAACTCTCGGCTGTCTTCACATTGCCTTGTCTGGACTTCAACTCGCTGGCTTTACCTCGTCGTTTCTGGCTGCAAACTAACTTTTCCCTGCTTTCTACCCTGCGCCCCTGCTTTAACGGAGTTTTCATTTGAGTTCCTTCAGCCAATCAGAACTTTCCGATTCGCTGCTGATTTGTTTCTATTTTAAACAGGGGCAACTTTAATTATTTTACTGGCCTTGTTTTTCATACTTAGGCATTTGGGGTACAAAACGCTAAATTAGACATTAGTCAGTAAGTAAGTTAAGTTAGCGACCTTAGTCGAGGGTAACCTGAAGGCTCCCTTTTCGATAGCTACTACACCGAGGTGTAGGGGAGGGCGCAACACCTTACCCTGCATTGTTCTACTTTACCCTTGACCCTTACCTTATAATGCTGAGAGTTAAGCAAGGTATCATCACGTACCATTTTTAGAGTCATTGGTATGACTCGACCTGGGATTGAACCCTGGTTTCCCGGCCCATTGGCGAACACTCTACTCATTAGGCCAATGGTCCGGTATTAATCTAGGCATAAACTGAGTTTGAAACTATTTGAATATCCGTTGAGTCTCCTGGATATAACACTAAACAATCTGATGGTGAGGTTCCAGTAATGGTGGGGCTTTATGGGATGTGGAGCACCCCTTCATTGCCATTGCTTCCAGGTCCACTCTGACCTGGCGTAGTTGCACCTGATAAGGATCCTATCTATTGGTTAACTAGAACTAACGGCATACTTATGCTAAACTGAATTGTTTGACTAAACTGAATTGCTTGAAATAGAAATGTTTTGACAATTAAACCGTACTTACTGCGTGCTTATGCTAAACTGAATTATTCAAAATGGAACTGTTTTTTTGACATTGAAACTGTACTTATACGAAACTGAATTGTTTAATGTAGAACTGTTTTGACATTTAATTGTTGAGCTGCTTAACTAAACGGAATAGCTTGAAATAGAAATGTTTTTCAAATTTAATTTGTGTACTTATGCTAACCTGAATTGTTTGAAAAAAAACTATTTTCATGAAAATGGATTTGGCGTAAAATAACCTACAAAGGTTGATATGCCATAAAACCCAAATAACCAACTAAAACCGTATTCCGCCTCCATTAAGATGTATGTATATTTCCTTAACAAATCAACAATTAAATATAAATGAACTTACGATCAAGTCAGATTTATAGCACCGGATTCAGTCAGACCATTGAAGTTGAGAGGCGATAAACTTGGCTATATACCTACCACGGTTAGTACTTAACGAACGTAAGGGTAGTGTGCCACACTAAAAAAATCTAACTCAATCCCAACCATCAAAAATGAAATGAAATCGACAAAAAGATCTTCGAAAAACTTTTAAATGAACTAAATATTTTTATTAATCTTAGTCTTGTGAAACACGAAAAATAGTCGATCAACATATTCCATAATTAGAAGATTCTTGACAGACAGACAGACAGACTGATTGTTGTTGTTGTTTTATAGCTTGAGAGCGTTTTACACCATCTCTATCAAAAGATTTTTACTCGGGTCTGAGTAAAAGCAAGCCTTCTCGCATTTCCAGGACTCTTTTATACATCCTATCCGATTTCAGCAGTTCAATGTTATGGGTAGTCTTACTTCTTCCACCGATCTCCAGCCGTCATAAGTCTGGTCTTTTTTCTGGGATTTAGAGATATATTTTCATCTCAATGTCCAAGAGAATTTTCTGTGTCTTCTAGTTTGGGCAAATACCATTTGTCAAAATGGCGTAACTATTATCGTAATTATTTCACTCCTTGTTAGTCTTTCCTACCAGGGTGAACTGATGGTCTTTCACTGGAGACTGGGTAACAGAAAATCTCCTTAGGCCTCCAGAACTTTTCTCGTTGTTCTGGCCGATCTCCACAAGGCCGTAGTAGTGACAGTCTCAATTCGTCCTCTGATTTCCAACTCTTCCAATCCTCTTTCCAAGCCTTTGGGACCGTTCCTAGCGCGCCAACTATAATTAGTATGATCGTCACCCTCATGTTCAGTAGCTTTCTTGGTTCTCTAGCAAGGTTTAAGTGCTTTTCTAGCTTATCATATTCTTTGATTTTCCCTCTGTGATTCGCTGGAACGGCAAACTCCAATAAACGGCCTTTTTTGCGCTGACAATCATTTGTTTTCTGGCTGATATTAGGTGACCTGTTTGTATCTCAAAATCTCGGAGAGTTTTATGTGTCCAATTCTCAAGGATAGACTTTAGTACAATTATCATTGATTTTCCCTTTGAGAGTTTTTCACATCAGTGTTAGCTGATGGTTATCCACATGAGTTTGAGGGACAGCAAGTCTCCTCAAGTCTCATTGACTACGTTCAATATTCTGGCCAATCTTAATAATACTGCAGTCTGGATGGTCTTCACTCGTGTTCTTATTTCAAATTCCCACAGTCCCAGTACCAATCCTTTAGTGACTGTACCGAGTACGCCTATCGCAATTGGTATCACCGTCACTTTCATGTTCTATTGGTTTTTCGTTTCTCTTGCAAGGTCTAGGTACTTATCTCTCTTTTTGGTCTCTTTCAATTTTACTCAGTGGTCTGCCGGAACGGCAAAGTCCACAAATCGGAAGGTTCCCTTTTTTGTTGACTATCAATTGGTATGGTCGTCTGGCTGAGATTAGGTGATCCGTTTCTAACTCAAAATCCCAGAGAAGTTCATACGTTTCATTCTCCAGGATAGATTCTGGGTTGTGCATATACATTTGTTCGTATGGTCAAATTCAATATTCTTGCACAGTACCCAGTAGTTCACCTTCCCTATTCAGTCGTGTTTAGTCCTATATTCGTTTTGCGCTAATTTGCTGCATTCACTTATTATGTGATTGATAGTTTCCTCTCTATAGCCACATAAGCCGCACTAGCTATTTTGTTGGGTCTTATCTATTTTTGCTTTGATATAATTTGTCCTTATGGTGTGTGTTTTTTGTACTGCTATTAGCAGAGATTCAGTTTTCTCTTGATTTTTCCCTTTCTTAACCATGTTAAAGTTTTCTCGTATGACACTTTGCTTGTTTGTCTCTTGAAAAGTCCACCAAATTTTTTTACTTCCCATTTTTATATTCTTGTTATTTTTTCTGTTGATGCTTGTGTTATCTGTTTTGTTTCTTGTCGCTGTAATCAGTCTTTGTCCGCGATGGTGTATGTAGTCTTCTTGTCGTTGTATCTATGCATCGACGCTATATTCAATGCCAGTGAATCCTCTTCCACCTTTTTTTCTTGCTACATGCAGTCTGTCTACATAATCTCTGGAATGTAAAGCCACATGTATATGTTATATATTGCAGCTATGTCTTAACGAACGACGAGGAACACATGTACACAAAGATGTAATCTTTTATTTTTATTCTGTGACGTCAATACTTCGGTGGAGCAACCAGGGAGTTTTCACACATCCGAAGGAGCAGCGGGAACAGCACCAGCCTAAAATTCTACAACTTATGTATTCTTCAAACTCATACGTGACACACATGCAATGCTTCTTTCCATTGACTATGTTTAGGCCTACCCCTCCCTTCCTTGTCTTCCATTATCCACAGTTCACGCCCATCCATTGTCCGTTTTTCATTGGCTATTGTTTTACGCCCACTTACTGTATGTTTTCTGATAACCACTCTGTTGATTTTCTCCACAGCCAAATGTACAAGGTGCATACGATAAGTTTCCAGACTTTTTTTTCGTATGGGCACTTTTATTGAGAGTACACACATGAAACTCTAGTCCCTTTCGAAGTAATCTCCTCCGGCTGCAATGCATTTGTTGTACCATTCCAACAGCTTCTGAAAGGCCCCATGTAAGTCCTCTTGTGTGAGCTTGTCAATGACCTTCGTCACAGCCTCTTTTATCTCCTCAATTGTCTCATAACTACAGCTTCTGAGCTTACGGCATAAGCAAAAGTCACAGGGAGCAAGATCTGGACTATAGGGGGGTGAGGAACTGTCTTGATACCCATCTTGATCAAATAGTCTGTGACAAGGATGGAGTTGTGGACTGGTGTATTGTCCTGGTGGAAATGCCACTGACCCGATTTGAAGAGTGCTGGCATCTTTCGACGAATCTCTTGCTGAACTCCCTTAAAACCTCATCATAGTAACCCTAACCCTAACACTTTGGCCAATCAACTCTGGTGTATTGACTTCCTTACTCCTACCACACCTCTCATCATCCCTCACAGACACCCTGCCTTGAATCTCTTGTGCCACTCAAAAACTCATGCTCGATTCATGCAAGATGGTCGAAAAGCGGTATGAAGCATTTCATACGTTTTTTATAGCATTTTTTCCAAGTTTAAAACAGAATTTTATTGCATATCGTTCTTCTAAGGTGTCAGATTGCATTTTTGAAATTCACCAGCTATGACAATGAGGCTTTAGTAGGGTTTATTCCAATTTCTGCTGTAGCTGTTTCTTTGAACCTGAAATCATAAGATTTGGTCAGTCATTTCTTAAGATGTATAGCAATAACATAGTGAATTCTCAAGATTCTACGGCAATTTTAAATGCCCATACAAAAAAAGTCTGGAAACGTATCGTATGCACCTCATCTCTATCAAAATATCCACTGCGTTCAAAAACATCTGCAGGTCAAGGTGATATTCCGGTACTTATTTTGTTGATTTGATCATCGGCCAGATGTATTTATCACAACATCCGTCGCGGTGATATTTCAGTTCTCACTTTGTTGATTTTATCAACAGCCATATATGTCTTTCAATAATATTCGCCAGTTCAACGTGTATGTAGGTTACGTTGATATATTACATATAGTCATGAATTTTATTATTCACTGACCCATTTCTTGATGTTCTTTCCTCGTCCACTTCAAGAATGGTACCAAGTATCCTACAAGGAGGGCAGTCTAGGGTTTTTCCCTTTGATGAGATTTCTACTTATAGTTTGGTTTCAAGTAGTTATCTCGTTCTCCTGAAATACTCCTTTGGAATATTTTTCTTACATCATTTGTTTGATGGTGGCTACTTCCACAATTCCAAAGTATTTGTAAGTTTCCTTTCCTCCGAGTGTTCTGATCTTTCTTGATTTGGCAGTACTATTCCATGTGTTGTTTCCCGCTTCCTATTATTAGCATGCCACATTTTTCAATGCCAAATTTAATCCCAAAGTTCTGATTGTATATTCTCACTGTCTGTATTAGGGTTTCCAATTGGTTTTCATTTTTCGCAAACAGCTTGATGTCGTCCATGTATGTTAGGTGATTAATCTTTTCCTGCTATTTTCTAAGTTTGTATCCGCCTGTGTATTTTCTGATTATATGATTGAGTGGCTTCATCGCTATCAGAAAGAGCAATGGTGATAGTGCGTCTCACTGGAATATACCACTCTGGATTTTTACTTCAGCTAAACTTTGCCTCTCACTATTAATTCCATTCACTAGTTTTCCATGGTTCTCTCGATTAACCTTATGGTTTCGTTGGATATCTTTGTACATTTTGAAACAGTTTGTTATCAAGTTTGATGTAACACATCGTAATTATTATTATTATTATTATTATTACTAGTATTACTCACAAAAACATGTGCTCTCTGGTCTTAAGTATTTTAGTTTTAATGTAATAAGTAATTTTAATATAATAAATAATTAGTCTTTCTGATTAATAAATTAATTAGAAAGACTAATAAAGCTAAATAATACATATGAAAATATTATTTATGTTTGTTCATTTTAATTGATTTATATATAAAGTTATACACAGGATTACTTTTAATACGTTTGAAAATAAAATAATAATATAAGAAATCAATAATACCAAGTAATTGTTTATTAAACTCATTTTTATTTTATTTTTATTAAAACCAATATGAAAATTATCCTCAGCATATACAATGGAAACCTTTCTTTCTGAATGACATATAACGTACATCGCAGGATTTTCAACGTACTAATAACATCGGCTTTTTCGAGGTAAATCTAACTTAGATTTTTAATAGACATCGTTAACAAATGAGATGTTGATTAAGATTGAATTGTGATTATTCTAATAAATCATTGGGAATATAACGTTACTAACTAAAGTAATTGTGCCAACGGCGTTCATTTAGTCTTAGTTACAGACTGATGGATAGATAATCTCAATTATAATAAGATTATTTGCCTCTTTTTCGAGTTTTTCAAACCAGCTATTTCTGGCGTGTTTCACTGAAGTCTGCACAGCTTTCCAAAACACTTCTCTGTATTCTAATCAATTTCAACAGAGTTGTGGTCTGAACAATCTCATACTATTTTAGATTTCTAGTTTCGCCATTCCTTTTTCTAAATTCTCGTAGATTGTTCCTAGTATTCTGACTATTACCCTCTTCTTTATATTCTACAATTTTTTCCATAACTCCGATGGGTTCCAGATATGACTGGAATCACTGTCATTTTCAAATTCCCAAACTCTCTCTCAAGGACCAGGAATTTGTACAGTTTTCTTTTGCTTTTCTTTGGTCTGCTGAGAAAGCAAGATCCAAGATTTAATAAATTCTTTTCTTTCTAATCTGTTGGCCGTCACTGAGTGATTCGTCTATATCCCAAAATCCACGATTATTATTATTGGTTGTTGTAGAAATAGAAATAGTTTTGTTTAGTTTCTTTGTTTAATGCCATATTAAGCTTCATAAGTTATTTAATGCCAAAGCTATCCTTCTAGAAGAACAGAAGTGATATTATTTAAACCATTGCTGGAAATATAATAGGGTTCGAAACATTTCTCAAAGATCATCATCATCATCATCATATCGTGCTGGCAGCACGGATATCCCTGACCCTCTCTCGCCACTCCTCCCTATCGTTCATCGCCCTAGGCAGGTCTTCAGGACAACAACCTGTATCCTCACATAGCTGCTGAATGTACGTTCGTGCTGGTCGTCCTGCTTTTGCGCGGCCGTGTGTGGGGATCCATAAGAGTACATCTCTTATGAGTTCATCTCTGCTTCTCCAGCAATGTCCTGCATGTCTGGTTCGCCTAACTTGAATAGTTTTCGTGATAGGGGGCAGGTGGCCGTACAGTTGGTGTCTTGTGGGGTGTTGCTGCCAGGACTTGTTGAGGATTGCACGCAGCATTCTTGTGTAATTGCCATCTAGTTTCTTCTCCAGCCGTTTTGTTAGCGTCCATGTAGTGCATCCATATAGCAGTATCGATGTGACCGCTGCCTGGAAGAAGCTGCGTTTCATTTTATCGGTTAGGTCTGATTTCCATATAGTCGATAGCCTATTGATAGCTGTCCATGCTTTCGTTAACCTCGTTTCGATGTCCTTTTCGGTTGATTCGACGCTGCTTCCTAGGTACGTGAATTTTCTCAAAGATACTAGATGAATATTAAACGTAAAAGATCGACTAGAGTTCGAACTCACTTACTTCAAGGTCGTTTTTAACTATTTTATCCATTACGCCACGGAGTAATGCTTTTTCGCACTCACTTTGTCTGGTGACGTTTCACTGGAGTCTGAGTGACTTCAAGTCTTCTCATATCCCAAAGACTCTTCTAAATATTCTAGCTGATCTTAGCAGCTTTGGGATTTAGATAGTAACAGTTCTTCATCTAATTACCAGTCAACTGATTCTTTTTTCCAGGTTCTTAATTGTTTTTTTTCTCCCAAAGGTGTCAACTACGATTAATATCACAATCACCTTCATACTCCATAATGTTTTCTTTGGCAAGATTCAAGTATTTGACTGATTTTCGCTTTATTTTATATTCAATCTAAGTGTCTGCTGGAACGGTAAAATCCACTGATGATTATCTATTTTCTTCTTGTTGCCCAGTCAGCTGGGGCTGTAGAATACACTGATTGCACCTCTGCAGAGGGGTAAGACCCCCCATTACGAGTGTCCTGAATATGGCACTAAACAATCTGATGGTGAGGTTCCAGCAGTGGTTGAGCTTTGGGGAATGCGGAGTACCCCTTCATTGCCATCGCTCACAGGTCCACTCTGGCCTGGAGTGGTAGCACCTGATAGGGCTCTATCTATGGGTTAAATAGAACTAACAGCATACTTATGCTAAAATGAATTGTTTGAGTAAACTGAATAGCTTGAAATAGACATGTTTTTTACAATTAAACCGTACTTACATTTAAACTGCTTGCTTATGCTTAACTGAATTATTTGAAATAGAACCGTTTTTTGACATTAAAACTGTATTTACACTTAACTGAATTGTTACATATAACTCCTTGAATAGTTTTAAATGGAAATGTTTTTTAACAATTAAACTATGTACTTATGCTAAACTGAATTGTTTTAAATAGAACAGATTATTTACATAAAAATGGATTTGGCGTTAAATAACCTACAAAGGTTGATATGCCATAAAACCCAACAAACCAAACCAAATCCTTTTCTTCTTGTTAATTAAAAATGGGTCTTCTTTTCTCGACTGAATTAAATGATTATTTAATAGCTTAAAGTCTTAGAAAATCTTATGTCTTTCCTTTCCTGGGACAAAAAATAATGGATATATATGGTTTACGTGTGGGTTACCATTTTTATCATCTATTCTTTTTAAATGTATCAGGAAAATTTTGTTTTTATTTTTTCAAATTTGAACGTAAAAGATTCTTCTTAAATTGAAAAAGAGTAACTGTAGTAGGGAATTCCTTGGACTGGTTTAGTTTCTTTGTGTAATGACACATCAAACTTCGTGGGTTGTTTAATGACAAAACCTTCCTTGAAGAAGAACAGTAGTGGTCCTATTTAACTCTTAGTTTGGAGAATAATGGGGTTTATACCTTTTTCGAAGAGTATTAGTCCCAAAGTGAACGTTATAGCGCGACTGGAGTTCGAACTCACTTACCACGATGTCGCTCGTGGTGTAATGGATATTGTCACAGAAAACGGACATGGTCACCCGATCCCAAAACTTCGACGAGGCTGTTTGTGTTTCACATTGATCTAATTCCTTTAAGGAAGGTATGAACCCAACTATCCTCCCTTCAGCTATAGGTAAAATTAGTAGGACATACTGGGCTCTTTAGTCTTGATATGGCTGCCAGTCTAGGGGAAAATTCAAAATTCAAAATTTAAACCAGTTAAATTCTGCATCAAATATTTAATTCGTGTCGCATTCTGTTCGCACGGAGGGGTTGGGTAAATACATCCTATAATGTCACAGTTCACCCATTATGCGACGAAGACTCCCTTGAACTCCTTGGAAGGTAACGAATTCGCAAGTGATAATTTCAATGAAGTTTAAATCCTTGAAAGTCTCCACAGCTTTCCAAGAAACTTCTAATTATACTTGCCGATTTTAGTTCCGCTAAGGTTTGGACAGTCTCAATTCTTCCTCGCATTTCTAGTTTTATCATATTTACCAACCCCTCCGCTCGGGTAGGATATGACACAAGGTCAATTTTTAAGCGGAGTTTAACAGGTTTGAATTCAGAGTATTCCTTCTCCTAGACTAGTTGCCTCACCAAGGCTGAAGAACCAATCTGTTCTACTATTTACCCATAGCTGGAGGGAGAATAATTGGATTCATACCTTTCCCAAGGGTATTAGTGCTATGTGAAATGCAATCAGTCTCGTCCAGGATTTGAACTCGTGTCGTCGTGTTCATTTCCTACGACGATAACCATTACACCACGGGCACCTTCTACGCATTTCTATTTTTATCATTGTCTTTTCTGGCCGGGTGGCTTACATGATATCATGGTTAATATGAAGTAATAGCCGACTCCTTACCATCAGTGAGTCTGTTGCTCGGCTGTGTGACTGTCAATATTCGGTCAACCACGAGAACTCTAACGATAGGTGAGTGAAACAGTCGCACGTGAGACAGAAAGATTTTCGTAAAAGATCATTCGGTAAATTATTAACAGATAAACGAGAAGAAACAACGTGAATTTAGAGGCTAGCGAATACCCAATCATTGAGGTTAACAGTTATGATTTAGCAATTCCTTCTTTGACTATAAAGTGAATGTGTCATATTTTATTAATTTGAGACCTGTCAAGATGGAGGTAGAAACGCAGTAATAAGATGAGTGGTATTCTTCTTTGGCTATGTGTCTGGCTTTTTGCTTTTCTCTGAAATCGTCATCATCTCTACGTCACGTCTTTGTTTTCTGGAAACTTTTACGAAGGTCTAGTAAAACAGCATTAGCAAACTAAGCTTACAGAATACCACTAGCTTCTCCCTGGGTGTCCTTTACTACTGGTGGTGTGCCACTTGAAACAAAGGTTTGCAGATTACTACTGTTATAGGAGAAACTCCCTGTAGCTTAGTCGATAACAAGTTGGTCTGCAACATCGATGTAAGGGAATTCGAAGTCCAGACATTCTATTGGGCTCAATTTCCAACCAATAAACTTGAAAAAGTCATGACCCCACCTATTATACCCCCAGCTAGAGGTTAAACAGTACCACTACTGTTTTTCAACTAAGATGTCCTGGGCATTAAATAGACAACGAAGGTTGATACTTCATTAAACAAAGAAACGAAACCTAGTGGGAGGTTTGCCCAATTGTGCGTGACTAAAAGCATTTAATAGTAGCTGTCTAGAAATCAAGGTGTCTGACTGTAAAAAGTACCATTAACTTTATTTCCTTTAAATTAAATAACTTGTAAAGCCAGAAACCGACAGAAAACATGGAAATCTTCAACTGACACTGCCATCAGTTGGTTTGTCATGACTTGTTGCATGTTGTAAACAGATACCAAATAGTAACTACTGTGCTGGCTTTGATTTTTCTTAACACGATACAAATTGCAAGAACGCAGGTGAGGCAAATGTGCATGGAGGCCCTGGAACCATTTCAATATTTGCAAAGGACAAACCTTGTAAGCACCTTAGTTACATCTATATTCTTTATTTAATGGCATATCAAACTTCATAAGTAATTTAATGCTAAAGCCATCCTTTTAGAACAGCAGTGATACTATTTAACCAATAGCTGGCGGTATAAGAAGAGTTCATGCCTTTCCCAAGAGTATTAGTCCTAAAGTGAACTTAATAGCGTGCCTGGAGTTCGAACTCATTTCGAGGCTACAGTCCAGCATTTTAGCCAATACGCTACGAGGAGTTCCCACTCTGGAGCAGTATGAAGGACATTCAATAAATAAGGTGAAATATACCTTTAGGACTTGTAAATAGGAAGCACTGTTTACAGTGACGCGTTTTCCAAGGAAATAAATAGTGTTAGTTTATTTTGTGACCTAAAAACTGTCAGCATGAGCTTATTTACTGACCACTGCTTATAGAAATCTTTTCAACCAGGTAGTCAGTGTGTTCCTCGAACAACATTGACTGTCTTTTCGACTCTGATTGGTAGAGGAAAACCAATGCTTAACTCATTTGAAAACATTCTCGTCTCTAAAAGATGTTTCTCTGTACATATCACACGTTCTTCTGTAAATTTCACATGGTTGCCATTCTCAGTTACCAAAAATTTGATGACAGCTCTCTGTTCAAGCCTAAATTACTGTGCTTGATTTGCTGCCATTTTGAATAGCCTCGAAACAAATATTTTTTATGAGATTAGAATAGTTTTTGCCATAATTCAGTTCGAACAATGAATAGTTTACATTTATGGGAAAAAAATTCCGAAACAAATTATTTTGCTTTCTTCTTTAAATCCCCTTTTTTATTGAATGGTCATAGAAGACAGATAGATCGATTGATCGATAAATTCTTATTCATTGATTGGTCCTCCGATAGATAGATTTCGCTTATTTATTCTATGATCCTCGTATATATATATATATATATATATATACTTTCTTTAAGAAAAACAACGAAACCGGTCACATAGGATTATAAATTTATTTCAATCCTGTTACGCATTTTTGAAATTTCCAAAAACACGAAAAAAGTAACAGGAATTCTTCAGATCTTTTTGATAAAAAAAACTAGAATAGACACATAGGAGTGGAAGGGGATAGTGGGAGGGGATAGAAGAGGGGTGAAGAGTTACCTCTTCATTAAGACCACTTCCGTCTACTAGTTGGAAAATTAGATATGGAAATCCTAAATTGTCCTTCTCCCATGAGCATCAAAAAAATCAAACTGCTCTATCAAAACATTGTTGGGGATTAAAAGATAAAGGGTTAACCCCTGACTTACAATGGTCCATATTGAAAAGATCTAGTACCCCAAAATCTTTCGATAGTAGGTGCAACCTGTGTCTTGAAGAAAAAATCCACATTTTGCTTTTTCCTGAGCCAAAAAAATTATTAAATAAGAGAAGTGAACTAATAGCTAGGTGTAGACATAGGGCTAAATTTAAAGTATAAATATTTAACCAAATTTTTTTTTAAAAACATAGAGTTAATTTTGAGAATAAATAAAATAAATTGTTAGATAGAAAATTGTGAAAAAGCATATAATACATACGTACTACGCATAGAAAGTGAAACTGATTAATGCTTTCTAAATATTTTTGAAATGTTTAAATATAGTAAAAAAATTAAATATTTGTTTTTGTTTTTAGTTTTAATATATCTATTACTGTATCTTTACGTGAAGTTATTATTTAAAATTTAAATCTAATTCAATAAAAAATCTGTAATTTAGGTCTAAATATAATTAAAAAATTATTAATTAAAGAAAAGTTTTTTTAAAAAAACAATTTTACTACATTGCTAACCGAAATTTGAATTTAAAACGGAAGTGGGCTTAATGAAGAGGTAACTCTTCACCCCTCTTCTATCCCCTCCCACTATCCCCTTCCACTCTTATGTGTCTATTCTAGTTTTTTTTTATCAAAAAGATCTGAAAAAGTCCTGTTAGTTTTTTCGTGTTTTTTGAAATTTCAAAAATGCGTAACAGGATTGAAATAAATTTATAATCCTATGCGACCGGTTTCGTTGTTTTTCTTAAAGAATTTTTTGCTCTGTATTATTGGTACATTGAGATCTTTACCAGGAAAATTTTAAATATTCATTCATGAATAACTTCTTGATGGAATTACTCGCAACTCCGATTTAACTGGACCAAGAATACTATATATATATATATATATATATATATATATATATATATATATATATATATATATATATATATATATATTCTCTTATCCATTGTATGACCCTCGTACAACCCTTCTGACACCCATACGGTAGGCAATGGCCAATATGCTGATGGGGTTAAACTAATTCTAGAAACAGTTTCAAATCATTTAACCTTGTTCTACCATTGTTGGTTTGTTCATAAGGCATAGCAGGAAAATATATAACTACTTTCTGATCTTATAATATGATAATTATTTTCCCAACATAATTATTACAATTCAAATAAAATATTGTGCATATGATATCAGCACTACAATACAACTTTTGTTTTCTTTATCGAGATTGATTTACTTCAGCCAATTTGGCACTAATATTCTGCTGCCCACGTACTCAATCAAAATATAATTAACACACTGGCGATTCAAATTAAAAACATCAGAAATTATTCTCCCTGTCTAATGACGATGAAATCAGATGAGAATTGTCATTTTAGCTTGGTGTGGTTGGGTTTTACAGTAAATAAGCCTTTCTTGGTTTTTTAATACGAAATTCTCTTCATACATATTTACTAAATATATGATGTGGTTTGTTTGGGTTTTATGCCATATCAATCTTTGTTGGTTATTTAATACAAAATACTCTTCATACATGTAATGTAAATATATATGATTTGTAAAGGAGGTGCCTGTGGTATAACGGTTATCGTCGCAGGAAATGGACACGACGACACGAGTTCAAATCCTGGATGAGACTAATTGCATTTCATATACCACTAATACCCTTGGGAAAAGTATGAATCCAATTATTCTTCCTCCAGCTTTGGATAAATAGTAGAACAGATTGGGTTCTTCAGCCCTGGTGAGGCAACAAGTCTAGGAGAAGGAAAAACTTTGAATTCAAACCTGTTAAACCTTGCTTAAAAATAGACCTAGTGACATATCCTACCTGAGCGGAGGGGTTGGTAAATATATATATATATATATATATATATATATATATATACATATATATATATATATATATATATATATTTAGGCAGCATTTCTTCGTTAATGCAAATTTCATTAAACATAATAGAAATTTTATGCCTACATATTTTCTTTTGGATCTGTTCGAATTCCCGTATTACTTTTATCGTATTCGCGGGGAATTGATTTATGTATTGTCCATAGTTGTATGTATCCCTAGTACTTTCTGCCCGACTTTTGGCCATCATCAGGGGAGGATCTGTTACAAAAGTGATGTAACTTTTGTTTTAGCAAATTACTACTGTGTAAGGACGTCTTTGCTGTTGGAGATTATGGCGCTTGCTTTTAAATGTAATTCTGTAAATAGTGCCAGTAGCTAAAGACATTTAAGTACGTTAGCACTGGTTTGAAAATTAATTCTATTAAGTGCTGGTTGCAGGTTTCTAATATATAGTGCTTCGAGAATCTGAAGTTTTTGTTTATTATTTTGATGTTCGAGTATTGTTGTGTTGTCGGTGAGAATTTTTCGTAGTTGTGTTGTTGGGCATGGATGTTTTTTTAAATGCTGAGCTATTTACAGAATTACATTTAAAAGCAAGCGCCATAATCTCCAACAGCAAAGACGTCCTTACACAGTAGTAATTTGCTAAAACAAAAGTTACATCACTTTTGTAACAGATTCTCCCCTGATGATGGCCCAAAGTCGGGCAGAAAGTACGAGGGATACATACAACTATGGACAATACATAAATCAATTCCCCCCGAATACGATAAAAGTAATACGGGAATTCGAACAGATCCAAACCAAAATATGTAGGCATAAAATGTCTATTATGTTTAATGAAATTTGCATATATATATATATATATATATATATATATATATATAATTCGTAAATACATTTTGTACTTAATATTTTTGGTTTGGTTGGGTTTTACGCCATATCAACCATTGTAAGTTTATTGTACAGCCATAATGAGCGATGTACATAGATGAATAATGACCATAACACTTTTTTATAAAAATGTAACTCTCACACTTTATTCTCAAAAAGGGTCGAAGCTTCTGCGGTGTGTGAAAGACAGGCGGAGAGAGGGACAAAGATAGATAGCTATATTGATCGATAACTTCTGATCTTGACCGTAGCACGCTGTGTTATCTTCAACACCCCACTTAGCACTTCTTCCGCATCTCGGCCGGAGTTGCTCGACCGGAGTCCGCTGAGGGCTGCTGCCCTCAGTAGGCCGCTCTTACTTACTGCAAACTGGCTCTGACTCTGGCCTTCAGTGCCACTGACTGACTCAACTGCCACAGGCATCTGCATATATCATCCTTAAAGCCCACTTACTTGAGATTATATCACATGGTCCTCCGCTTATTTTCACAAGTGCGTCTCTGATTGATGGCTCGGTCAAGGGTCAATATGTAACAAGTTATCTTATGCCATATCCTCTTTATACATATATATTAAATATATAGGACTTGTTTGGACTTTACGGTATATCAACCATTGTAGGTTATCTAATACCAAATCCTCTTCATAGATATAGATTAAATATATATATGATTTGTAAACAAATTTCGTATATAATATTTTTGATTTGGTTGGGTTTTACGCCATATCAACTGTTGTAAGTTATTTAATGCCTTTTCATCTTTATACATATATATTAAATATAGAAGATTTGGTTTGGTCGTGTTTTACGGTATATCAACCATTGTTGGTTATTTAATACCAAATCGTCTTTAAACATATCTATTAAATATATATTATTTGGTTTGGTTTGGGTTTTATGGCATAGCAACCATAGTAGGTTATTTAATGTCAATCTTCTTTATACATATATATTAACTATATAGGATTTTGTTTGGTTGGGTTTTACGCCATATCAACCATTGTAGGTTATTTAATACCATATCCTCTTCATACATATTGATTAAATATATATGATTTGTAAACAAATTTTGTATATAACATTTTTGGTTTGATTTGATTTTACAGCATATCAACCAGCGTAAGTTATTTAATGCCATAACCTCTTTATACATATATGGTAAATTTAGAGGATTTGTTAACACATTTTGTAAATAACATTTTTAAACGAGTATGAGCTAAATCTTTTGCACACAGTTAGATATTTCGAGTATTTCCAGCACGAATAATTCTATTAACTATCACTAATTTTTTGAACACAGTTAAATGATTTCAATCATTGCAAAGTAAGACAGACAGTCTAAAATCAGTTATTTGCTTGCACATAGTTAAATGGTGATAAATATATTATTTGAGCAAATAGTTTGTAGTTAATTTCATTTTTGAATGCGAATGTACTAATTTGTTTGCACTGATATGTTGCAATTATTTCAACATAATTTAATGGTTTCAATTATTGTGATCTCACAAATATTTCTTTTTGATAGTAATCATTTGTTTACACATGGTGAAGTGGTCTCAAGTATTGCTATTTTAACACTATTTTTTCAATTCAATGGTCTTCATTACTTTGCAAACAGTCAAATGGTCTCAAGTATTGCTATTTAACACTAATTATTCGATTTTTCCTTCTCCTAGACTAGTTGGCTCACCGAAGCTGAAGAACCTAGTCTACCCTACTATTTACCCATAGCTGGAGGGAGAATAACTGGATTCATACCTTTCCCAAGGGTATTAGTGCTATGTGAAATGCAATCAGTCTCGTCCAGGATTTGAACTCGTGTCGCCGTGTCCATTTCCAGCGACGATAACCATTACACCACGGGCATCTCTGGAAACTATTATTGTTTGCTAAGGATAAATATTAATTACTTTAAACTACGTAACTGTGTACAAGCAAATGATTATTAATTAACTGAAAAAATACTTAAAATCTTATGGTTATTAATTCTAGATAGAGATGCTTGAAACCATACAACCGTGTGCAAATGATATGTATTAGATAGGAATCATCATCATCATTATCATCATGGCGTGCCACTGGCACGGATTTCCATGACCCTCTCTCGCCACTCGTCCCTATCACTCATCGCTTTCAGCAGGTCTTCCGTGCTTCATCCTGCATCAGTACAGAACTGTTGTAGATAGGTTCTAGATGCTTGCCTTACTCTTGCTCGTCCACAGGAGTACATCGCTTATGAGCTTACCTTTACTTCTTCAGCAGTGTCCCGCATGTCTTTCTCGTCTAGTTTGGATGGTTTTTGAGATGGGTAGTTGGTGTCCATGCATCTGCTGCTTTGTGAGGTGTTGCCTCTAGGACTTGTGTGATAGATCTGATTTCCACATGACAGATAGTCTATAGATGATGCAAGTGCTTTTGCTCCGTGTTAAAAAAAAACAAAAACAAAAAAAAAAAACGATTGAGAAACTACAGAAACATTGATATAATGTATAATGAACATGATTCACAAACCTTAGTGCTTAGAATAACCCTTGACGGGTTGATTTGTCATTATGAGCAATCAATCAATACATTCGTTGGACGTGAATCTGAGAGGAAAACATGAACTGAATGTTTTGAAAACCAACACTGATCTGGCCAGTTCGGTTGGGTGGATGGGGGTACTGCAGAATACACCAACTGCATCTCTGTAGGGGTAAGACTACCCACCCCACGAACGATTGTGGCCCAGTTCGGCTGGGACTGCAGAATACACCAACTGCATCTCTGCTGGAGTAAGACTACCCACCCCACTAACGATTGTGGCCCAGTTCGGCTGGGAAGCAGAATACACCAACAGCATATGTACAAATGAGTAAGAAACCCACCAACGAGTGTCCTGGATATGACAATAAACAATTTGATGGTGAGGTTCCAGTAATGTTGGAGATTTCGGAAATTCTAAGTACTCCTTTATTGCCATTGGTCTCAGGTTCACTCTGACCCGGAGTGGTAGCACCAGAGGATCCTGTTCATGGGTTAAATAGAACTAAATTGTGTGCTTATGCTAAACTGAATTGTTTGAAAGAGAACTGTTTATATGTATAAAAATGGATTTAGCATTAAATAACCAACAATGGTTGAGATGCCATAAAACCAAACCAAAAATGACTTAATTCGGCGTTAAATGACCCGAAAAGGGTTGATCCACTGTAAAACAAATCAGCCAACTCATCAACCAACTTGTATCACCAGATTTTCAATTAGGGCAGCCAATCTGGTTAAAAATCTGCCCTATTTTATTGCCTGATCTCGTATTTTGATACTTACAGAGAGTTAGGGACTTGTGGCCTCTATTCAAGATAAATCCAGTGAACAATTCTCTTTTTTTTTTTTATCCTTGTTGAAACCACAATAACAGGTACATGAAATGTCCAGTGTTAGCCTATTCAGAGCTGAGTTTTCGAAATGAAATATTTTAAATCAAATTATGTTTCTCGTCTGGAGAAAATAAATTTACCAAAGGTTAAAGATGCTGCGATTCGTGTATCTTTTTTTTTTTTTTCATCTCATTTCAACCTGTTCTTTTTTCCCGTTATAAATCTTTATTTTGTTTGGGGGCGAAAACTATTCACTTTCGTTTTCAGGTAACTGAATTTTATTCATTTTTTCTTCATATAATTGAATTTTATATGCTATTGTACACAGAAACTTGATTTTACGGATGAAAATTGATGGGCAATAACATAATTTGAACTAGTGTTTATTTCAGTACCATTTTACGATGTAAGGAAAAACTATAAAAAAAAGATAATGGTTTCTTTGGTAAGTTTATTTAAGCGGAATAGGAAATGGTATTTGGGATTGAGACATTTATGACGCCAGTGTTTTACTTGCATTGGCAGTCATTAAACTTGACGCCATGTCTGTTCGTATTAAGAGAATTTGTATTATGTTTATTTGAAAATGAATAAAGGAAACTATACCATTAGCTCGAGTTGTGAATCATTTCTATTTTTAAAGCAAGTTGTAACAAACCAATGTTTTCAACGCAACCGCAAATTACAGGAGTGCTTTCATTAGTCATTCTTATTTCAGCAAAAAAAAAAAAACAGTGCACATCATAGTTTTATCTATAGTATTGCATTATTAAGATAGATAAACTGAAAATACATATTTCACATGTAATGTCGTGGAAGTTTAAGAATAACAAAAAAAAAAAAAACGCTGAAGAAACAGATTAGAAAATTATTTATTTTTACGGTCATCGTATCATTACTGACTGCCAAGTTCGAAACTGTTTTTAAAAGTTTCGTTCTGACCTTAGCACATCTCATTCAACAATTTACCGTCAATTGAAAACAATAGGAAAAGTGTTCGACTTGAATGTTTGGGTTCCTCATACACTTAGTAAAAAAAATAAGGAAGTGACAAGTCTTTTTTCAAGGCGGAGAAATAACCTATTTCTCAAGAATATCATTCCAGGAAACGAAACATGTTTTTTAATGACAAAAAGCAGTGAACTGACAATATCTGCAGTCTACTCCAAAAGCGGAGCTTCATAGGGCAAAAGTTATGCTTCGTCTATTGTGGGATCACCATGGTATTATTCAAATGGAGTTTTTAGACCGCAATCCAAGACTCAGTGTAGACTTGTAGTCTTTACAGTTGCAACGTGGGCACGAAAATCTTATAAGAAAATGTCCCGCACTCGACAATAGAAGAAGAAACGTTGTGCTTCTCTTGAATAACGCAAGGCTATATTCAGCAAGAATCAAGCTCGAAAATATTAGTTTGTTCTATTTCATCCACCGTATTCACCAGGCCTGACACCAAGTGATTTTCACCTTTTTTTGGCCTCTACAAAATGCTTTGAATGATAAAAGATTTTCTCAAAAAGATCAGTAGAAATCGTAAGTGGAAATTTTCTTTAACTCGAAACCAGTTGAATTTTACTTGAACAGAATGAACTAGCTGTCTGATAAAATGAGAGGTAATTCAAAATAATGGTGAACATACTAATGATTGAAATTAATTCATTGTTTAAAGTATTCATAAATTATATCTTACAAAAATGGAAACTTTATGAATATAAGTAGCATTTTAAATGTTTTGAGTGAGCTGCACAGATTATCTGAGAACGAATACGACTTAGTATTATCAGTATGTTGTATACTGGACTAGAAGTCGTTTTATTCGTTAACTATAGCATTTTTAGCGGTAGTGCGCTGGTAAAAATCTCGCTACATTGTGTTATTTTTGCTATTTTGATTGAGACAAAACTTGCATGAATCTCTAATGCATCTGTACACCATTTTTGATCTATCTATCTATCTATCTATCTATCTATCTATCTATCTATCCTTATCAGATTTTATCTATCTTAATCAGCTATTTTAATAAGCTCTCTCTCTCTCTTCCTCTCTCTTTCTCTTTCACTCTCTCGCTCTTTCGCTCTCTCCCTCTTCCTCTCTCTTTCTCTCTCTCTCTTCCCCTCTCTGTCTCTTCCTCTCTCTTTCTATCTCTTCCTCTCTCATTCTCTCTCTTTTTCTCCCTTCCTTTATCTTTCTCTCTCTGTCTCTTCCTCTCTCTTTATCTGTCTCTTCCTCTCTCTTTCTCTTCCCTCCTCTCTCTCTTCCTCTCTCCATCACTCTGTCTCTCTCTATCTCTTGACGACGGAATTATGATGACAAGAGTTCAAATGATTAAAATAATGTGACAGAAAATTCTGGAAACTTTTTCATCAACTTCATATATAATTACCAACAAAAGTTCCTAGTGTTTTCAAAGAAAAAAAATCAACAATAATGAATCCGTGAATAAGAATAATAACTAAACAAAACAAATCGAGGAATTTGAATTTTTATTTATATTATTACAAATTAATCTACAGGGTCTGTGAGGATGATCTCTCAAGACTGGAACAGAAACCAAAAAAGTAAATCCTATTCAAAATATACTTTTACTATTAAAAGAAGAATATTGTGTCATTTTGACTTGTAGCAATAAACATTTTGTTTAAAGACTATATCATCCAAAAGTTTGTTTTCTCTAGCCATACATTCCTGAAACTTGCCTAGTCGGCTGGGGCTACAGAATATCCCAACTGCTTCTCAATGAGCGTCCTGACATGACTCTAAATTACCTGATGGTAAAGATTCAGTAAAGCTGGAGCTTTAGGGAATCCGGAGTACCCCTTCATTTCCATCGCTCACGGGTCCACTTTAGCCGGGAGTGGTAGCACCTGATATGGTCCAATCTATGGCTGAAATAGAACTAAACTGAAGTCTTACGTTAAACTGAATTGTTTGAAATGGAACTGTTTTTTGATATTGAATCTGCACTTATGCTAAACTGAATTGTTTAAAATAGAACTGTTTATATGTATAAAAATGGATTTGGCATTAATAACAATGGCAGATATGGCATAAAACTAAACCAACCCACACCAAACCATTCCTGAAACCTCACTCTGACGTTCTGCGACGCTCACGTATTTATTATGAAAATGGCATGGTTATTGCGTCTCAAAGACATAATTTCCAATCACTTAACTCTATTTGGGACAGTAATTTTGAATCGAAGAGATTATCCTTCCCATCTCTATTTAAATTATTCTCTTTTAGAAAGAACTGTAATATTGTAAGGAGTAGCTGTTACTTCCTTCCTTATTGGAATCAAAAGTCATCACTTCTATTTGTGACCAAAAAAGTGGACGAACATATCTATATTTTCCCATGTTTGCATTTTTATTCAGATCGCCAAATCGGATGCTGTTCTAAAATACGCCAGCTGCACCATTGAAGTGGTTTAAGAACCCCCCACCCACAATGAGTGTCCTGGATGGGATACTCAACCATTTGATCGTAAGGCTCCAGTTCTGGGAATGTGAAGTACTATATGGGAAATCAATGGCTTTTTTATGCATAAAAAAGTGTTGATTTTGGGGGGCAAAAATAGGTTCGAACACCTATAATATAATTATTCTGTATTTTTTGCATCTATTGACCAATCGGCGTCCCCCAACTCGTTTTGAAATTTCTTCGAGATTCCCAGACAACAATATTGAACTTGCCATTCAAAATTTGAAGGATCAAAATTTATAATAATTTAAGAAATCTTTTCCTTCCTAGATTATTAGAAATACATTTTTAACCAATTAGAATCACAGATTAATCATCAACTTTTATTTTTTTATCTAACTTCAAGCCTAAATTAATCTTATGAATAGTGATAAAATAAATACGTATTTAGTATATTTTATGAATTCATTCGTATCCTATTCAAAAAAGAAATTTGGCTTATTTCTTTTCTGTGAAAATCTAACATTCTTTTTCTTCAAGTTGCATTTAATTTCAACATCGCTTGATTATCTTGAATTGAACGAACAATTTATTAGTTAAATAAAAATGTTCATTTTACTCTTCAAGTTGTCCACTACTGATGAATATTTGAGTTATAGTCGCATATACGTTTTACGCATAAACATATTTCTTCTCTACATAGTGACACACTCACTCATTCGTTTCCGCTGGTTTCACACTGGCGCAGGTTTCGAACCCCGGATTTTTTTCTGGTCATTTTTAATTACAAAGATTGCTATAGCCTGAACATTCGGAGTCTGTCCGCTTATTTATTTATTTCAATTTTCTGGAGGGGGACCTTCAGTTATCAAAGAAAAAAAAAAAAAAAAGGAGTATATTTGAGTTGTCATGCTACGATGCCAAAGAGACACTTGTATCACCACGAGACCCAATAGCCATTTGTTACGCTAAGCCGCCATATAGGCGTTTGCACGAACAGGGTTGTCAGCAACCCCTTGTAGCACTACGGTACCACTCAGACACCTGTAAATCCACAGTTCTAAATTGTCTATAAATGTAGCATTACAGCTTAAGTTCTAGTCGGACCCCGTTGTAACCTCACAGTAAGAAAAAGTGACGAACACACAAAACACCATCTTCATTCATTTATACAAAAGTTTTTTTGCTACTACACTTCATTCGTAGTCACTGAAGAGAAAAAAAAAGATTATGAACTGAGTCCACTGTTTTACATAGACAGAGAGAAATAAACCATCGAGAAAGACAGACATAGGCCTTGATATCCCTTTTTCCGCCATCGTTGTTTTCTGTTGTAGTACTCGCACGTGCCTCTTTGGGGTCCCGTCTTCAGATATCTGCGTGTGGGCTCTAACTCTTTCTTTTTCTCTTTTCTATTCTGCGCCCAATCTCACGTTTTTTGTTGTTTTTTTTTTTTTTGGCTTAACCTTCTTTCAGCCAATCTCAGGCCACATCTATGTTGATATATTTCTATTTTTAACTCATACATCTGCTGCTATCCTGACCCAGGTTTAGGGAAAGCTTAAGTCTATTAATTCTAGCTTGGAAACAACTTACTACTGCAGAAAACGGAGCCCTTAATTATAATATAGCGTTATTTACTAATGAATCACCCAATAAGTCAAAAGAAGGAAACGTCAAGAAATACAAATAACAAAGCGGATCGTCTTTGGAAAATTTTAAAAGACACAGTGGAAATAGATGCTCTACACATTGTAGCTATTTCGCCTTCTCCCTGATCAGGATGAAATCAGAAATTATGAATTCTATCCAGAAAAGATAAAAATGGAGTAAAATATCATTTAATTTTAAGTCACGAGTTGATGTAACATATACATATGCAGTGAAATCCGAAACACTGACGACTCACGTTAATCAGGTACGAAACGTTTTTTAATTTCTTGACTTTTAGTCTTTCGACACGAGGAGAGAGAGACACAATTTTTACAATGCTGACTGTTCCTACATCGCCCAGAGTCAACTCCCCAGCTGGACTGCCCGGCCCAGAATCAAATCTCAACTAACGTCCTTTTCGAAATCCCCAAAAATCTCAGCCCATCGCTTCCGAGCATGACGTCATTCCTGTGGTTTTTATTACATTTGTGATTGTCATATCTTTTGCGCGCTAGCGTGAACTGTACCCAATGTGTGCACCTGCACTAAGCCGAATAGTTCAAAGTCCAACCAAACTGAATGATAAAATATAATTAACGAAAAATGATTAACATAAAAAAATCATTTTGTAATTATGTAGCATTGATTGTTTATCATTGTAGTAATAAACTGCAAGAATTAATCTATAAAACAAGTGTCTGTAATTTAGATTTTTTTCTCGGCTACTTTGTAGGCATTATATATATATATATATATACAACTGTAACAAAAATTTGCAAGTAAGATCTATTTAATTCAAAAAATCTATCTCTCTACCTATATATGCTTGTGAGTGTGTCTGCAGGAATTGTGAGTTTTTCTCGTCTTATCATTATCCTATTTAATACAAGAAAATAGCCACGAGATGACACTGAGTACAAATATTCCTTCTATCGAATTTCACTGACTTAAGACATACTGTAATTACTCACATGAGGATCGACCACGTGAAACCTTTATGGTAATTTTTTATCGTATTTTATTCTATTTCAAAGTTCACACACACACACACACACACACACACACATATATATATATATATATATATATATGTGGATGACTATATATATATATATATATATATGTGTGGATGACTATAGAGATATATAATCCTCTACCCCCGTAGGGTTGAGTTCTCCGGCGAATGAAGTAATCGTGTTGCCATTCGCGTTTATTTCAAGTCTCTTCATATATGAATTGAGATCTCGGTAGCCGTTAAACGGATGTATGTAAGCAATAGTAATTTACTTCGCTGCTACTGGCTCCTCGTAGCTGAAGGGTTAGAAGCTTGGATTGGCGTTTGAGTCAACCGGGTTTCGATCCCAGCAACGGGATGCTAATATGTCTAGCCACACTGATGAGTTCTGATAGAACGAAATGGATCTGTCTGTGGATGACTATATATATATATGTGTGTGTGTGTGTGTGTGCGTGGGTGTGAGTTTTTCAATCTAATTTATTGTTTAAATAGTGTAACACGCACACACACACACACACACACACACACACACACACACATATATATATATATATTTATACTTACCGGCCCATTGTCATGTGGGTAGAGTGCTCACCAATGGTCGGAGAGACTGGGGTTCAATCACAGATCAAGTCATACCAAAAACTCAAAAAATTGTACTTGATACCTCCTTGCTTAGCACTCAGCATTATAAGATACGGAAAAAGGGTAAGCGGAGCAATCTAGGAAAAGGAATAACACCCTCCCCTACACCTCGGTGTAGTAACTATTGAAAAGGGAGCTTTCGGGTGCCCTCGACTACGATTGGCCAACTTATGTATGTATGCATGCATGTATGTTCATAGACATAGAGGCCAACTACCTTTTACCAAACACAGACAGTTATATCTCACAATGTTAATATAAGAACAAGAAGAATGATAATTTCCCGGTAAATCGATAATTTTCTGGTAAATCGATAATTTCCGGGTAAATCGATGCATAAGTCTTAGTAGTAAAATCTAAACCTATTTGGAAATGTTGAACTTTTAATATTACAATCAATGTCAAATAGATCACATGGATTCAAATCGAAGAAAATTAAGGATGTTCAACTTCATTCTCTTGATTCGGATTTCACACTCAGTTATATATTATTGTTATTTCAGTTGTGAGTTGTTCACATCAGCCGTAACTGGAGGCATTTCACTGGAGTCTGAGTGACAACAAGTCCTGTTAGGTCTCCTGGACACTTCTCAGTGTTCTAGACAATCCTAACAATGCTGTAGATTTGGATAGTCTTGATTCGTCCGCCGATTTCTAACGCTTGTAGTTCTCTTTCCAGAATTTAGGGACCGTTACAAGTGTGCCAATTACAGTTGGTATCACCGTCAGGTTCATGTTCCACAGTGTTACCAATTCTCTGACAAATTCTAATTACTTGTATCTTTAATCTTTTTCTTTTATCTTCACTCAATAGTCTGCCTGTAGGGCAAAGTCCACAATACTGATAGTTTTCTTTTTTCTTTTTTTTTTATTAATTATCCCAAGGTCTATCCTCCTGGCCGGGATCAGGTGATATGTTTGTATCTCAAAATCCACAGAGAATTTCATGCGTCTTATTCTCTGGGCAGATTCTGATTTTTTGCATATACCATTAGATGGTAAGGTCACATTTTAATTTCTTTCGCAATTTCCCACCCAGTCGTGGAAGTTTTACACTTCTTTTTGTACCATTGCCAGATACGAATATGTGAAACGGGGATGTCCTCGTGGTGTAATGGTTAAAGCGATGGACTACGGAATCGTAGTTAGCGAGTTCGTACTCCAGTCGCGCTATTACGTTCACTTTCGGGCAAATACCCTTGGGAAAGGTATGAACCCCCTTATCCTTTCAGCTACGTGTTAAATAGTATCACTACTGTTCTTCTCGAAGAATAGCTTCAGCATTAGATAACCTACAAAGGTTGATATGCGATTAAACAAAGAAAGAATATGTGAAACGTACATAGAATGTTCATAGCATATATACAGAGAACATAGGAATCCCGAAACACGAAAAACACTTACGACTTCTTAGTTCAGGTACAAAACTTTTCATTACCTAGGAGTTAGAAGGTTTTCCGACATTAGGAGAGAGGCACAATCTTTCTATGCTTGCTTTTCCATCTGCTCCCTCCCCAACACGTGTGGCGCCCGTAGCGCACAAATTCGTTTGGCCTCAGGTGCTCAAGTTTGCACCTAACTAATCCATGTGCTGAGCCGAAAGTTTCTCAGCCTAACTAAACCCAAAGGCAAGATATATAAAACGAAATCCCTCGGCCATTATCTTACATGTTGACCTGGGTTTGCTGCATTTGTTTACAAACTGATTAATTTTTTCGTCTTTGTTACCACATAACCTATACTTGCGCATTATGGAGTTTTGCTTTCATATAATTGGTATTTACGACGTTGTTTTGGGATGCTATGAAAAATTATTTTGTATCTATGTTAAGGTTTTCCATTCATTGTCATGTCTAGGTTTTTGTTGTACTCCTTTCATAATGGACTCGCTCGTCCTTTTCGATAAATACACGTCAACGAGAGCATCAGACCAATCAGCGTGACACAATCGCGTGTAATACCATTTGCGTAGTGGACGGATAGTCACTACCACACTTGACTCTCAGTTTTCTACCAACGAATTACTGTTTAACCAGGTTCACTTGTATATTGTTTCTATTAATTGAATATGGAGGTGCCCGTGGTGTAATAGTTATCGTCGTAGGAAATGGACACGGCGACACGAGTTCAAATCCTGGACAAGACTGATAGCATTTCACATAGCACTAATGCTCTTGGGAAAAGGTATGAATCCAATTATTCTCCCTCCAGCTATGGGTAAATAGTAGGGCAGACTTGGTTCTTCAGCCTTGATAAGGCAACTAGTCTAGGAGAAGGAAAACTCTGAATTTAAATCTGTTAAACTCCGCTTAAAAATTGACCTTGTGTCATATCCTGTCCGAGCGGAGGGGTTGGTAAATAGGATTAATTGAATATACGTTTTTCTGTCAAACCTTTTGTGTTCCCCGTGTCTTTCTTTGATCAGCATCACAACAGTTTTCTCGTATAAAATTTCGCCAATGTTTTGCTTAGAATATGCTTACACTTGTTTTTCTTCACATTTCTGTTCCTATTTTTGTTGCTATGTTGGTCCTCGTGTCGTCAGTGCTGTTAACGACCGTTGTAATTAGCCTTTATTTACTCTTTTTTTATGTTGACCTCGAGTCTTTGAATTGATACATCTATGCAGGCAATTCCTTTTTCTCCCACTTTTCTTAACCCATAAGAATGTCTATGTCATCTTACGCATTATCATCAACCTATTTGTCAACTGGTCCATTTGAATCCCTTTCTTATTCAAGTATTCATCTCTTTTATGATATTTTTGCTGCAGATCTTCGTTCCGAGAAGCTTTCTTCGTTTCAGGTAGACTTTTCTCATTTTTTCTTTCATCTTCATATTGTTCAAGTATTTCAAATTTTCTTTTTCTCCAAACGTCCTGTTTCTTTCTTCCTTCAGTTATTTGTCTTTTTCCACCTTTTCTTAAAGCACATTTTTCTATGCAAAATGGCACATTCTTCTGTGCAAAATTCCATTCCGATATTTTGGCCGTATATTCTTTTTTTTCTATTAGATTTTCCAATTCTTTTTCAATTTTTGCAAATAGCTTGATGCTGTCCATATACATAATGGGATATCTTTTTTGTGATTTTGAAAATTTGCGACCCCACTCACAGCAATTCCTAAGTATGTTGTTGCGTGGCATCATTGTAATTAAAAGTACCAGTGTTAAAAGCATATCTCCTTGAAAGATACCTCTTTGGATTTTCATCTCTGCTAAGAATTTCTCTCCTGCAGTTAATTCCACTTTCCAGCATTTCGTAGCTTCCCTGAAGAATTTTATGATTTTGTCACATACCTTGTATATTTTCAGACTATCTATCATCCAGTATTCCGTGCACATATAATAAATCTTTTTGCAATCGATACAGGCCATGGCTATGTTTTTGCCTCGCTTTGCTCTCCTTAAGGATGTGTTGATCAAAGTACTGAAAATCGGCTGTTCCTCATAGTCCCCTGTAGCATCCTATCTTCGGAAACAATCCGCAGTATACAAAAAAAAAAATAGATCTTCCCTAATCTGTGCTGTTAGTATTTACGGCATCATAAGTAGGCACGTTATCGGTCCATAGTTGCAGGAAAATGTCACAAACTGGAATATTTATTAATAATTTGTTCACCTTTTCGGTTTCTATCTTGACGTAAGCCGTAAAGTAGTTTTATTTTCAATCATGATTATCTTCATTAATTCTACATTATAGTCTTGTGTTAATATTTGACTTCTGGTCAGAAATGTTTCGGTTGCCAGAATTTTGCTTTTCAATTCTGTTGGGGGTCTCTTCCTTTTCAGTATTAAGGGTTTTCATTTGAATTAGGGGATGATGTTGATATTCTTCAATGTTTTTTGTCCATATATTTCTATTGTCTCGTGGTGAGAAAACCTACCATTCTTTAATATCATTCTAGCTGGGTTGGCTTGTATTAACTCTTGAAGAATTTACCCGAATTTTTATCATTCTTTTTCTGTACCCTCTTTGCGTTGGATGGCACTTAAAACTAAAGTGAAGTACAATATTTTGCTTTCTCTCGTCCATTTCTATCCCTTGGTGTCCCTCAGCTGCGTAGTTGCTTAGGTCCATATTTGTGTACTCGAAATTAAAGCCGTCAAGATTCACAGAATCCTGATCGGGTCCCCCTATGTTGGATATCAAAGGAGCACCTGTCGATCATGACACTCATAATCATATTTCCAACTTGATTTAGATTTGGAATTGTCATTTTTCATGGGTAGTGTAATGTAGCTATATTAGACCCAGCGGTTGATTATTATTTGTGCATTTGTCACTGAAGAATTCCTTTCAGCGGGCCGCAAAAATAGGAATTCTTCCACATTTGAAATTGGTAAGTTTTATCTTAATGTAAGTCGGCATGTAAGCTCGGAAACCAGTCATTTCAGTATTTTACTTTAATAGAACTAATACATTTTTTTCTTTTTCCCCGTTTTTGTATTTTCTTCTTTCCTTATTTCCTTACTATCTTCCGCCAATTTGTACTTTTTGGTCGTAGAATTCATGTCAATTGAAAATATCTCTTTTACTCATATCCATTTGATAATAAAACAAGGAAAAGAAATTAGAGATAAAAAGTTTTATCCGTCGAATTTTAGAAGGAGATCTTGCCAAAAAAAATCTCCAGGCAACACTCTTATTTGTAGATTCCTCCTAGGCATTTAACTCTATACACAGAGGGAAGATGGTGCAAGTACTTCTAGTCGATGGTCTCTCCAAAGAAACCGACGCAACCATAATAATGTTTAATAAAAAAACGAAAGGAAAAGTTCGCCCACCGAATTCATGTGATTGATCGTTTCGTCTCTATCACCATATAAACTATTTTTGTTTGTTTGTTATGCATCCTTGGGCATTTCCTCTTTTTTACTATCTACTCACCTCAACCTCAAAATCTCTCTCTCTCTCTCTCTCTCTCTCTCTCTCTATATATATATATATATATATATATATATATATATATATATATATATATATTTATCAAATTCTGTTAATTTATCCGATTTGTTCCAAAGAATACCCCACGAAATTCTTTTTCTTCCTATTATTTCTGAAACCATCTAATTTAATCGATAATTCTTTTACACTTTTATTGTTTTTGATCTGAAAAGGCAATATGTTCCAGAAATATCTTACTCTTTTAGCTGAAAAATACAATCGGTTAGTAGACGTAGTTTTTGAAATCTGCCTTGACAGTAAGTTTCCTGATCGAGGAGAAATATTGAAAAAGCGTTTACCATAATTAGAAATTCCATTAAGCATTTTGAAAGTTTTAATTAAATCACCGTTCAGTCTTCTTTCTAACCAAGTATTTAATCTTTCTCCAATCTCTCCCTGTAACTGTAATATTTTACTCGAATTTTTTCTATCAACAACGGGAATCAAATTTTCAACCGAGTTGAATTTTTGATTGACATCAGTAAAAATGTTTGTTCATGCCTTTATTTAGGATAAACTATTTTGGAATAAAGTGATTTTCTTCTCTGCGCTAATCAGTGTGGTTCTATTTAGTAGGTGTTAAATATGTTAAAGTGACTTAAAAACGTATACTCTGATGAAAGACGTGAAAGAGGAAGGCTGAATATTTGTTATGTTAGTATGATAGAAATAATTAGAAAGGTTTACTTTCATACCTCTCTTTATGAATCTATCCTAACAGATCTATGTATCTATCTATCTATCAAGTTTCAATCTTTATCAATTAAAATTGAATCTATCTATCTATCTATCTATCTATCTCAGTATGCTCATATCTATCTATATATCGAACTATACACCCCCCCATATATATATATATATATATATATGTATATCAGATCTATCTTTTAATTGTAATCGGAGCTATCTGCATGTTTGTCTGTCTGTCTGTCTGTCTCTATCTTGATCAGATTTATTTCTCTTGATCAGATCCTTGTTAATCGGATCTATCTCTGTCTATCTGTCTATCTGTTTCCTTCTTTACCCCCCCACACAAACACAAAGGCACAAAAAAGCACACACACACAAATATATATATATATATATATATATATATATATATATATATATATATATATATATATATATATATCAGATTTAGGTATAGTAGATTTATTCCTCTATTTGAGATATATACGGAACCTAGTACAGAAAGCATTTTTAGAAAGAAAGAAAGAAAGAAAGAATAGTGTTATAGTATTCTTATGGGAATATATAAGGATTTATAGGCTAGCATATCTAAAACCTTTCACATTAGATATTCATTGAAAAATGCTCAGGTGTTCCGCATCTTGATAAAATTGGCACCGTACTTCCATAACTTTTGTATCTGCATAAAACATTATTTTCGGCTTGGGTTTTTACATGAAAACATCTATTTTTATTAGACACAGAATAACTACAGGGTTCATTGTCCATTGCATGAGAGAGATAGAGTGAGTAGATAAGAGAATTAGTGAGTAAATGAGAGATAGACAACAAAGAATAAAGATAAAATATGCAGGAATCAATCTTTGTCAGAGGTTAAGGGTTAAGAAGAAACGGTTCTATCATCTATCTATCTATCTATCTATCTATCTATCTCAGTCAGGTTTACCGTCTCACCCTCTCCTTCTTTCTTTCTTTATCAATCTAGATATATGGCTATAATCAGCTCTTTTCTATCTATCTATCTATCTATCTGCTTTTATTATAAAATCATTCTGTCTATTAATCTAGCAATCTATCTAAATCAGGTTCTTCATCTCTCTCTCTCTCTCTCTCTCTCTCTCTCTCTCTCTTTCTCTTTCTCTTTCTCTCTCTACCTATCTATATCTATCACTATTTCTCTCTCTCTCTCTCTTTCTCTTTCTCTCTCTACCTATCTATATCTATCACTATTCTCTCTCTCTCTTTCTCTTTCTCTCTCTACCTATCTATATCTATCACTATTTCTCTCTCTCTTTCTCTTTCTCTCTCTACCTATCTATATCTATCACTATTTCTCTCTCTCTCTCTCTCTTTCTCTTTCTCTCTCTACCTATCTATATCTATCACTATTTTTCTCTCTCTCTCTCTTTCTCTTTCTCTCTCTACCTATCTATATCTATCACTATTTCTCTCTCTCTCTCTTTCTCTTTCTCTCTCTACCTATCTATATCTATCACTATTTCTCTCTCTCTCTCTCTTTCTCTTTCTCTCTCTACCTATCTATATCTATCACTATTTCTCTCTCTCTCTCTTTCTCCCTCTACCTATCTATATCTATCACTATTTCTCTCTCTCTCTTTCTCTTTCTCTCTCTACCTATCAATATCTATCACTATTTCTCTCTCTCTTTCTTTCTCTTTCTCTCTCTACCTATCAATATCTATCACTATTTCTCTCTCTCTCTTTCTCTTTCTCTCTCTACCTATCTATATCTATCACTATTTCTCTCTCTCTCTCTCTTTCTCTTTCTCTCTCTACCTATCAATATCTATCACTATTTCTCTCTCTCTCTCTCTCTCTCTCTTTCTCTTTCTCTCTCTACCTATCAATATCTATCACTATTTCTCTCTCTCTCTCTCTTTCTCTTTCTCTCTCTACCTATCTATATCTATCACTATTTCTCTCTCTCTCTCTCTCTCTATCTATCTATCTTGGACTGTTTAAAGGCTTATAAGTATTAATCGCATGCCCCACCGACCAGGTGAATATCGCAAAACGCCAAGTTTTAGGTTTGTCCAGGCTCAGGACAGTTGGCAAGACACGCCTGATGGGAACAAAAATTTCTCGGACCCCGTCGGGGATTCCCTAAAAATGGGCTCTTCGGGCGCCAAGCGATAAACCTAGCCTCACCTAGCTATCATTGCTACTTGCCTAAATTCACCAGCGATACGCAAGAGACAGTTTCAGAAATGGGAGATATCTCTATTGCACGCAGACATTTATTGCACTCAGACATTTCTATTCCATTGCACTCAGACATGTCTATTGAACTTCACTCAGACATTTCTCGTGCACTCAGGCATTTCTATTCTATTGCACTCAGACATGTCTATTACACTCAGACATTTCTATTCCATTGCACTCAGACATGTCTATTACACTCAGACATTTCTCGTGCACTCAGAAATTTCTATTCCATTGCACTCAGACATGTCTATTGAACTCAGACATTTCTATTCTATTTCACTCAGACATTTCTCGTGCACTCGGGCATTTCTATTCTATTGCACTCAGACATGTCTATTACACTCAGACATTTCTCGTGCACTCAGACATTTCTATTCCATTGCACTCAGACATGTCTATTACACTAAGATATTTCTATTCTATTTCACTCAGAAATTTCAATTGCACTCAGGCATTAAATGGCAGACATTTTTATTGCACTCATAATTTTAAAAAAATCAAACAATGTTTCCCTTAATTTGATTAAAGTCAGCAGAAAAAAACCCAATCACCGAAATTCTCTTATTTTCATATACAATTTCATTATGATTTAACACTAACAATATTTTACTTCACACAAAACGCTGATATTTTCAAATCCTTTCATTTATAGTTAGAAAAATGCTCATAAGCACAATACCAAATATCTTTATTTTTCTATATATTAAAGTTTAATAATGATTGAGGTCCCCAATCAAGTGGAGCATGCTTTAGCATTTTCCAGTAATTATTTCCTAAAATTAAAAATGTTCGGAAATCATTATCTGATTATAACTATATAATTACTTCAACAAATTTGATTTTCACGTTATATGGCACACACATCTCTTTCTCTCTGTCTCTCTCTGTCTCTCTCTCTCTCTCTATATATATATATATATACCACACACACACACACACACACACACACACATATATATATATATATATATATATAGATGGTAGATTATTATTTGTATATACTAATTAAACCATGACCTTCCCACAGCATCGGGGAGTTAAATATTAAATTAAGGCAAAAGGATTTGAGAAGACGGTATAATGACGATATGAGAGATAATTGATCAATTCGTAACCCCAGATACGAAAATATGAATCACATAATTCTGATTGAATTCATCTATAGTTCGATCAATATCCGGTTATTAATTCTGTTTATGAGCTTTGAGTACGACTGTATCTGATGATGAGGCTCCAGTTCTGGAGATCTGATAGGTGGGTATTGCCCCTTTAGAGCTATTACACCCAGATCCACTCAGATCCTGAGTAGTAGTACCTGTTTGGGTCCCAACTATGGGTCAAATAGATCTGTTTAAAAATTATTCGTATTAGATAAGAATACTTCATATTTGTAAGTGTAAATTATTTGTATTACTAAGTATCGGTACTTGAATTTTAAATGATTCAATAAAGATTATTCTTAGGTTAGGTTTAATGGCATTTCAAGATTATTCTTAGGTTAGGATTAATGGCATTTCAAGATTATTCTTAGGTTAGGTTTAATGGCATTTCAAGATTATTCTTCGGTTAGGTTTAATGGCGTTTCAAGATTAATCTTAGGTTAGGTTTGATGGCATTTCAAGATTATTCTTAGGTTAGGTTTGATGGCATTTCAAGATGATTCTTAGGTAAGGTTTAATGGCATTTCAAGATTATTCTTAGGTTAGGTTTGATGGCATTTCAAGATTATTCTTCGGTTAGGTTTAATGGCATTTCAAGATTATTCTTAGGTTAGGTTTGATGGCATTTCAAGATTATTCTTAGGTTAGGTTTAATGGCATTTCAAGATTATTCTTAGGTTAGGTTTAATGGCATTTCAAGATTATTCTTAGGTTAGGTTTGATGGCATTTCAAGATTATTCTTAGGTTAGGTTTAATAGCATTTCAAGATTATTCTTCGGTTAGGTTTAATGGCGTTTCAAGATTAATCTTAGGTTAGGTTTGATGGCATTTCAAGATTATTCTTAGGTTAGGTTTGATGGCATTTCAAGATGATTCTTAGGTTAGGTTTAATGGCATTTCAAGATAATTCTTAGGTTAGGTTTAATGGCATTTCAAGATTATTCTTCGGTTAGGTTTAATGGCATTTCAAGATAATTCTTAGGTTAGGTTTAATGGCATTTCAAGATAATTCTTAGGTTAGGTTTAATGGCATTTCAAGATTATTCTTAGGTTAGGTTTAATGGCGTTTCAAGATTATTCTTAGGTTACGTTTGATGGCATTTCAAGATTATTCTTAGGTTACGTTTGATGGCATTTCAAGCTTATTCTTAGGTTAGGTTTAATGGCATTTCAAGATTATTCTTAGGTTAGGTTTGATGGCATTTCAAGATTATTCTTAGGTTAGGTTTAATGGCATTTCAAGATTATTCTTAGGTTAGGTTTAATGGCATTTCAAGATTATTCTTAGGTTAGGTTTGATGGCATTTCAAGATTATTCTTAGGTTAGGTTTAATGGCATTTCAACATTATTCTTAGGTTAGGTTTGATGGCATTTCAAGATTATTCTTAGGTTAGGTTTAATGGCATTTCAAGATTATTCTTTGGTTAGGTTTAATGGCATTTCAAGCCTTGTGGGGTTACTTAATGCCAAACTCTCTTTCTGTCTGTCTGTCTCTCTCTCTCTCTCTCTCTATATATATATGTGTGTGTGTGTATGTGTGAGTGTGTGTGTGTGTTTTGTAAACGAATAGTTTATAGGGAAATTGATTTTTCAGATTGAGTTCATTTGTGGCCAGTAAATGTTTGCAAGTATTTTTCTTTAAAAATAATTATTCTATTTAATATTTAATCATATGTTTGCACTCAAACAAATTGTTTCAAATATTGATAATACTAATAAATGTATTTAATATTAATGCTTCGCTTGCATAGAAATAAATCGTTTCAAGCATATGTAATAATAAGAGTAGATATTATAATTCCTTTGTTCGGGCTCGAATAAATCGTTTCAAGTAATCGTATCAAATATTAACGATTCTATTTAAAAATAATCATTTGTGTACAATCATGTTCAAGAAATGACCATCATTAGGTTCAAGTCACGCAAACAACACTGTGTTCTCAGACCCGATCTCTTCATTTGTCCCAATCTTGGATCACTAATGGTAGGTCTTCCTCACTGCATCCAGTGTCCAAGAATATATGCTAGTTTTTATTGGTCGGCCAACACTAGCGTGTCCATGCGTACGACTCCTGCGGAAAACATCGCTTACGGGATCATTCTTACTTCTTCAATAGTGTCTCGCATGTCCCATTCATCCATATGCAGGACTACTTAGGAAAACATCACTTAAGAGTCAATTCTTATTTCTTCAATAGTGTCTCGCATGTCTTGTTCGTCCATGTGTACGACTCCTTAGGAAAACATCGCTTAAGAGTCAATTCTTACTTCTTCAATAGTGTCTCGCATGTGTTGTTCGTCCATGAGTACGACTCCTTAGGAAAACATCGCTTATGAGTCCATTCTTACTTCTTCAATAGTGTCTCGCATGTCTTTTTCGTCCATGTGTACGACTCCATAGGAAAACATCGCTTATGAGTCCATTCTTACTTCTTCAATAGAGTCTTGCATGTCTTGTTCGTCCATGTGTACGAGTCCTTAGGAAAACATCGCTTAAGAGTCAATTCTTACATCTTCAATAGAGTCTCACATATCTTGTTCGTCCATGTGTACGACTCCTTTGGAAAACATCGCTTAAGAGTCAATTCTTACATCTTCAATAGTGTCTTGCATGTCTTGTTCGTCCATACGGTCGACTCCTCATGAAAACATCGCTTATAAGTCCATTCTTACTTCTTCAATAGAGTCTCGCATGTCTTGTTCGTCCATGTGTACGACTCCTTAGGAAAACATCGCTTAAGAGTCCATTCTTACTTCTTCAATAGTGTCTCGCATGTCTTGTTCGTCCATATGCTCGACTCCTTAGGAAAACATCGCTTATGAGTCCATTCTTACTTCTTCAATAGTGTCTCGCATGTCTTGTTCGTCCATGTGTACGACTCCTTTGGAAAACATCGCTTAAGAGTCAATTCTTACTTGTACAATAGTGTCTCGCATGTCTTGTTCGTCCATATGTACGACTCCTTAGGAAAACATCGCTTATGAGTCCATTCTTACTTCTTCAATAGAGTCTCGCATGTCTTGTTCGTCCATTCTTACGACTCCTTTGGAAAACATCTCTTATGAATCCATTCTTACTTCTTCAATAGTGTCTTGCATGTCTTGTTCGTCCATGTGTCCGACTCCTTTGGAAAACATCGCTTAAGAGTCAATTCTTAATTCTTCAATAGTGTCTCGCTGTCTTGTTGTCCATGTCTACGACTCCTTAGGAAAACATCGCTTAGAGTCAATTCTTGCTTCTTCAATAATGTCTTGCATGTCTTGTTTGTCCATGTGTACGACTCCTTAGGAAAACATCGCTTAAGAGTCAATTCTTACTTCTTCAATAGTGTCTCGCTGTCTTGTTGTCCATGTGTACGACTCCTTAGGAAAACATGGCTTATGAGTCCATTCTTCCTTCATCAATAGAGTCTCGAATGTCTTGTCCGTCCATGTGTACGACTCCTTTGGAAAACATCGCTTAAGAGTCGATTCTTACTTCTTCAATAGTGTCTCGCTGTCTTGTTCGTCCATGTCTACGACTCCTTAGGAAAACATCGCTTAGAGTCCATTCTTACATCTTCAATAGTGTCTTGCATGTCTTGTTTGTCCATGTGTACGAATCCTTAGGAAAACATCGCTTAAGAGTCAATTCTTACTTCTTCAATAGTGTCTCGCTGTCTTGTTGTCCATGTGTACGACTCCTTAGGAAAACATCGCTTATTTGTCAATTCTTACTTCTTCAATAGTGTCTCGCATGTCTTGTTCGTCCATGTGTAAGACTTTTTAGGAAAACATCGCTTCTGAGTCCATTCTTACTTCTTCAATAGTGTCTCGCATGTCTTGTTCGTCCATGTGTACGACTCCTTTGGAAAACATCGCTTATGAGTCCATTCTTACTTCTACAATAGAGTCTCGCATGTCTTGTTCCTCCATGTCTACGACTCCTTTGGAAAACATCTCTTATGAATCCATTCTTACTTCTTCAATAGTGTCTAGCATGTCTTGTTCGTCCATATGTTTGACTCCTTAGGAAAACATCGCTTATGAGTTCATTCTTACTTCTTCAATAGTGTCTCGCATGTCTTGTTCGTCCATGTGTACGACTCCTTAGGAAAACATCGCTTAAAAGTCAATTTTTACTTCGTCAATAGGGTCTCGCATGTCTTGTTCGTCCATATGTTCGACTCCTTAGGAAAACATCGCTTATGAGTCCATTCTTACTTATTCAATAGTGTCTCGCATGTCTTGTTCGTCCATATGGTCGACTCCTCAAGAAAACATCGCTTATGAGTCCATTCTTACTTCTTCAATAGAGTCTCGCATGTCCTGTTCGTCCATGTGTACGACTCCTTAGGAATACATCGCTTAAGAGTCCATTCTTACTTCTTCAATAGTGTCTCGCATGTCTTGTTCGTCCATATGCTCGTCTCCTTAGGAAAACATCGCTTGTGAGTCCATTCTTACTTCTTCAATAGTGTCTCGCATGTCTTGTTCGTCCATGTGTACGACTCCTTTGGAAAACATCACTGAAGAGTCAATTCTTACTTATTCAATAGTGTCTCGCATGTCTTGTTCGTCCATATGTACGACTCCTTAGGAAAACATCACTTATGAGTCCATTCTTACTTCTTCAATAGAGTCTCGCATGTCTTGTTCGTCCATTCTTACGACTCCTTTGGAAAACATCTCTTATGAATCCATTCTTACTTCTTCAATAGTGTCTTGCATGTCTTGTTCGTCCATATGGTCGACTCCTCAGGAAAACATTGCTTATGAGTCCATTCTTACTTCTTCAATAAAGTCTCGCATGTCTTGTTCGTCCATGTGTACGACTCCTTTGGAAAACATCTCTTAAGAGTCAATTCTTTCTTCTTCAATAGTGTCTCGCATGTCTTGTTCGTCCATATGTTTGACTCCTTAGGAAAACATCGCTTATGAGTTCATTCTTACGTCTTCAATAGTGTCTCGCATGTCTTGTTCGTCCATGTGTACGACTCCTAAGGAAAACATCGCTTAAAAGTCAATTTTTACTTCTTCAATAGGGTCTCGCATGTCTTGTTCGTCCATATGTTCGACTCCTTAGGAAAACATCGCTTATGAGTCCATTCTTACTTCTTCAATAGAGTCTCTCATGTCTTGTTCGTCCATATGTTTGACTCCTTAGGAAAACATCGCTTATGAGTCCATTCTTACTTCTTCAATAGAGTCTCTCATGTCTTCTTCGTCCACATGTTCGACTCCTTAGGAAAACCTCGCTTATAAGTCCATTCTTACTTCTTTAATAGTGTCTCGCATGTCTTGTTCGTCCATTTGTACGACACCATAGGAAAACATCACTTATGAGTCCATTCTTACTTCTTCAATAGAGTCTCGCATGTCTTGTTCGTCCATGTGTACGACTCCTTAGGAAAACATCGCTGAAGAGTCAATTCTTACTTCTTCAATAATGTCTCGCATGTCTTGTTCGTCCATATGGTCGACTCCTCAGGAAAACATCGCCTAGGAGTCCATTTTTACTTATTCAATAGAGTCTTGCATGTCTTGTTCGTCCATGTGTACGACTCCTTAGGAAAAGATCGCTTATGAGTCCATTCTTACTTCTTCACTAGTGTCTCGCATGTCTTGATCGTCCATGTGTACGACTCCTAAGGAAAACATCGCTTATGAGTCCATTCTTACTACTTCAATAGACTCTCTCATGTCTTGTTCGTCCACATGTTCGACTCCTTAGGAAAACATCGCTTAAGAGTCCATTCTTACTTCTTCAATAGTGTCTCGAATGTCTTGTTCGTCCATATGTTCGACTCCTTTGGAAAACATCGCTTATGAGTCCATTCTTACTTCTTCAATAGTGCCTCGCATGTCTTGTTCGTGCATATGTTCGACTCCTTAGGAAAACATCACTTAAGGATCAATTGTTACTTCTTCAATAGTGTCTCACATGTCTTGTTCGTCCATATGTTCGACTCCTTAGGAAAACATCGCTTAAGAGTCCATTCTTACTTCTTCAAAAGTGTCTCGCATGTCTTGTTCGTCCATGTGTACGACTCCTTAGGAAAACATCGCTTATGAGTCCATTCTAACTACTTCAATAGACTCTCTCATGTCTTGTTCGTCCACATGTTCGACTCCTTAGGAAACCATCGCTTAAGAGTCCATTCTTACTTCTTCAATAGTGTCTCGCATGTCTTGTTCGTCCATTGTGACGACTCCTTAGGAAAACATCGCTTATGAGTCCATTCTTACTTCTTCAATAGTGTCTCGCATATCTTGTTCGTCCATGTGAACGAATCCTTTGGAAAACATCGCTTAAGAGTCCATTCTTACTTCTTCAATAGTGTCTCGCATGTGTTGTTCGTCCACGTGTACGACTCCTTAGGAAAACATCGCTTATGAGTCCATTCTTACTTCTTCAATAGTGTCTCGCATGTCTTTTTCGTCCATATGTTTGACTCCTTAAGAAAACATCGCTTATGAGTCCATTCTTACTTTTTCAAAAGAGTCTTGCATGTTATTTTCGTCCATATGTTCGACTCCATAGGAAAACATCGCTTATGAGTCCATTCTTACTTCTTCAATAGTGTCTCGCATGTCTTGTTCGTGCATATGTTCGACGCCTTAGGAAAACATTGCTTATGAGTCCATTCTTACTTCTTCAATAGAGTCTCGCATGTCTTGTTCGTCCATATTCGACTCCTTTGGAAAACATCGCTTATGAGTCCATTCTTACTTCTTCAATAGTGCCTCGCATGTCTTGTTCGTGCATATGTTCGACTCCTTAGGAAAACATCACTTAAGGATCAATTGTTACTTCTTAAATAGTGTCTCACATGTCTTGTTCGTCCATATGTTCGACTCCTTAGGAAAACATCGCTTAAGAGTCAATTCTTACTTGTACAATAGTGTCTCGCATGTCTTGTTCGTCCATATGTACGACTCCTTTGGAAAAAATCTCTTATGAATCCATTCTTACTTCTTCAATAGTGTCTTGCATGTCTTGTTCGTCCATGTGTCCGACTCCTTTGGAAAACATCGCTTAAGAGTCAATTCTTACTTCTTCAATAGTGTCTCGCTGTCTTGTTGTCCATGTCTACGACTCCTTAGGAAAACATCGCTTAGAGTCAATTCTTGCTTCTTCAATAGTGTCTTGCATGTCTTGTTTGTCCATGTGTACGACTCCTTAGGAAAACATCGCTTAAGAGTCAATTCTTACTTCTTCAATAGTGTCTCGCATGTCTTGTTCGTCCACGTGTAAGACCTTTTAGGAAAACATCGCTTCTGAGTCCATTCTTACTTCTTCAATAGTGTCTCGCATGTCTTGTTCGTCCATGTGTACGACTCCTTTGGAAAACATCGCTTATGAGTCCATTCTTACTTCTACAATAGAGTCTCGCATGTCTTGTTCGTCCATTCTTACGACTCCTTTGGAAAACATCTCTTATGAATCCATTCTTACTTCTTCAATAGTGTCTCGCATGTCTTGTTCGTCCATATGTTTGACTCCTTAGGAAAACATCGCTTATGAGTTCATTGTTACTTCTTCAATAGTGTCTCGCATGTCTTGTTCGTCCATGTGTACGACTCCTTAGGAAAACATCGCTTAAAAGTCAATTTTTACTTCGTCAATAGGGTCTCGCATGTCTTGTTCGTCCATATGGTCGACTCCTTAGGAAAACATCGCTTATGAGTCCATTCTTACTACTTCAATAGACTCTCTCATGTCTTGTTCGTCCACATGTTCGACTCCTTAGGAAAACATCGCTTAAGAGTCCATTCGTACTTCTTCAATAGTGTCTCGAATGTCTTGTTCGTCCATATGTTCGACTCCTTTGGAAAACATCGCTTATGAGTCCATTCTTACTTCTTCAATAGTGCCTCGCATGTCTTGTTCGTGCATATGTTCGACTCCTTAGGAAAACATCACTTAAGGATCAATTGTTACTTCTTCAATAGTGTCTCACATGTCTTGTTCGTCCATATGTTCGACTCCTTAGGAAAACATCGCTTATGAGTCCATTCTTACTTCTTCAAAAGTGTCTCGCATGTCTTGTTCGTCCATGTGTACGACTCCTTAGGAAAACATCGCTTATGAGTCCATTCTTACTACTTCAATAGACTCTCTCATGTCTTGTTCGTCCACATGTTCGACTCCTTAGGAAACCATTCGCTTAAGAGTCCATTCTTACTTCTTCAATAGTGTCTCGCATGTCTTGTTCGTCCATTGTGACGACTCCTTAGGAAAACATCGCTTATGAGTCCATTCTTACTTCTTCAATAGTGTCTCGCATATCTTGTTCGTCCATGTGAACGAATCCTTTGGAAAACATCGCTTAAGAGTCCATTCTTACTTCTTCAATAGTGTCTCGCATGTGTTGTTCGTCCACGTGTACGACTCCTTAGGAAAACATCGCTTATGAGTCCATTCTTACTTCTTCAATAGTGTCTCGCATGTCTTTTTCGTCCATACGTTTGACTCCTTAAGAAAACATCGCTTATGAGTCCATTCTTACTTTTTCAATAGAGTCTTGCATGTTATTTTCGTCCATATGTTCGACTCCATAGGAAAACATCGCTTATGAGTCCATTCTTACTTCTTCAATAGTGTCTCGCATGTCTTGTTCGTGCATATGTTCGACGCCTTAGGAAAACATTGCTTATGAGTCCATTCTTACTTCTTCAATAGAGTCTCGCATGTCTTGTTCGTCCATATTCGACTCCTTTGGAAAACATCGCTTATGAGTCCATTCTTACTTCTTCAATAGTGCCTCGCATGTCTTGTTCGTGCATATGTTCGACTCCTTAGGAAAACATCACTTAAGGATCAATTGTTACTTCTTAAATAGTGTCTCACATGTCTTGTTCGTCCATATGTTCGACTCCTTAGGAAAACATCGCTTATGAGTCCATTCTTACTTCTTCAATAGTGTCTCGCATGTCTTGTTCGTCCATGTGTACGACTCCTTAGGAAAACATCGCTTATGAGTCCATTCTTACTTCTTCAATAGAGTCTCGCATGTCTTGTTCGTCCATTCTTACGACTCCTTTGGAAAACATCTCTTATGAATCCATTCTTACTTCTTCAATAGTGTCTTGCATGTCTTGTTCGTCCATGTGTACGACTCCTTTGGAAAACATCGCTTAAGAGTCAATTCTTACTTGTACAATAGTGTCTCGCATGTCTTGTTCGTCCATATGTACGACTCCTTTGGAAAACATCTCTTATGAATCCATTCTTACTTCTTCAATAGTGTCTTGCATGTCTTGTTCGTCCATGTGTCCGACTCCTTTGGAAAACATCGCTTAAGAGTCAATTCTTACTTCTTCAATAGTGTCTCGCTGTCTTGTTGTCCATGTCTACGACTCCTTAGGAAAACATCGCTTAGAGTCAATTCTTGCTTCTTCAATAGTGTCTTGCATGTCTTGTTTGTCCATGTGTACGACTCCTTAGGAAAACATCGCTTAAGAGTCAATTCTTACTTCTTCAATAGTGTCTCGCATGTCTTGTTCGTCCACGTGTAAGACCTTTTAGGAAAACATCGCTTCTGAGTCCATTCTTACTTCTTCAATAGTGTCTCGCATGTCTTGTTCGTCCATGTGTACGACTCCTTTGGAAAACATCGCTTATGAGTCCATTCTTACTTCTACAATAGAGTCTCGCATGTCTTGTTCGTCCATTCTTACGACTCCTTTGGAAAACATCTCTTATGAATCCATTCTTACTTCTTCAATAGTGTCTCGCATGTCTTGTTCGTCCATATGTTTGACTCCTTAGGAAAACATCGCTTATGAGTTCATTGTTACTTCTTCAATAGTGTCTCGCATGTCTTGTTCGTCCATGTGTACGACTCCTTAGGAAAACATCGCTTAAAAGTCAATTTTTACTTCGTCAATAGGGTCTCGCATGTCTTGTTCGTCCATATGGTCGACTCCTTAGGAAAACATCGCTTATGAGTCCATTCTTACTACTTCAATAGACTCTCTCATGTCTTGTTCGTCCACATGTTCGACTCCTTAGGAAAACATCGCTTAAGAGTCCATTCGTACTTCTTCAATAGTGTCTCGAATGTCTTGTTCGTCCATATGTTCGACTCCTTTGGAAAACATCGCTTATGAGTCCATTCTTACTTCTTCAATAGTGCCTCGCATGTCTTGTTCGTGCATATGTTCGACTCCTTAGGAAAACATCACTTAAGGATCAATTGTTACTTCTTCAATAGTGTCTCACATGTCTTGTTCGTCCATATGTTCGACTCCTTAGGAAAACATCGCTTATGAGTCCATTCTTACTTCTTCAAAAGTGTCTCGCATGTCTTGTTCGTCCATGTGTACGACTCCTTAGGAAAACATCGCTTATGAGTCCATTCTTACTACTTCAATAGACTCTCTCATGTCTTGTTCGTCCACATGTTCGACTCCTTAGGAAACCATTCGCTTAAGAGTCCATTCTTACTTCTTCAATAGTGTCTCGCATGTCTTGTTCGTCCATTGTGACGACTCCTTAGGAAAACATCGCTTATGAGTCCATTCTTACTTCTTCAATAGTGTCTCGCATATCTTGTTCGTCCATGTGAACGAATCCTTTGGAAAACATCGCTTAAGAGTCCATTCTTACTTCTTCAATAGTGTCTCGCATGTGTTGTTCGTCCACGTGTACGACTCCTTAGGAAAACATCGCTTATGAGTCCATTCTTACTTCTTCAATAGTGTCTCGCATGTCTTTTTCGTCCATACGTTTGACTCCTTAAGAAAACATCGCTTATGAGTCCATTCTTACTTTTTCAATAGAGTCTTGCATGTTATTTTCGTCCATATGTTCGACTCCATAGGAAAACATCGCTTATGAGTCCATTCTTACTTCTTCAATAGTGTCTCGCATGTCTTGTTCGTGCATATGTTCGACGCCTTAGGAAAACATTGCTTATGAGTCCATTCTTACTTCTTCAATAGAGTCTCGCATGTCTTGTTCGTCCATATTCGACTCCTTTGGAAAACATCGCTTATGAGTCCATTCTTACTTCTTCAATAGTGCCTCGCATGTCTTGTTCGTGCATATGTTCGACTCCTTAGGAAAACATCACTTAAGGATCAATTGTTACTTCTTAAATAGTGTCTCACATGTCTTGTTCGTCCATATGTTCGACTCCTTAGGAAAACATCGCTTATGAGTCCATTCTTACTTCTTCAATAGTGTCTCGCATGTCTTGTTCGTCCATGTGTACGACTCCTTAGGAAAACATCGCTTATGAGTCCATTCTTACTTCTTCAATAGAGTCTCGCATGTCTTGTTCGTCCATTCTTACGACTCCTTTGGAAAACATCTCTTATGAATCCATTCTTACTTCTTCAATAGTGTCTTGCATGTCTTGTTCGTCCATGTGTACGACTCCTTTGGAAAACATCGCTTAAGAGTCAATTCTTACTTGTACAATAGTGTCTCGCATGTCTTGTTCGTCCATATGTACGACTCCTTTGGAAAACATCTCTTATGAATCCATTCTTACTTCTTCAATAGTGTCTTGCATGTCTTGTTCGTCCATGTGTCCGACTCCTTTGGAAAACATCGCTTAAGAGTCAATTCTTACTTCTTCAATAGTGTCTCGCTGTCTTGTTGTCCATGTCTACGACTCCTTAGGAAAACATCGCTTAGAGTCAATTCTTGCTTCTTCAATAGTGTCTTGCATGTCTTGTTTGTCCATGTGTACGACTCCTTAGGAAAACATCGCTTAAGAGTCAATTCTTACTTCTTCAATAGTGTCTCGCATGTCTTGTTCGTCCACGTGTAAGACCTTTTAGGAAAACATCGCTTCTGAGTCCATTCTTACTTCTTCAATAGTGTCTCGCATGTCTTGTTCGTCCATGTGTACGACTCCTTTGGAAAACATCGCTTATGAGTCCATTCTTACTTCTACAATAGAGTCTCGCATGTCTTGTTCGTCCATTCTTACGACTCCTTTGGAAAACATCTCTTATGAATCCATTCTTACTTCTTCAATAGTGTCTCGCATGTCTTGTTCGTCCATATGTTTGACTCCTTAGGAAAACATCGCTTATGAGTTCATTGTTACTTCTTCAATAGTGTCTCGCATGTCTTGTTCGTCCATGTGTACGACTCCTTAGGAAAACATCGCTTAAAAGTCAATTTTTACTTCGTCAATAGGGTCTCGCATGTCTTGTTCGTCCATATGGTCGACTCCTTAGGAAAACATCGCTTATGAGTCCATTCTTACTACTTCAATAGACTCTCTCATGTCTTGTTCGTCCACATGTTCGACTCCTTAGGAAAACATCGCTTAAGAGTCCATTCGTACTTCTTCAATAGTGTCTCGAATGTCTTGTTCGTCCATATGTTCGACTCCTTTGGAAAACATCGCTTATGAGTCCATTCTTACTTCTTCAATAGTGCCTCGCATGTCTTGTTCGTGCATATGTTCGACTCCTTAGGAAAACATCACTTAAGGATCAATTGTTACTTCTTCAATAGTGTCTCACATGTCTTGTTCGTCCATATGTTCGACTCCTTAGGAAAACATCGCTTATGAGTCCATTCTTACTTCTTCAAAAGTGTCTCGCATGTCTTGTTCGTCCATGTGTACGACTCCTTAGGAAAACATCGCTTATGAGTCCATTCTTACTACTTCAATAGACTCTCTCATGTCTTGTTCGTCCACATGTTCGACTCCTTAGGAAACCATCGCTTAAGAGTCCATTCTTACTTCTTCAATAGTGTCTCGCATGTCTTGTTCGTCCATTGTGACGACTCCTTAGGAAAACATCGCTTATGAGTCCATTCTTACTTCTTCAATAGTGTCTCGCATATCTTGTTCGTCCATGTGAACGAATCCTTTGGAAAACATCGCTTAAGAGTCCATTCTTACTTCTTCAATAGTGTCTCGCATGTGTTGTTCGTCCACGTGTACGACTCCTTAGGAAAACATCGCTTATGAGTCCATTCTTACTTCTTCAATAGTGTCTCGCATGTCTTTTTCGTCCATATGTTTGACTCCTTAAGAAAACATCGCTTATGAGTCCATTCTTACTTTTTCAATAGAGTCTTGCATGTTATTTTCGTCCATATGTTCGACTCCATAGGAAAACATCGCTTATGAGTCCATTCTTACTTCTTCAATAGTGTCTCGCATGTCTTGTTCGTGCATATGTTCGACGCCTTAGGAAAACATTGCTTATGAGTCCATTCTTACTTCTTCAATAGAGTCTCGCATGTCTTGTTCGTCCATATTCGACTCCTTTGGAAAACATCGCTTATGAGTCCATTCTTACTTCTTCAATAGTGCCTCGCATGTCTTGTTCGTGCATATGTTCGACTCCTTAGGAAAACATCACTTAAGGATCAATTGTTACTTCTTAAATAGTGTCTCACATGTCTTGTTCGTCCATATGTTCGACTCCTTAGGAAAACATCGCTTATGAGTCCATTCTTACTTCTTCAATAGTGTCTCGCATGTCTTGTTCGTCCATGTGTACGACTCCTTAGGAAAACATCGCTTATGAGTCCATTCTTACTTCTTCAATAGAGTCTCGCATGTCTTGTTCGTCCATTCTTACGACTCCTTTGGAAAACATCTCTTATGAATCCATTCTTACTTCTTCAATAGTGTCTTGCATGTCTTGTTCGTCCATGTGTACGACTCCTTTGGAAAAACTCGCTTAAGAGTCAATTCTTACTTGTACAATAGTGTCTCGCATGTCTTGTTCGTCCATATGTACGACTCCTTAGGAAAACATCGCTTATGAGTCCATTCTTACTTCTTCAATAGAGTCTCGCATGTCTTGTTCGTCCATTCTTACGACTCCTTCGGAAAACATCTCTTATGAATCCATTCTTACTTCTTCAATAGTGTCTTGCATGTCTTGTTCGTCCATGTGTCCGACTCCTTTGGAAAACATCGCTTAAGAGTCAATTCTTACTTCTTCAATAGTGTCTCGCTGTCTTGTTGTCCATGTCTACGACTCCTTAGGAAAACATCGCTTAGAGTCAATTCTTGCTTCTTCAATAGTGTCTTGCATGTCTTGTTTGTCCATGTGTACGACTCCTTTGGAAAACATCGCTTAAGAGTCAATTCTTACTTCTTCAATAGTGTCTCGCATGTCTTGTTCGTCCACGTGTAAGACCTTTTAGGAAAACATCGCTTCTGAGTCCATTCTTACTTCTTCAATAGTGTCTCGCATGTCTTGTTCGTCCATGTGTACGACTCCTTTGGAAAACATCGCTTATGAGTCCATTCTTACTTCTACAATAGAGTCTCGCATGTCTTGTTCGTCCATTCTTACGACTCCTTTGGAAAACATCTCTTATGAATCCATTCTTACTTCTTCAATAGTGTCTCGCATGTCTTGTTCGTCCATATGTTTGACTCCTTAGGAAAACATCGCTTATGAGTCCATTCTTACTTCTTCAAAAGTGTCTCGCATGTCTTGTTCGTCCATGTGTACGACTCCTTAGGAAAACATCGCTTATGAGTCCATTCTTACTACTTCAATAGACTCTCTCATGTCTTGTTCGTCCACATGTTCGACTCCTTAGGAAACCATCGCTTAAGAGTCCATTCTTACTTCTTCAATAGTGTCTCGCATGTCTTGTTCGTCCATTGTGACGACTCCTTAGGAAAACATCGCTTATGAGTCCATTCTTACTTCTTCAATAGTGTCTCGCATATCTTGTTCGTCCATGTGAACGAATCCTTTGGAAAACATCGCTTAAGAGTCCATTCTTACTTCTTCAATAGTGTCTCGCATGTGTTGTTCGTCCACGTGTACGACTCCTTAGGAAAACATCGCTTATGAGTCCATTCTTACTTCTTCAATAGTGTCTCGCATGTCTTTTTCGTCCATATGTTTGACTCCTTAAGAAAACATCGCTTATGAGTCCATTCTTACTTTTTTAATAGAGTCTTGCATGTTATTTTCGTCCATATGTTCGACTCCATAGGAAAACATCGCTTATGAGTCCATTCTTACGTCTTCAATAGTGTCTCGCATGTCTTGTTCGTGCATATGTTCGACGCCTTAGGAAAACATTGCTTATGAGTCCATTCTTACTTCTTCAATAGAGTCTCGCATGTCTTGTTCGTCCATATTCGACTCCTTTGGAAAACATCGCTTATGAGTCCATTCTTACTTCTTCAATAGTGCCTCGCATGTCTTGTTCGTGCATATGTTCGACTCCTTAGGAAAACATCACTTAAGGATCAATTGTTACTTCTTAAATAGTGTCTCACATGTCTTGTTCGTCCATATGTTCGACTCCTTAGGAAAACATCGCTTATGAGTCCATTCTTACTTCTTCAATAGTGTCTCGCAGGTCTTGTTCGTCCATGTGTACGACTCCTTAGGAAAACATCGCTTATGAGTCCATTCTTACTTCTTCAATAGAGTCTCGCATGTCTTGTTCGTCCATTCTTACGACTCCTTTGGAAAACATCTCTTATGAATCCATTCTTACTTCTTCAATAGTGTCTTGCATGTCTTGTTCGTCTATGTGTCCGACTCCTTTGGAAAACATCGCTTAAGAGTCAATTCTTACTTCTTCAATAGTGTCTCGCTGTCTTGTTGTCCATGTCTACGACTCCTTAGGAAAACATCGCTTAGAGTCAATTCTTGCTTCTTCAATAGTGTCTTGCATGTCTTGTTTGTCCATGTGTACGACTCCTTTGGAAAACATTGCTTAAGAGTCAATTCTTACTTCTTCAATAGTGTCTCGCATGTCTTGTTCGTCCACGTGTAAGACCTTTTAGGAAAACATCGCTTCTGAGTCCATTCTTACTTCTTCAATAGTGTCTCGCATGTCTTGTTCGTCCATGTGTACGACTCCTTTGGAAAACATCGCTTATGAGTCCATTCTTACTTCTACAATAGAGTCTCGCATGTCTTGTTCGTCCATTCTTACGACTCCTTTGGAAAACATCTCTTATGAATCCATTCTTACTTCTTCAATAGTGTCTCGCATGTCTTGTTCGTCCATATGTTTGACTCCTTAGGAAAACATCGCTTATGAGTTCATTGTTACTTCTTCAATAGTCTCTCGCATGTCTTGTTCGTCCATGTGTACGACTCCTTAGGAAAACATCGCTTAAAAGTCAATTTTTACTTCGTCAATAGGGTCTCGCATGTCTTGTTCGTCCATATGTTCGACTCCTTAGGAAAACATCGCTTATGAGTCCATTCTTACTTATTCAATAGTGTCTCGCATGTCTTGTTCGTCCATATGGTCGACTCCTTAGGAAAACATCGCTTGTGAGTCCATTCTTACTTCTTCATTAGTGTCTCGCATGTCTTGTTCGTCCATATGTTCGACTCCTTTGGAAAACATCGCTTATGAGTCCATTCTTACTTCTTCAATAGTGCCTCGCATGTCTTGTTCGTGCATATGTTCGACTACTTAGGAAAACATCACTTAAGGATCAATTGTTACTTCTTCAATAGTGTCTCACATGTCTTGTTCGTCCATATGTTCGACTCCTTAGGAAAACATCGCTTATGAGTCCATTCTTACTTCTTCAAAAGTGCCTCGCATGTCTTGTTCGTCCATGTGTACGACTCCTTAGGAAAACATCGCTTATGAGTCCATTCTTACTACTTCAATAGACTCTCTCATGTCTTCTTCGTCCACATGTTCGACTCCTTAGGAAAACATCGCTTAAGAGTCCATTCTTACTTCTTCAATAGTGTCTCGCATGTCTTGTTCGTCCATTGTGACGACTCCTTAGGAAAACATCGCTTATGAGTCCATTCTTACTTCTTCAATAGTGTCTCGCATATCTTGTTCGTCCATGTGAACGAATCCTTTGGAAAACATCGCTTAAGAGTCCATTCTTACTTCTTCAATAGTGTCTCGCATGTGTTGTTCGTCCACGTGTACGACTCCTTAGGAAAACATCGCTTATGAGTCCATTCTTACTTCTTCAATAGTGTCTCGCATGTCTGTTTCGTCCATATGTTTGACTCCTTAAGAAAACATCGCTTATGAGTCCATTCTTACTTTTTCAATAGAGTCTTGCATGTTATTTTCGTCCATATGTTCGACTCCATAGGAAAACATCGCTTATGAGTCCATTCTTACTTCTTCAATAGTGTCTCGCATGTCTTGTTCGTGCATATGTTCGACGCCTTAGGAAAACATTGCTTATGAGTCCATTCTTACTTCTTCAATAGAGTCTCGCATGTCTTGTTCGTCCATATTCGACTCCTTTGGAAAACATCGCTTATGAGTCCATTCTTACTTCTTCAATAGTGCCTCGCATGTCTTGTTCGTGCATATGTTCGACTCCTTAGGAAAACATCACTTAAGGATCAATTGTTACTTCTTAAATAGTGTCTCACATGTCTTGTTCGTCCATATGTTCGACTCCTTAGGAAAACATCGCTTATGGGTCCATTCTTACTTCTTCAATAGTGTCTCGCATGTCTTGTTCGTCCATGTGTACGACTCCTTAGGAAAACATCGCTTATGAGTCCATTCTTACTTCTTCAATAGAGTCTCGCATGTCTTGTTCGTCCATTCTTACGACTCCTTTGGAAAACATCTCTTATGAATCCATTCTTACTTCTTCAATAGTGTCTTGCATGTCTTGTTCGTCCATGTGTACGACTCCTTTGGAAAAACTCGCTTAAGAGTCAATTCTTACTTGTACAATAGTGTCTCGCATGTCTTGTTCGTCCATATGTACGACTCCTTAGGAAAACATCGCTTATGAGTCCATTCTTACTTCTTCAATAGAGTCTCGCATGTCTTGTTCGTCCATTCTTACGACTCCTTCGGAAAACATCTCTTATGAATCCATTCTTACTTCTTCAATAGTGTCTTGCATGTCTTGTTCGTCCATGTGTCCGACTCCTTTGGAAAACATCGCTTAAGAGTCAATTCTTACTTCTTCAATAGTGTCTCGCTGTCTTGTTGTCCATGTCTACGACTCCTTAGGAAAACATCGCTTAGAGTCAATTCTTGCTTCTTCAATAGTGTCTTGCATGTCTTGTTTGTCCATGTGTACGACTCCTTTGGAAAACATCGCTTAAGAGTCAATTCTTACTTCTTCAATAGTGTCTCGCATGTCTTGTTCGTCCACGTGTAAGACCTTTTAGGAAAACATCGCTTCTGAGTCCATTCTTACTTCTTCAATAGTGTCTCGCATGTCTTGTTCGTCCATGTGTACGACTCCTTTGGAAAACATCGCTTATGAGTCCATTCTTACTTCTACAATAGAGTCTCGCATGTCTTGTTCGTCCATTCTTACGACTCCTTTGGAAAACATCTCTTATGAATCCATTCTTACTTCTTCAATAGTGTCTCGCATGTCTTGTTCGTCCATATGTTTGACTCCTTAGGAAAACATCGCTTATGAGTCCATTCTTACTTCTTCAAAAGTGTCTCGCATGTCTTGTTCGTCCATGTGTACGACTCCTTAGGAAAACATCGCTTATGAGTCCATTCTTACTACTTCAATAGACTCTCTCATGTCTTGTTCGTCCACATGTTCGACTCCTTAGGAAACCATCGCTTAAGAGTCCATTCTTACTTCTTCAATAGTGTCTCGCATGTCTTGTTCGTCCATTGTGACGACTCCTTAGGAAAACATCGCTTATGAGTCCATTCTTACTTCTTCAATAGTGTCTCGCATATCTTGTTCGTCCATGTGAACGAATCCTTTGGAAAACATCGCTTAAGAGTCCATTCTTACTTCTTCAATAGTGTCTCGCATGTGTTGTTCGTCCACGTGTACGACTCCTTAGGAAAACATCGCTTATGAGTCCATTCTTACTTCTTCAATAGTTTCTCGCATGTCTTTTTCGTCCATATGTTTGACTCCTTAAGAAAACATCGCTTATGAGTCCATTCTTACTTTTTTAATAGAGTCTTGCATGTTATTTTCGTCCATATGTTCGACTCCATAGGAAAACATCGCTTATGAGTCCATTCTTACTTCTTCAATAGTGTCTCGCATGTCTTGTTCGTGCATATGTTCGACGCCTTAGGAAAACATTGCTTATGAGTCCATTCTTACTTCTTCAATAGAGTCTCGCATGTCTTGTTCGTCCATATTCGACTCCTTTGGAAAACATCGCTTATGAGTCCATTCTTACTTCTTCAATAGTGCCTCGCATGTCTTGTTCGTGCATATGTTCGACTCCTTAGGAAAACATCACTTAAGGATCAATTGTTACTTCTTAAATAGTGTCTCACATGTCTTGTTCGTCCATATGTTCGACTCCTTAGGAAAACATCGCTTATGAGTCCATTCTTACTTCTTCAATAGTGTCTCGCATGTCTTGTTCGTCCATGTGTACGACTCCTTAGGAAAACATCGCTTATGAGTCCATTCTTACTTCTTCAATAGAGTCTCGCATGTCTTGTTCGTCCATTCTTACGACTCCTTTGGAAAACATCTCTTATGAATCCATTCTTACTTCTTCAATAGTGTCTTGCATGTCTTGTTCGTCCATGTGTCCGACTCCTTTGGAAAACATCGCTTAAGAGTCAATTCTTACTTCTTCAATAGTGTCTCGCTGTCTTGTTGTCCATGTCTACGACTCCTTAGGAAAACATCGCTTAGAGTCAATTCTTGCTTCTTCAATAGTGTCTTGCATGTCTTGTTTGTCCATGTGTACGACTCCTTAGGAAAACATCGCTTAAGAGTCAATTCTTACTTCTTCAATAGTGTCTCGCATGTCTTGTTCGTCCACGTGTAAGACTTTTTAGGAAAACATCGCTTCTGAGTCCATTCTTACTTCTTCAATAGTGTCTCGCATGTCTTGTTCGTCCATGTGTACGACTCCTTTGGAAAACATCGCTTATGAGTCCATTCTTACTTCTACAATAGAGTCTCGCATGTCTTGTTCGTCCATTCTTACGACTCCTTTGGAAAACATCTCTTATGAATCCATTCTTACTTCTTCAATAGTGTCTCGCATGTCTTGTTCGTCCATATGTTTGACTCCTTAGGAAAACATCGCTTATGAGTTCATTGTTACTTCTTCAATAGTCTCTCGCATGTCTTGTTCGTCCATGTGTACGACTCCTTAGGAAAACATCGCTTAAAAGTCAATTTTTACTTCGTCAATAGGGTCTCGCATGTCTTGTTCGTCCATATGTTCGACTCCTTAGGAAAACATCGCTTATGTGTCCATTCTTACTTATTCAATAGTGTCTCGCATGTCTTGTTCGTCCATATGGTCGACTCCTTAGGAAAACATCGCTTGTGAGTCCATTCTTACTTCTTCATTAGTGTCTCGCATGTCTTGTTCGTCCATATGTTCGACTCCTTTGGAAAACATCGCTTATGAGTCCATTCTTACTTCTTCAATAGTGCCTCGCATGTCTTGTTCGTGCATATGTTCGACTACTTAGGAAAACATCACTTAAGGATCAATTGTTACTTCTTCAATAGTGTCTCACATGTCTTGTTCGTCCATATGTTCGACTCCTTAGGAAAACATCGCTTATGAGTCCATTCTTACTTCTTCCAAAGTGCCTCGCATGTCTTGTTCGTCCATGTGTACGACTCCTTAGGAAAACATCGCTTATGAGTCCATTCTTACTACTTCAATAGACTCTCTCATGTCTTCTTCGTCCACATGTTCGACTCCTTAGGAAAACATCGCTTAAGAGTCCATTCTTACTTCTTCAATAGTGTCTCGCATGTCTTGTTCATCCATTGTGACGACTCCTTAGGAAAACATCGCTTATGAGTCCATTCTTACTTCTTCAATAGTGTCTCGCATATCTTGTTCGTCCATGTGAACGAATCCTTTGGAAAACATCGCTTAAGAGTCCATTCTTACTTCTTCAATAGTGTCTCGCATGTGTTGTTCGTCCACGTGTACGACTCCTTAGGAAAACATCGCTTATGAGTCCATTCTTACTTCTTCAATAGTGTCTCGCATGTCTTTTTCGTCCATATGTTTGACTCCTTAAGAAAACATCGCTTATGAGTCCATTCTTACTTTTTCAATAGAGTCTTGCATGTTATTTTCGTCCATATGTTCGACTCCATAGGAAAACATCGCTTATGAGTCCATTCTTACTTCTTCAATAGTGTCTCGCATGTCTTGTTCGTGCATATGTTCGACGCCTTAGGAAATCATTGCTTATGAGTCCATTCTTACTTCTTCAATAGAGTTTCGCATGTCTTGTTCGTCCATATTCGACTCCTTTGGAAAACATCGCTTATGAGTCCATTCTTACTTCTTCAATAGTGCCTCGCATGTCTTGTTCGTGCATATGTTCGACTCCTTAGGAAAACATCACTTAAGGATCAATTGTTACTTCTTAAATAGTGTCTCACATGTCTTGTTCGTCCATATGTTCGACTCCTTAGGAAAACATCGCTTATGAGTCCATTCTTACTTCTTCAATAGTGTCTCGCATGTCTTGTTCGTCCATGTGTACGACTCCTTAGGAAAACATCGCTTATGAGTCCATTCTTACTTCTTCAATAGAGTCTCGCATGTCTTGTTCGTCCATTCTTACGACTCCTTTGGAAAACATCTCTTATGAATCCATTCTTACTTCTTCAATAGTGTCTTGCATGTCTTGTTCGTCTATGTGTCCGACTCCTTTGGAAAACATCGCTTAAGAGTCAATTCTTACTTCTTCAATAGTGTCTCGCTGTCTTGTTGTCCATGTCTACGACTCCTTAGGAAAACATCGCTTAGAGTCAATTCTTGCTTCTTCAATAGTGTCTTGCATGTCTTGTTTGTCCATGTGTACGACTCCTTTGGAAAACATCGCTTAAGAGTCAATTCTTACTTCTTCAATAGTGTCTCGCATGTCTTGTTCGTCCACGTGTAAGACCTTTTAGGAAAACATCGCTTCTGAGTCCATTCTTACTTCTTCAATAGTGTCTCGCATGTCTTGTTCGTCCATGTGTACGACTCCTTTGGAAAACATCGCTTATGAGTCCATTCTTACTTCTACAATAGAGTCTCGCATGTCTTGTTCGTCCATTCTTACGACTCCTTTGGAAAACATCTCTTATGAATCCATTCTTACTTCTTCAATAGTGTCTCGCATGTCTTGTTCGTCCATATGTTTGACTCCTTAGGAAAACATCGCTTATGAGTCCATTCTTACTTCTTCAAAAGTGTCTCGCATGTCTTGTTCGTCCATGTGTACGACTCCTTAGGAAAACATCGCTTATGAGTCCATTCTTACTACTTCAATAGACTCTCTCATGTCTTGTTCGTCCACATGTTCGACTCCTTAGGAAACCATCGCTTAAGAGTCCATTCTTACTTCTTCAATAGTGTCTCGCATGTCTTGTTCGTCCATTGTGACGACTCCTTAGGAAAACATCGCTTATGAGTCCATTCTTACTTCTTCAATAGTGTCTCGCATATCTTGTTCGTCCATGTGAACGAATCCTTTGGAAAACATCGCTTAAGAGTCCATTCTTACTTCTTCAATAGTGCCTCGCATGTCTTGTTCGTGCATATGTTCGACTCCTTAGGAAAACATCACTTAAGGATCAATTGTTACTTCTTCAATAGTGTCTCACATGTCTTGTTCGTCCTTATGTTCGACTCCTTAGGAAAACATCGCTTATGAGTCCATTCTTACTTCTTCAATAGAGTCTCGCATGTCTTGTTCGTCCATTCTTACGACTCCTTTGGAAAACATCTCTTATGAATCCATTCTTACTTCTTCAATAGTGTCTTGCATGTCTTGTTCGTCCATGTGTCCGACTCCTTTGGAAAACATCGCTTAAGAGTCAATTCTTACTTCTTCAATAGTGTCTCGCTGTCTTGTTGTCCATGTCTACGACTCCTTAGGAAAACATCGCTTAGAGTCAATTCTTGCTTCTTCAAAAGTGTCTTGCATGTCTTGTTTGTCCATGTGTACGACTCCTTAGGAAAACATCGCTTAAGAGTCAATTCTTACTTCTTCAATAGTGTCTCGCATGTCTTGTTCGTCCATGTGTAAGACTTTTTAGGAAAACATCGCTTCTGAGTCCATTCTTACTTCTTCAATAGTGTCTCGCATGTCTTGTTCGTCCATGTGTACGACTCCTTTGGAAAACATCGCTTATGAGTCCATTCTTACTTCTACAATAGAGTCTCGCATGTCTTGTTCGTCCATTCTTACGACTCCTTTGGAAAACATCTCTCATGAATCCATTCTTACTTCTTCAATAGTGTCTCGCATGTCTTGTTCGTCCATACGTTTGACTCCTTAGGAAAACATCGCTTATGAGTTCATTGTTACTTCTTAGATAGTGTCTCGCATGTCTTGTTCGTCCATGTGTACGGCTCCTTAGGAAAACATCGCTTAAAAGTCAATTTTTACTTTGTCAATAGGGTCTCGCATGTCTTGTTCGTCCATATGTACGACTCCTTTGGAAAACATCACTTAAGAGTCAATTCTTACTTGTTCAATAGTGTCTCGCATGTCTTGTTCGTCCATAGTTACGACTCCTTAGGAAAACATCGCTTATGAGTCCATTCTTACTTCTTCAATAGAGTCTCGCATGTCTTGTTCGTCCATTCTTACGACTCCTTTGGAAAACATCTCTTATGAATCCATTCTTTCTTCTTCAATAGTGTCTTGCATGTCTTGTTCGTCCATATGGTCGACTCCTCAGGAAAACATCGCTTATGAGTCCATTCTTACTTCTTCAATAAAGTCTCGCATGTCTTGTTCGTCCATGTGTACGACTCCTTTGGAAAATATCTCTTAAGAGTCCATTCTTACTTCTTCAATAGTGTCTCGCATGTCTTGTTCGTCCATATGTTTGACTCCTTAGGAAAACATCGCTTATGAGTTCATTCTTACTTCTTCAATAGTCTCTCGCATGTCTTGTTCGTCCATGTGTACGACTCCTAAGGAAAACATCGCTTAAAAGTCAATTTTTACTTCTTCAATAGGGTCTCGCATGTCTTGTTCGTCCATATGTTCGACTCCTTAGGAAAACATCGCTAATGAGTCCATTCTTACTTATTCAATAGTGTCTTGCATGTCTTGTTTGTCCATGTTTACGACTCCTTAGGAAAACATCGCTTATGAGTCCATTCTTACTTCTTCAATAGTGTCTCGCATGTCTTGTTCGTCCATGTGTACGACTCCTTAGGAAAACATCGCTTATGTGTCCATTCTTACTACTTCAATAGACTCTCTCATGTCTTGTTCGTCCACATGTTCGACTCCTTAGGAAAACATCGCTTAAGAGTCCATTCTTACTTCTTCAATAGTGTCTCGCATGTCTTGTTCGTTCATATGTTCGACTCCTTTGGAAAACATCGCTTATGAGTCCATTCTTACTTCTTCAATAGTGCCTCGCATGTCTTGTTCGTGCATATGTTCGACTCCTTAGGAAAACATCACTTAAGGATCAATTGTTACTTCTTCAATAGTGTCTCACATGTCTTGTTCGTCCATATGTTCGACTCCTTAGGAAAACATCGCTTATGAGTCCATTCTTACTTCTTCAATAGTGTCTCGCATGTCTTGTTCGTCCATGTGTACGACTCCTTAGGAAAACATCGCTTATGAGTCCATTCTTACTACTTCAATAGACTCTCTCATGTCTTGTTCGTCCACATGTTCGACTCCTTAGGAAAACATCGCCCAAGAGTCCATTCTTACTTCTTCAATAGTGTCTCGCATATCTTGTTCGTCCATGTGAACGAATCCTTTGGAAAACATCGCTTAAGAGTCCATTCTTACTTCTTCAATAGTGTCTCGCATGTGTTGTTCGTCCACGTGTACGACTCCTTAGGAAAACATCGCTTATGAGTCCATTCTTACTTCTTCAATAGAGTCTTGCATGTTATTTTCGTCCATATGTTCGACTCCATAGGAAAACATCGCTTATGAGTCCATTCTTACTTCTTCAATAGTGTCTCGCATGTCTTGTTCGTGCATATGTTCGACGCCTTAGGAAAACATTGCTTATGAGTCCATTCTTACTTCTTCAATAGAGTCTCGCATGTCTTGTTCGTCCATATGTTCGACTCCTTTGGAAAACTTCGCTTATGAGTCTATTCTTACTTCTTCAATAGTGCCTCGCATGTCTTTTTCGTCCATATGTTTGACTCCTTAAGAAAACATCGCTTATGAGTCCATTCTTACTTTTTCAATAGTGTCTCGCATGTCTTTTTCGTCCATATGTTTGACTCCTTAAGAAAACATCGCTTATGAGTCCATTCTTACTTTTTCAATAGAGTCTTGCATGTTATTTTCGTCCATATGTTCGACTCCATAGGAAAACATCGCTTATGAGTCCATTCTTACTTCTTCAATAGTGTCTCGCATGTCTTGTTCGTGCATATGTTCGACGCCTTAGGAAAACATTGCTTATGAGTCCATTCTTACTTCTTCAATAGAGTTTCGCATGTCTTTTTCGTCCATATTCGACTCCTTTGGAAAACATCGCTTATGAGTCCATTCTTACTTCTTCAATAGTGCCTCGCATGTCTTGTTCGTGCATATGTTCGACTCCTTAGGAAAACATCACTTAAGGATCAATTGTTACTTCTTCAATAGTGTCTCACATGTCTTGTTCGTCCTTATGTTCGACTCCTTAGGAAAACATCGCTTATGAGTCCATTCTTACTTCTTCAATAGTGTCTCGCATGTCTTGTTCGTCCATTCTTACGACTCCTTTGGAAAACATCTCTTATGAATCCATTCTTACTTCTTCAATAGTGTCTTGCATGTCTTGTTCGTCCATGTGTCCGACTCCTTTGGAAAACATCGCTTAAGAGTCAATTCTTACTTCTTCAATAGTGTCTCGCTGTCTTGTTGTCCATGTCTACGACTCCTTAGGAAAACATCGCTTAGAGTCAATTCTTGCTTCTTCAAAAGTGTCTTGCATGTCTTGTTTGTCCATGTGTACGACTCCTTAGGAAAACATCGCTTAAGAGTCAATTCTTACTTCTTCAATAGTGTCTCGCATGTCTTGTTCGTCCATGTGTAAGACTTTTTAGGAAAACATCGCTTCTGAGTCCATTCTTACTTCTTCAATAGTGTCTCGCATGTCTTGTTCGTCCATGTGTACGACTCCTTTGGAAAACATCGCTTATGAGTCCATTCTTACTTCTACAATAGAGTCTCGCATGTCTTGTTCGTCCATTCTTACGACTCCTTTGGAAAACATCTCTCATGAATCCATTCCTACTTCTTCAATAGTGTCTCGCATGTCTTGTTCGTCCATATGTTTGACTCCTTAGGAAAACATCGCTTATGAGTTCATTGTTACTTCTTAGATAGTGTCTCGCATGTCTTGTTCGTACATGTGTACGGCTCCTTAGGAAAACATCGCTTAAAAGTCAATTTTTACTTTGTCAATAGGGTCTCGCATGTCTTGTTCGTCCATATGTTCGACTCCTTAGGAAAACATCGCTTATGAGTCCATTCTTACTTATTCAATAGTGTCTTGCATGTCTTGTTCGTCCATATGGTCGACTCCTTAGGAAAACATCGCTTGTGAGTCCATTCTTACTTCTTCATTAGTGTCTCGCATGTCTTGTTCGTCCATGTGTACGACTCCTTTGGAAAACATCACTTAAGAGTCAATTCTTACTTGTTCAATAGTGTCTCGCATGTCTTGTTCGTCCATAGTTACGACTCCTTAGGAAAACATCGCTTATGAGTCCATTCTTACTTCTTCAATAGAGTCTCGCATGTCTTGTTCGTCCATTCTTACGACTCCTTTGGAAAACATCTCTTATGAATCCATTCTTACTTCTTCAATAGTGTCTTGCATGTCTTGTTCGTCCATATGGTCGACTCCTCAGGAAAACATCGCTTATGAGTCCATTCTTACTTCTTCAATAAAGTCTCGCATGTCTTGTTCGTCCATGTGTACGACTCCTTTGGAAAACATCTCTTAAGAGTCAATTCTTTCTTCTTCAATAGTGTCTCGCATGTCTTGTTCGTCCATATGTTTGACTCCTTAGGAAAACATCGCTTATGAGTTCATTCTTACTTCTTCAATAGTCTCTCGCATGTCTTGTTCGTCCATGTGTACGACTCCTAAGGAAAACATCGCTTAAAAGTCAATTTTTACTTCTTCAATAGGGTCTCGCATGTCTTGTTCGTCCATATGTTCGACTCCTTAGGAAAACATCGCTAATGAGTCCATTCTTACTTATTCAATAGTGTCTTGCATGTCTTGTTTGTCCATGTTTACGACTCCTTAGGAAAACATCGCTTATGAGTCCATTCTTACTTCTTCAATAGTGTCTCGCATGTCTTGTTCGTCCATGTGTACGACTCCTTAGGAAAACATCGCTTATGTGTCCATTCTTACTACTTCAATAGACTCTCTCATGTCTTGTTCGTCCACATGTTCGACTCCTTAGGAAAACATCGCTTAAGAGTCCATTCTTACTTCTTCAATAGTGTCTCGCATGTCTTGTTCGTTCATATGTTCGACTCCTTTGGAAAACATCGCTTATGAGTCCATTCTTACTTCTTCAATAGTGCCTCGCATGTCTTGTTCGTGCATATGTTCGACTCCTTAGGAAAACATCACTTAAGGATCAATTGTTACTTCTTCAATAGTGTCTCACATGTCTTGTTCGTCCATATGTTCGACTCCTTAGGAAAACATCGCTTATGAGACCATTCTTACTTCTTCAATAGTGTCTCGCATGTCTTGTTCGTCCATGTGTACGACTCCTTAGGAAAACATCGCTTATGAGTCCATTGTTACTACTTCAATAGACTCTCTCATGTCTTGTTCGTCCACATGTTCGACTCCTTAGGAAAACATCGCCCAAGAGTCCATTCTTACTTCTTCAATAGTGTCTCGCATATCTTGTTCGTCCATGTGAACGAATCCTTTGGAAAACATCGCTTAAGAGTCCATTCTTACTTCTTCAATAGTGTCTCGCATGTGTTGTTCGTCCACGTGTACGACTCCTTAGGAAAACATCGCTTATGAGTCCATTCTTACTTCTTCAATAGTGTCTCGCATGTCTTTTTTGTACATATGTTTGACTCCTTCGGAAAACATCGCTTATGAGTCCATTCTTACTTTTTCAATAGAGTCTTGAATGTTATTTTCGTCCATAATTTCGACTCCATAGGAAAACATCGCTTATGAGTCCATTCTTACTTCTTCAATAGTGTCTCGCATGTCTTGTTCGTGCATATGTTCGACGCCTTAGGAAAACATTGCTTATGAGTCCATTCTTACTTCTTCAATAGAGTCTCGCATGTCTTGTTCGTCCATATGTTCGACTCCTTTGGAAAACTTCGCTTATGAGTCCATTCTTACTTCTTCAATAGTGCCTCGCATGTCTTGTTCGTGCATATGTTCGACTCCTTAGGAAAACATCACTTAAGGATCAATTGTTACTTCTTCAATAGTGTCTCACATGTCTTGTTCGTCCATATGTTCGACTCCTTAGGAAAACATCGCTTATGAGTCCATTCTTACTTCTTCAATAGAGTCTCGCATGTCTTGTTCGTCCATATGTTCGACTTCTTAGGAAAACATCGCTCATGAGTCTATTCTTACTTCTTCAATAGTGCCTCGCATGTCTTGTTCATCCATATGTACCACTCCATAGGAAAACATCGCTTAAGAGTCAATTCTTACTTCTTCAATAGTGTGTCGCATGTCTTGTTCGTCCATGTGAAGACTCCTTAGGAAAACATCGCTTATGAGTCCATTCTTACTTCTTCAATAGTGTCTCGCATGTCTTGTTCGTCCATGTGACGACTCCTTAGGAATACATCGCTTATGAGTCCATTCGTACTTCTTCCATAGTGTCTCGCATGTCTTGTTCGTTCAGTTGTACGACTCCTCAGGAAAACATCGCTTATAAGTCCATTCTTACTTCTTCAATAGTGTCTCGCATGTCTTGTTCGTCCATATGTTCGACTCCTTAGGAAAACATCGCTGATGAGTCCATTCTTACTTCTTCAATAGTGTCTCGTATGTCTTGTTCGTCCATATGTTCGACTTCTTAGGAAAACATCGCTTATAATTCAATTTCTCACTTCTTCAATGGTGTCTCGCATGTCTTGTTCGTCCATGTGTACGACTCCTTTGGAAAACATCGCTTAAGAGTCAATACTTAGTTCATCAATAGTGTCTCCCATGTCTTGTTCGTCCATATGTACGACTCCTTAGGAAAACATCGCTTATGTGTCCATTCTTACTTTTTCAATAGGGTCTTGCATGTCTTGTTCGTCCATTCTTACGACTCCTTTGGAAAACATCTCTTATGAATCCATTCTTACTTCTTCAATAGTGTCTTGCATGTCTTGTTCGTCCATGTGTTCGACTCCTTAGGAAAACATCGCTTATGAATCCATTCTTACTTTTTCAATAGTGTCTCGCATGTCTTGTTCGTCCATATGTTCGACTCCTCAGGAAAACTTCGCTCATGAGTCCATTCTTACTTCTTCAATAGAGTCTTGCATGTTTTGTTCGTCTATGTGTACGACTTCTTTCGAAAACATCTCTTAAGAGTCAATTCTTTCTTCTTCAATAGTGTCTCGCATGTCTTGTTCGTCTATATGTTTAACTCCTTAGGAAAACATCGCTTATGAGTTCATTCTTACTTCTTCAATTGTGTCTTGCATGTCTTGTTTGTCCATGTGTACGACTCCTAAGGAAAACATCGCTTAAAAGTCAATTTTTACTTCTTCAATAGGGTCTCGCATGTCTTGTTCGTCCATACGTTCGACTCCTTAGGAAAACATCGCTTATGAGTCCATTCTTACTTATTCAATAGTGTCTTGCATGTCTTGTTTGTCCATGTATACGACTCCTTAGGAAAACATCGCTTATGAGTCCATTCTTACTTCTTCAATAGAGTCTCTCATGTCTTGTTCGTCCATATGTTCGACTCCTTAGGAAAACTTCGCTTATGAGTCCATTCTTAATTCTTCAATACAGTCTTGCATGTCTTGTTCGTCCTTATGTTCGACTCCTTAGGAAAACATCGCTTATAAGTCCATTCTTACTTCTTTAATAGTGTCTTGCATGTCTTGTTCGTCCATGTGTATGACACCATAGGAAAACATCACTTATGAGTCCATTCTTACTTCTTCAATAGAGTCTCGCATGTCTTGTTCGTCCATGTGTACGACTCCTTAGGAAAACATCGCTGAAGAGTCAATTCTTACTTCTTCAGTAGGCTCTCGCATGTCTGTTTCGTCCATATGTTCGAGTCTTTAGGAAAACATCGCTTTTGATTCCATTCTTACTTCTTCAATAGAGTCTCGCATGTCTTGTTCGTCCATGTGTATGAATCCTTAGGAAAACCTCGCTTTTGAGTCCATTCGTACTTCTTTAATAGAGTCTCGCATGTCTTGTTCGTCCATATGTTTAACTCCTTAGGAAAACATCGCTTATGAGTTCATTCTTACTTCTTCAATAGTGTCTTGCATGTCTTGTTTGTCCATGTGTACGACTCCTAAGGAAAACATCGCTTAAAAATCAATTTTTACTTCTTCAATAGGGTCTCGCATGTCTTGTTCGTCCATACGTTCGACTTCTTAGGAAAACATCGCTTATGAGTCCATTCTTACTTATTCAATAGTGTCTTGCATGTCTTGTTTGTCCATGTATACGACTCCTTAGGAAAACATCGCTTATGAGTCCATTCTTACTTCTTCAATAGAGTCTCTCATGTCTTGTTCGTCCATATGTTCGACTCCTTAGGAAAACTTCGCTTATGAGTCCATTCTTAATTCTTCAATACAGTCTTGCATGTCTTGTTCGTCCTTATGTTCGACTCCTTAGGAAAACATCGCTTATAAGTCCATTCTTACTTCTTTAATAGTGTCTCGCATGTCTTGTTCGTCCATGTGTATGACACCATAGGAAAACATCACTTATGAGTCCATTCTTACTTCTTCAATAGAGTCTCGCATGTCTTGTTCGTCCATGTGTACGACTCCTTAGGAAAACATCGCTGAAGAGTCAATTCTTACTTCTTCAGTAGGCTCTCGCATGTCTGTTTCGTCCATATGTTCGAGTCTTTAGGAAAACATCGCTTTTGATTCCATTCTTACTTCTTCAATAGAGTCTCGCATGTCTTGTTCGTCCATGTGTATGAATCCTTAGGAAAACCTCGCTTTTGAGTCCATTCGTACTTCTTTAATAGAGTCTCGCATGTCTTGTTCGTCCATATGTTTGACTCCTTAGGAAAACATCGCTTATGAGTCCATTCTTTCTTCTTCAACAGTGTGTCGCATATTTTGTTTGTCCATGTGTACGACTCCTTAGGAAAACATCGCTTAAGAGTCAATTCTTACTTCTTCAATAGAGTCTCGCATGTTTTGTTCGTCCATGTGTACGACTCCTTTGGAAAACATTGCTTAAGAGTCAATTCTTACTTCTTCAATAGTGTCTCGCATGTCTTGTTCGTCCATATGGTCGACTTCTCAGGAAAACCTCGCTTATGAGTCCATTCTTACTTATTCAATAGAGTCTCTCATGTCTTGTTCGTCCATGTGTACGACTCCTTTGGAAAACATCGCTTATGAGTCCATTATTACTACTTCAATAGAGTCTCTCATATCTTGTTCGTCCACATGTTCGACTCCTTAGGAAAACATCGCTTAAAAAAAAAAAAAAAAAAAAAAAAAAAAAAAAAACAATTCTTCCCTTCACCCCAGTAGACCGCCCCCAAAGCTACCTAAAATATCAGTAGTAAATAAAAGTCCAAACGAAGAAGAAGCATTTGAACTCAGGAGCCAAGTGGAAGAAGAGGCGAAACTTCCTGACGAGGTCAACGTTGTTCTCTGAGTTAGGCTTGTTTCTTTTTCCAGATAGCTACGTGTTTTCTATGCAATTTTTTAAAAAAAGACAAATTGTGGTAAGACTTGTTTTGACCTAATTTCAGTTGAATTTACTGTTGTCTTACCAATCTTTTTCTTTTCTACTGGACTGACTTTAATTTCGGCACTCTTTAGTTCAGCTTTTGCCACTCTTTTAGTTTGACTTTTTATTTTTTATTTTTTACTGCTCGGTCATTTTTAGTTTAAATTTAGGTCTCTGAGCAATCACTTTTTACACCGCATTTTACGTTAGCCCTCCTGATTGCTAATTTTTGGCAATCATGGACGGGTCTTCTTCTTCGTCCTCCTCTTCATCTGACAAGCAACTTATTACGGATAATCAAGGAAAAGAAGCCCTCCCGATGCAGTCGGAAGAGTCGCAACCTTTGAGCTTGATCGGCTCAAACTGGCCATCCCTTCCTTCTGAATCAGGAAGCCCTATACCACCAGGGCAAAAGAGCCAGCATGAAAATCCGTCACCATGGAAAATCATTCAGAAAAGGCCTGACGAATACGAGAAGGACCGGGTGGGCAAATATGCCAACTATTTTAAGGGCAATGAGATTTTGCCCATCCCGGAACTCGTCGAGAAACTAGAGCCAAGGATCGTCTCTCTGGTGGTGACGGATCAAAAAACTAGGCGGCTCGTTGGCCTAAAGAAGGAAGGGTTTGAGGACCTTCTGAGAAAAGCGGGCGTCCCATGCCAATACTTCTGCAGAAGGAGTTTTGCGACATGGGATGTCCTGCTCCCGTCCAGCGACCAGGCGGCCAAGGTTGCTTCGTCCAATATTATGACAAAATTCTTCCGGCTGCAGCCGGAATACCTAGGCACCCGTAGGATTCGGGTTACCATCTGTAACGTCCCGGCTTTTCTAACTGGAGAAGTACTGGCCGCGTTCCTCAGTTCGTACGGGAACGTAGAGGAAATAACCCTCCTCAGGTCAGCAGCCGGGACCGCCTACGGGGACTACGTGTTCCGGATGTGCCTAGCTCGGGAGGGTTTCCAGTCGATCCCGGAAACCATTGTAAGCAGAGGGAGGCAGATGATGGTAATTGTGGAAGGAAGACGCCCGCGCTGTTGGAGCTGTAAGCAGTTGGGGCATATTGCGAAGTTCTGTCCTAAAAAGGATCCACCACAAGCCCCAGCTGCTGCAGCCGCCACAGCAGCCACAGAAGCCACAGCAGCCACAGAAGCCACAGCAGCCACAGAAACCACAGCAACAGCAGTTCCCACAGTCCCAACAAGGGAGAAAGAACAAGACATTCCTACACCCAAAACAGTGGAGGAGTGGATTGAAGTCAATCGAAGGAAAAAAAAGAAATCCCCTCAAAAATCCGAGGGCAAGCCATCATCTGCCTCTCCTGTAAAGGAAGTGGAACCAGCTACAAAGAAGACAGAAAATAATATATATACATCAGTGACAGCGCCAATCCCAGCACACATCACGGAGCATCCTCCTTTGTCAAAAACGAGGAAAAAAGCTAAAAACAAGCAAAGTTCCCCCGCACCGAAATCCGTAGATACACCAATGGAGACGGCTACGAACCTGAAGAGGAGAAGGAGCAGCGGAGAGGGTGCAGCTAAGAAGGTCTGCTCTGAGCCAACCTGCCCTGAGGATCCCCTTGAAGGCCCCTCTCATGCCTTCCTTCCTAAATCTAAACCTCTCCCTCATCAAGCTCCAGCGGATTCGCGAATCCCGCCTCCTCTGCTATCAATTCCTCCACCTATTCTTCCTCTACCACCTCCTCCTCCACTAATACTTCCACCATGTCCGCCACCACCTCCCCCTCAATACCCCACTCAACAACATGCCCCGTCTGAACCAAAATGTTCTCAACCCTCACAATCCCCACAACCCCCGGAACTGTCACACCGCCCTCCCCAGCCAACAAAGACTCGCCCCCATCAAATAGTAAGGTCCCAGTCCCATGATAGACTGTCCCAAAAAAGTCTGCTGAGGACCTTTTCCCTTCCCTCCCTTAGCCCATGCTCCTCTCCGGAACTGTTTCCAGCAGCATTGGAGAAAGATCCAGCACCTGCAGCAGAACCAGCTACAACGTCGGCAAATCCCGCACAAAGGAAATCCCGGCGGCATACTAAAGCGAAAGAGCTAACCAAAGAACAATGCAGCAAGGCAGTGGCTCTGTGTACTGTCGGGCTGGAATCCGTGACGGACTACCAGCTCCGGAAGACACTGAAGCCACTGCTGGACCTGGACAAAATTCAGGGAAAGAACACTTGTGATCAAACGAACTTTAGGAGTGCACCCATGGTGACCACCTTCGTCCGTTCGTCTGGCGACCGTTCCAAGGGCGTGTGGAAGTTCTTGGACGCGGTCCGTCAGACGGACACGGGCGTTGTGCTGGCGGATTTGGAGCACTCCTCTCTGAAGCGATTCTTGCCATTTTGTACGGGGAGGACCCCCATTTTAGTTCATCCCTCTTTATATAGGTGTCTAAAGGTGCGGTTCCCGCTGGATGTCGGTGGAGTGTCCAGGAAGTGCCGAATTACGACTGAACTCGGCACCGGCTCCTTGAGACAGGCTGTTGGCATCCTCACCCCCGAGGACTTCCGGCCCATCGTCGACACTGACTAGGTAAGTGTGCCAGGATGGCTTTAAATATTGCTAGTTTAAATGCGAGGGGACTGAGGGACGCAAGCAGGTGTGCGCATTTGCTTTCGGACCTCTCGAACCTGTGCGTAGATGTCGCTGCGATGCAGGAGACTCACTTCATTTGCAAGGCGGACTGTCGGGTGCTGGAGAACGACTTTGTCGTTTATTCAGCATTCGGCAGCCGCCTCAGCGCTGGTGTCTCTCTGCTAGTTGGACGCAGCCTTGATGCGATTGTTGATGTTGTCTTTGCAGGTGACGGGGGCCGGCTGCTGGTGGCTGATGTTGCCGTGAAGACCTTCAAGTTCCGAATAGCTGCGGTTCATGTGCCCAATAGCATTGCGGAGAGACGCTCCTTCCTTCGGCGGTTGGGGTCGTTCCTGGATGCTTTGAAGCGGACAGTTCTAGTGGGGGATTGGAATGCGATCCTTGACCCCAATCTAGATAGGGCCGGTCGGGGTGCTAGCGGTGTGGCAAGGTGTGACAGCGCCCTGTCGGACTTTTTGACTGAGTTCGAATTGGTCGACAGGTTCCGTCTCGATCACCCAGGGAGGGAGATGTGGACGTGGATAGGAAATTCGCCCTCTGGCCAGGTCCGGTCTTACCTGGACAGAGTGTTAGTGAGTAGAGCTGACAGTGACCTAGTTGCTTGTCCCACGTTCCACTGGTTAGGGCGGTCTGACCATAAACTTGTTAGGGTCAGCCTGCGGTTAGTCAATAGGCCTAGTCTGGCCAGCTACTGGAAGTTCAATACCTCCTTACTGGAGATATGGGACTTCCGGAAGCGGCTGGAAAACCTAATTCAGCGGGCGTTAGTGGGGGCGGTTATTGGGAATAGGTGGTGGGTATCCCTTAAGTATAGGATTAGGGATTTCGCCATCAAATACAGCCAGCAGCTCGCTCTAGATAGGGCTAAGAAGGCGAAATCCTTAGAAGATAGACTTTCCCGGGCGGTGGAAGGGGGGGACCCCGTAGCCATAGATCTAGGTAAGGGGGACCTTGAGCGCGAGGCTAGCGAGCGTTACAAGGGTTTCGTAGTTAGAAATAGGCTAAAAAGAGTTTTGAACGAAGCCGTGAAATGCAGCGCGTTAATGCGTAGGGAAGAGTTGAGAAGGTTCCCTTGTCGGTATATCGAGTACGTTAACGCCCCGGACGGGCGCGTGCTGAGATCGAGCCGTGAGATTCGTGAGGCTTTCCGGGCACACTTTCGAGATCGCTTTGCCCGCTGTCCTGACCTCCAGGCTCAGGAGTTTCGTGACTATTTAGCCGACTTCCCCCGCCTTGGGGGGGGGGGCGGAAGCGGCTAGTTGCGAGGGTGCGGTTACAGAATGCGAAGTCCGTAGTGCGATGAAGCAGGTCGGCCTTAACAAGTCGCCTGGACTGGACGGTTTACCCTACGAAGTGTACTTGAGGATGTCGCACAAGTTTGCCCCTATTCTGACGAATGTGTTCAACCATTGGCTTGCCCAGGGAGCCATCCCTGGTAGCATCACCAAAGGTGTGATCACATTGTTGAAGAAAGGTGGCAGGCATGTTCGGGGGGATCTAGATGATTACAGGCCCATAACTCTGCTTAACACAGAGTTAAAGATTTTGGCCCGGGTCCTGGCGAACCGTTTGCAGCTTGTCATCAGTGATCTGATCGGCCCTGAGCAGAACTACGCTGTGAAGGGAAGATCGATCCGGGACAACTTGCACTTGGTGCGCCAGATCCTAGAGGGGATAAAAGACGACACGAGAGCCGCGCTGATCAATTTGGATCAGTCCAAGGCCTTCGATAGGGTGGACCACCGGTTCTTGGCGGCGGTTTTGGAGACCGCCGGATTCCAACCGGAGTTCCGCAAATGGATTAGCATTCTGTACCATAACCCACAGGCGGTGGTGCAGGTGAACGGGAGGTGTTCGGGGGCTTTTGCGATCGAGCGATCGGTCCGGCAAGGCTGCCCGTTGTCCCCCCTTCTCTATGTCCTTGCTCTGGAGCCCCTGCTCCGAAGGCTTAGGGATGGAGGGGCTCGTCCGGCCCTGCGCGGAATTTTGCTAAGCGGCAGCGTCCGAGCCAAGATTTCCGCGTTCGCTGATGATATCACGGTCTTTGTGTCTGGGCGTCGGGACATAGAGGCTGTGAAGGAGGCGGTTGCGAGATACGAAAAGGTAGCAGGTGCCAAGGTCAACTTTGACAAGAGCGAAGGCTTGCGGTTGGGTGCCTGGAGGGGCAGCGTTCCCCTGCCATGGCCCTTCCGCTGGAGTGACGGTCCCGTCCGCATCCTCGGGGTGTGGTTCGGGCCGGGCCTCCAGCTGGAGCGTAATTGGTTGGAGGTACGGGCCAAGGTAGAAGAGCAGGTGGCTACCTGGCTTCGAAGGCGGTTGTCCTTAAAGGGCAGGGCGGAGGTGTGTGCCGTGCACATCTTCCCCTTGATCCTTTACCGTTTGTCCGTACTTCCTCTGCCTAAGGATCATCGGGCGGCGCTGATACAATCCCTTTTCAAGCTTCTTTGGAAAGGTGGAAGCCCGTTGGTGCGTAGGCAGGTCTGCTATCAACATCCTTGCAATGGGGGTCTGGGGATGCCGGATCTCGAGAGCCACCGGCTCGCTGAGAGACTGGCTTACCTGGGCCGGTCGTTGACGTCGGACGCGGTGTGGAGCCTCAAGGTTGGAGTTGCCTTCCCCGACCTGAGGTTGTGTCCCGAGGCTGAAGGCCGTCGTAGGCCAAGGGACGAGCCACCATTCGTCATCGAGTGCCGCAGGGCCCTTCGAAATCTTCCTCGGTCCAGTGACCTCTCATGGACTCGTAAGGAGCTGTATAGGGGATTAGTGGTGGGTTCCGCCTCGGATCCTCTGGTGGAGCGGCTCGGCTGGTCGGCGGAGGAGATTCGCTCCGAGTGGAATTGGGCGCCAGGTTCGGGCTTCTTGAGCAACTCCGAGTTCTCGCTCACCTGGCGGCTAGCTCGAAACGCGTTGGCCCTCAACGACTGGGCTTACAGAGCGTGCATAGCAGATATGCATGACTGCCCCCGCTGCGCCAGTGGTCTAGAGGAAACGGCTTTGCACGCCTTCTACTACTGCGAGCGGGTTCGCCCGTTCTGGAGCCACGTCGAGGAGTGGACGGCTCGCATCAGCCCTAGAGAGCTCGTGCTGCTCGACGTTGGTTACGTCGTGGATAACGTTAAAACTCCGTATCGAGGTGAGAAGCGTATGGTGTTTTTCGTGATCCTAGCCGTGGCTAGAATGGTGATTTGGCTGACGCGAAACAAGGGATCGTATGAGGGTGCAAACTTTTCTTATCGTGATCTGATCTTGTTCTTTAGGCATCCGCTTAGGGTCATGATTAGATGCGATAGAAGATGCTTGGACCGCATAACATTCAGCAAAAGGTGGGTGCATGCAGCGAGCTTGGTCGTATGCAAGGGAGCAACGTTGGAGTCATCCTTCCCTCCTCTGCCTGCGCATGGCGACGATGGTCCGGGTCCTTCGGGACCCCACCCCGGGTAAGTAGGCACTTTTTGAATTCCTTAGGATAACTAGACCCCCTAGCTAGTGGAGTGAGGTGTGTCATTGTCCCCACCACTTAGATGTTAGTTTCCCCTCAAGATCCTCCCCATTCCCCGTTTTCTTTTTCTTTTTATCCTTCTACCACTTCTTGAAAAAAAAGGAAGTCCCGGCCCCACTTTGAGGATCTTGATCACACATTTCTGTTTTCCAAGTTCATTTCCCTTTCCTGACCGATGCCCTTTTCCGTTTGTTTTATCCCGTATAACCTTAGGACCCCCCCATAGGGAAAGCTTCGGCTTGTTTTTGGGTCCTGCCCAGATACCAGAAAACAGTCGACTCTCCAGAACATAGAAGGGGGGATGGGAGGGAAACCAACCGGGTTTATGTTTTGTTTACTCTGGGGCTTTTTTCTCCAACCCCCCATCACCCTTTCACTCGCTGTACATACGTCATTAAATTTTGTCGGGTTTTAAGTAGGGTTTCATGGAGCAAATGAGGTATTTTGGTGGTTGTGGCGTGGTTGGGTGGATGAAGAAATTTATTGTATGGAATGAATGGAAAGAATGATTGTGGACGATGAGAGGGACTAGCTAGGGCTACATAGAATAATACAGTTTTCGTCCCTTTCCCTTTACCCCCCCAAAATTCTTGGGCCTTGTGCCCATCGAAAAGTAAACTCTGTATACTTTGTCGGAAATAAAGCCAAGTGGAAGAAATATGTCAATATTGGTCAGTATGTCTTTAATTCCAATTTAAAATGCTGAATTTTACAAAATGTTATGCTGTATTTTGTTTGTGAAATAATGCTTAAACTATGCGTTTTAAATATAAAGGCACGCTTACTCTACTATAAAGCCAATTTGATATTAAGCCTATCCACATGTCAGCGAACAAGGCAGAATGTTTTTGAATATCTTCTATCGAATAATTTAAAAATTCGTAAAGAAAGCCCTAACAGTAGTTTAGAAGAAAAAGCCTAGAATGCTACCACAGGCCCACCCCCTCAGAAAGGGAAAAAGGAAAAAAAAAAAAAAACCCAACAAAAACGAATTCTCCCCTCCACCCCAGTAGACCGCCCCCAAAGCTACCTAAAATATCAGTATTAAATAAAAGTCCAAACGAAGAAGGAGCATTTGAACTCAGGAGCCAAGTGGAAGAAATATGTCAATATTGGTCAGTATGTCTTTAATTCCAATTTAAAATGCTGAATTTTACAAAATGTTATGCTGTATTTTGTTTGTGAAATAATGCTTAAACTATGCGTTTTAAATATAAAGGCACGCTTACTCTACTATAAAGCCAATTTGATATTAAGCCTATCCACATGTCGGCGAACAAGGCAGAATGTTTTTGAATATCTTCTATCGAATAATTTAAAAATTCGTAAAGAAAGCCCTAACAGTAGTTTAGAAGAAAAAGCCTAGAACGCCTAATGCTACCACAGAGCTCTATAATTCCTGAAGCCTGCTAGGTCCCCAACTGTAGGAAGGAAAAAAAAAAAAAATAAAATAAAAAAATAAATAAATAAATAAAAAAAAAGAGGGGGGGGGATTTGTTTTAAGTTTTAACTTAGTTAAAGTTAAAACTTAAAACAGATCCCCCCCTCTTTTTTTTTTTATTTATTTATTCATTTTCTTTTTTTTAATTTTTTTTTTATGTACACATGGGAAGCAGCATGATGTACGTTAAGGTATTTGAATAAACCAATGGACGACCAAACTCAATACCCAAATGTGTCCTGGACGTGAGTTTGACGACTTTTTGCTCAGGATCGACAGTTCGATCGGGGAACTACTACTGCTGCTCCTCTATAAGAGTGGCTTCTATAGAAGAGAATAAAACAGCCATCGAAAGATAACCATGACCCACACTCAAACCACTTACACAAACCGCATCGCTCTTCGCGCGGGTAAAAAAGGGGCGCGTCCTGCTGAGGTTGGAGCCCTGGCCTCGGTGTTCGAAAAATCAGCTACAGAGCTCAAACAATCAAAACTACTAAAATGCAAGCAAACACTACAAATAGCCACATTTAACGTAAGAACCTTAAATAGAATAGGACAACTCCCAGAGCTAATCGCATCGGCCGAAGAACATAAAATAGACATAATATGCATACAAGAACACAGATACACGCACACAGAAGATATCAAATATCACGAAACTGGCAATGGATGGTCGCTCGCCACTGTATCCGCATGGAAAAACTCTGTCAACGCCGCAGTGGGAGGGGTAGGATTGCTTATAGGACCTAGAGCAATAAAAACGCTTAATAGCATAGAGAAAATACAACCTAGAATGATGGTAGCTACATTTAACGGAAACCCCAGAGCAACAATCGTCTCATGCTACAGCCCCACCAATGTTAGTGAAGAAAATGAAATAGTCACCTTCTACGATGAGTTATCCTCATTAGTGCGTAGCATCCCGAAACACAGCATGTTAGTCATTGGCGGAGACATGAATGCACAAATCGGGAAAAACGGAAACAACAAATACAGCCTCCACAACACGTCAAATAGAAATGGGCAACATCTAACAGATTTCATGATAGAAAATAGATTAGCATGCCTCAATACAAACTACCAAAAAAGAGAGGGCAAACTATGGACATACACGTACGCAAACAATACTAAAGCTCAGATAGACTACGTCCTTATGAACAAGAAATGGAAGAATAGTGCATTGAATTGCGAGGCATACTCCTCTTTTGATGGTGTGTCCACCGATCACCGAATAGTCACAGCGAAAATACGGTTAAGCCTACGAAAAAACGACAAACGAACAGCGACCACCAAACACTATAACTGGGTCCTATTAAACAACAAAGATGTCAGAGATAATTACGTATTAGAATTAAGAAACAGATTCGAAACACTACAAGAAAAGACGGAAAAAAGTACACCAAACGACGAATACGAAAATTTCGTCAATGCACACCTTGAGGCAGCAGCAAAATACATTCCAACAAAAATTAAAACTAAATATAGAGTCCCATGGGAAACTTTAGCGGTGAGAGAAAAACGTGCACTAGTCAAAACAGCCTCCAAAAACTATCGAAAAAACCCAACAAACACAAATGCCTTAAAAATAAAAACGGCACAATATCAATTAGCAGGCATATGTATAAAGGAACAGACAGAATACATTCAAAATCAGATAGATAAGATTAGAGACTCGGTGGAAGATAGACAATCTAGAATTGCCTGGCAAACAATAAACGAAGTGAGCAGAAGAAAGAACACAGCCAAAGCAAAACTTAAAGCAGCAAACCAACAAGAAAGAATAAAACTGTGGAAACAGCACTTCGAAAACTTACTTGGAAACCCACCAAAAATAACGCATGAACCAATCACCAGAATAATTAGCAAACAATTAGACATTAAACTTGGACCGTTCACACAAGAAGAACTCGACTCGGTTCTCAGAAAAATTAAAAATAGGAAAGCTGCAGGACTGGACGAAATTCCCCCGGAAGTATGGAAGACCAGACAATTCGACGACATACTGCTCCGACACTGCAACGCAGTATACAATCAAAATCCGATAGATAGATGGACGAAGGGATGCATACTCCCCTTCCCTAAAAAGGGGGACCTCGGATTAGCCAAAAACTACCGAGGCATAACACTTACATCCATAGCTGCCAAAATCTACAATGCCCTACAACGAAACCGAATAGAACCCAAAATCGACAACATACTTAGAAAAAACCAAAATGGCTTCCGAAGAAATAGATCTACGACCTCACAAATATTAACCATCCGCAGAATCCTTGAAGGTGTATGGGCAAAGAACCTACAAGCGACATTAATATTTGTCGACTTTACCAAGGCTTTCGACTCCATTCACAGAGGAAAGATGGAACAAATCCTACTAGCGTACGGTATACCTAAAGAAACCGTAGCGGCAATAACGATTCTCTATAGAAACACTAAAGTAAAAGTACGATCACCAGATGGAGACACAGAATACTTCGACATTGTAGCAGGAGTACTACAAGGGGACACGCTGGCTCCGTATCTCTTTATAATTTGTCTAGACTACGTACTTAGAACATCGATTGACAAAATCAAAGAGAATGGCTTCGAACTGACGAAGAAAAGAAGCAGAAGATACCCCGCAACAACAATTACCGACGCCGACTACGCCGATGACATAGCGATACTGGCAAATACACCTGACCAAGCCGAAACACTTCTGCATAGTTTGGAACGAGCAGCAGCAAGCATAGGCCTCCATGTTAATGCACACAAAACGGAATATATGTGCTATAATCAAACGGGGGACATCTCCACTCTAGAAGGAACCCCTCTTAAACTAGTAGACAAATTCACGTACCTAGGAAGCAGCGTCGAATCAACCGAAAAGGACATCGAAACGAGGTTAACGAAAGCATGGACAGCTATCAATAGGCTATCGACTATATGGAAATCAGACCTAACCGATAAAATGAAACGCAGTTTCTTCCAGGCAGCGGTCACATCGATACTGCTATATGGCTGCACTACATGGACGCTAACAAAACGGCTGGAGAAGAAACTAGATGGCAATTACACAAGAATGCTGCGTGCAATCCTGAACAAGTCCTGGCAGCAACACCCCACAAGACACCAACTGTACGGCCACCTGCCCCCTATCACGAAAACTATTCAAGTTAGGCGAACCAGACATGCAGGACATTGCTGGAGAAGCAGAGATAAACTCATAAGAGATGTACTCTTATGGATCCCCACACACGGCCGCGCAAAAGCAGGACGACCAGCACGAACGTACATTCAGCAGCTATGTGAGGATACAGGTTGTTGTGCTGAAGACCTGCCTAGGGCGATGAACGATAGGGAGGAGTGGCGAGAGAGGGTCAGGGATATCCGTGCTGCCAGCACGATATGATGATGATGAAGAGTCCATTCTTACTTCTTCAATAGTGTCTCGCATGTCTTGTTCGTGCATATGTTCAACTCCTTAGGAAAACATCACTTAAGGATCAATTGTTACTTCTTCAATAGTGTCTCGCATGTCTTGTTCGTCCATATGTTCGACTCCTTAGGAAAACATCGCTTATGAGTCCATTCTTACTTCTTCAATAGTGTCTCGCATGTCTTGTTCGTCCATGTGTACGACTCCTTAGGAAAACATCGCTTATGAGTCCATTCTTACTTCTTCAAGAGTGTCTCGCATGTCTTGTTCGTCCATATGTTCGACTTCTTAGGAAAACATCGCTTATGAGTCCATTCTTACTTCTTCAATAGTGCGTCGCATGTCTTGTTCGTCCATGTGACGACTCCTTAGGACAACATCGCTTATGAGTCCATTCTTACTTCTTCAATAGTGTCTCGCATGTCTTGTTCGTCCATGTGACGACTCCTTAGGAAAACATCGATTATGAGTCCATTCTTACTTCTTCAATAGTGTCTCGCATGTCTTGTTCGTCCATGTGACGACTCCTTAGGAAAACATCGATTATGAGTCCATTCTTACTTCTTCAATAGTGTCTCGCATGTCTTGTTCGTCCATGTGACGACTCCTTAGGAAAACATCGCTTATGAGTCCATTCTTACTTCTTCAATAGTGTCTCGCATGTCTTGTTCGTCCATGTGACGACTCCTTAGGAAAACATCGCTTATGAGTCCATTCTTACTTCTTCAATAGTGTCTCGCATGTCTTGTTCGTCCATGTGACGACTCCTTAGGAAAACATCGCTTATGAGTCCATTCTTACTTCTTCAATAGTGTCTCGCATGTCTTGTTCGTCCATGTGTACGACTCCTTAGGAAAACATCGCTGATGAGTCCATTTTTACTTCTTTAATAGTGTCTCGCATGTCTTGTTCGTCCATATGTTCGACTCCTTAGGAAAACATCGCTTATGAGTCTATTCTTACTTCTTCAATAGTGTCTCACATGTCTTGTTCGTCCATATGTTCGACTCCTTAGGAAAACATCGCTTAAGAGTCCATTCTTACTTATTCAATATTGTCTTGCATGTGTTTTTCGTCTTACTTGGAAGATTTGTCCTATTGTAGACAAGTGGACATGCAGTGGCTATTTTGTGGAATGTTGCTCCCAGAATTTCTTCAAAACAGCATTTAGTAATCTTGTTAGTTCCCATCAAACATTTTCTCCATATATTTCTTTAGTGTCCCATTGGAGCCTCCATAGAGTGTTACACACACAGATATAGCTCTATAGAGATACTGTTTACCATTTTAGAAATCTGATTTCAATATGAACAATATAGCCTCGTCCAGGATTTGAACTCGTGTCGCCGTGTCCATTTCATACGACGATAACCATTATACCACGGGCACCTCCTTGTTCTAGTTTGATGTCTTTTGGCAGTTATTTTACGAGGGCTTTCGTTCAGATTGCTGAGATTTCCTTTCCACTTTTAAAGTCTTGGTTAACAGCTCTTAGATTTGGTCTTGTTGTGATTTTCTTTCTGATGTATACTTATGATGATAAAATACTCATGGATTAAGGAATGAACCACAACACTTATTTATAAAAATATAACTCTCTTTATTCTTCTTGGAGTCAAAGCTTCTGTGGTGTATGAGAGAGACAGACAGAGACAAAGACAGATTACTATATTGGCCCCTGACTAATTCTCTTGCCCATAGCACGCTGTGTTATCTTAAATACCCCACTTAGCACTTCTGCTTCTCGGACGGGGTACTCCACCGGAGGTCCAGTGGGTAACTTCCTCCGTGGGCGCAGTCAGTGACTGCAAGCTGGCTCCGATTCACGCTGCCTTGAACTGATTCATACTGCCTGGACACTAACATGGGCACCTTAATATATTATTTCATAACGCCCTCGACTGCCGATAAACCGCGTGACTGCTTCCGCTTATTTACACTGGTGCATATCTGATTGACGGCTCGGTCAAGGTTCAATATGCAACACTTTCACTCAATTTACTTATTTGTTTGATAATAGTTTAAATGGTTTCACATATTACTATTTAACATATTACTATTTAACCCAGATAATTCTGTTTAATATCAATTATTTGTTTGTATACATTTTAATTGTCTCAGTTATTGCTATTTTGTTTTATATTTATTATTTCTTTACACACAGTTCAAATGGTTTCAAGTATTGCTATTTAATATGAATAATTCTATTTGGTATCAATCGTCTGTTTGCAAACTGTTTAAATGGTTTCAAGTATGGCTTTTAAACACAAATAATTCTTTAATATTAATTATTTGTTTGCACACTGATTGTAATATAATTAAGGATGGTAATTAATTATATCAGTTAATTATTTTATTAGTAGCAATAAATGGTAAGTTAATTAAAATCTTGAGTTGACTAGTAAGTTGCACTCATAGGTTAAATAGTGCACCCGGTGTCAAACAGATGGAATAACCAAAAATCACATGGAGCAATTGGGCTATAGGGAGGATTATAGGAGGGTAAGGAGCTGCCTTGATGCCCACCTTGCTCAAATAGTCTGTGACAAGGATGGAGTTTTGGACTGGTGCATTGTCCTGGTAGAAATGCCACTGACCTGATTTAAAGAGTGCTGTCCTCTTCCCAATGAATCTCTTCCTGAACTCCCTTAAAGCCTCAACATAGTAGCCCTAACCCTAACCCTTTGGCCAATTAACTCTGGTGTATTGACTTCCTTACTTCTCACCCACCTCTCATCATCCCTCACAGACTCCCTGCCTTCCTTGAATCTCTCATGCCACTCAAAAACTGATGTTCGATTAATGCAAGTTTCTCCAAAAGCAATCTGAAGCATTCGATACGTTTCTCTGGCATTTTTCCAAGTTTAAAACACAATTTTATTGCATATCGTTCTTCTAAAGTGACAGATTTTTATATAAACTTATCGTATGCACCTCGTACAGTCTGATGTTATATAAACTGTTTACATTTTGTTCCAACATTTCATTTTTATCGTGGTTGTGTAAAAAATTCACATTTCTAATTATCAAAGTGCCCTCTTTGTTAATTTTCCATCGCTTTTTTTCAGAATTTGATTTTAAGCGTGAATTCAAAAATAGAAATATGTGTTTGCTTTATTGTATGAGTTAAAGTTTGGTCAAAATGTCTCTAAAACAGCTGCCAATGTCAACAGAAAATAGGGGTGAAAGATCCTCTTGTAATTAGACGTTGGTTTCGGAAGTTTCTTCAGAAGATCAAGTAGGTAGAAATGCATGTACAGCTAAGCGAAATGCGATTCCCACAAATCAATTATCGAGGTCCAATTTTGTTTCATGACAATGCTCGGTCATTTATTGCTTTGATGAAACTGTATTAATCTCCGTGATTTGTGATATAAAACTATTCGACACAGTCCTGGTACTGTAAAATACACCGACAACATCTTTGCAGAAGGGTAAGACCAACCACAACGCGTGTTCTGGATATGACAATAAACAATCTGATGGTGAGGCTACAGTTTTGGAGATTTGCCATTACTCCCAGGTCCACACTGACCTGGAATGTTTGCACCTGAGATGGTCCTATCTAAGGGTCCAATAGAAAAAACTATATGGGCAAACAAATGACTGATAGTGAGACTATAGCCTTGGAGGTTTGCGGAATGTAGAGTACCCCTTAAATGTTCTTGCTCCCAGGTCCACTTTCGCCCAGAGTCGTAGCACCTGACAGTGTCCTGTCTATGGGTCAAACAGAACTGAGTACAAAGAAATGAGATGCTAGAGTAAATTGTTTGAAATAGAACTGTTGGATCATTTTACTCTGTGCAAAGAAATGAATGATGTTTAATTCAATTGTTAGTGATATATAGCAATACTTAGATCTATTTGATTTTGATATCTTATGTTAAATTGAATTGTTTCAAATAGATAAGTTTGATCCTTTAACTGTGTGTAAACAAATGATTGATGTTTAATTGAATTATTTGTGATACATAGCAATACTTGGAACTATTTATTTTTGTTGACTCAGGTCTGCAAATCATATATATCAAATATATATGTACAAACCGGATTTGGCATTAGATAACCTACAATATGCCATGAAACCAAACCAAACCAAACCAAACTTTTCCTCAGTACCATATTCTGCCCATCTTCTCACCAATAGATTACCATTTTTTTCAAGTATCTGGACACTTTCATACGTCAACAAATCATTGCATTCTCAAGAGAAGTAAAAGCTGCATTTAAAGATTCCTTGGCATCAAAATTTTAGAGTTTTATCATACAGGCATAAATAATTTAGATTATTAACGGTAGAAATAGGCAGGTGTTCGGGGATCATATTTTGACTGGTTAAAACACTAATTATCTTATCAATAAAAATTTATTCGATAATTTGACATTATTTTCTCAACATTCTAATACTGTTAAGTCTACCGCATACCCTCTCTCTCTCTCTCTCTCTCATACACACACGCATACACATTCACATGCACAAATACTCTCTCTCTCTCACTTTCTCTCTCTCTTTCACTTTCTCTCTGTTTCCCAAATACACACACGGACTCTCTCATTCTCTCTCTCTCTCTCTCTTTCACACACACTCTCTATCTTTCACATAAACACAAACACACACCCGCTCACTCTCTCTCACACACCCACTCTCGCTTCCTTCCACTCTCTGTCTCACACACAGACAATCTCTCTCACACACGCACACTCTCTCTCTCTCACACACACACTCTCTCACACTTCCTCCCTCTCTCTAACATACTCACACACACTCTCTCTCTCTCTCACGCACACACACATTCTCTCTCCCGCTCGATTCCTCCCACTCCCTCTCCCATAACCACACACACACTCTCTATCTTACTTCCTCCCTCTCTCTCTCAAACACACATAAACACGCACACACTCTCTTTCTCTTTTTCACTTCCTCCCACTCTCTCTCTCTCTCTCTCTCTCTCACAAGCACACGCGCACTTTATCTCTTTTTATCCCTCTCTTGCTCTCAAACATTCATACATACATACACACACTTTCTCTTTCTCTCACTCTGTCTGTCTGTCTGTCTTTCTCACACACACACACACTCTCTCTTTCTCTCTCTCGATTCCTCCCTCTCTCTCTCTCTCTCACACACACACACTCTCTCTCTCTCATTCTCTTTTAAGACACCTATACACAAACATATTTTTTTAGTTACATCCTTCCTGGAAAATGACTTTGCGCTACACAGATTTCTTTATTCACGAATTATTATTATTTTTCTCGAAAAAGATAGTTTAATAGTTTCCCTGTTGTATTCATAACGAGGCGACATAGGTTGTTCACTAGCCTATGATTCTTGGACTCCATTTTGGATAGATCGTCTTCTGTACTTCTTCGAGAGTCTGCTAATCACGTCCTTTAGCCACACCAAAGTGAGCTGGTGGGGACCCGGTTTAGTTGCTGACTGTCTTGGTCTATTTTCCTCTTTCCTTTGAAGAATATTACATTTGTTCTAGATATAATCATTGTTTGTACCGTTTTTTGCGCTGAACACACCGAAGCGCATGCGCACTAAAACTTTAAAGTATCTTATAGGCAAAAATCTTCAGTTTTGTCCGATTTTTTCTAGCCTCAGCTACGAACGAGAGTCTATGAGAGCCTCGGTAATATAAAACACACTGAAAAATGTGTGGTTGTGTTTGTTGTTTTCATTGTCGTTGACAACGACGTATTCTTTCAGAGTTGACGAGAGGAATAATAGGATTTTTCTAATAGCATAGATAAGAATAGAAAAATAACTGATTTTATATATATATATATATATATAAATTGAGGAAATAGCGCGGATTCTCTCTCTCTCTCTTTCTCTCTCTCTCTCTCCATTTGTCCCTATCATCCATCGCTCCCGGCGGGTCTTCTAGAATATATCCCGTGACCGTAAAGAGCTATTGTCGGTATATTCTTTTTGGTCGGCCAACACTGGCTCATCTATGTGAAGAGGTCCATCGAAGAACGTCCCTTACTTTCCCAGCAGTGTCCCGCATGTTTTGCTTATATTATTTGATGGTTTTAGAGATAGGAGGTTGGTGACCGAACAAATATGGTTTCGTGGTATGTTAGTTCCAGGATTTGTTCATTATAACACATTTTTGTGCAATTACCATCTAGTTTTTCTCTCTATACGTCTCGTTAGAGTCCATGTGGTGCATCCATACAGTAGAATTGACTCAATCACTGCTTGGAAGAAATCACATTCTATTTTATCGGATAAATTAGACTTCCATATCATCGATTACGTACCAATAGCAGTCCATGCCTTCGCTAGGCGCATACTGATATATCTTTCAGTAGATGAGACGCTGCTAACGAGGTACGTGAACTTGTCCTCAAATTTCAGAGAACCACCATTTAGAGTGGAGATGTGATTAAAACATATGTATTCAGTTTTGACTACATTTACGTTGAGGCCTGCTCCAAACTATGAAGCAGGGACTGGCCTTGAGTAGGTGTATTTGCAAGATATATATATATATATATATATATATATATATATATATATATATATATATATCAGTTACATTGAGCTCTTTACCAGGAAAATTTAAATGTTCACTTTTGAATGGTTTTCTTGTCCTGATGGAATTACTCCCAACTCTGGTTTAAATGGGCCGAATAATACTATATATATATATATATATATATATATATATATATATATATATATAAGAGCTAATTAAGGCGATTGATTTTAGTGGTTGATAGGAACACCATCCTTGATCCCAATATAGATCGAGGGGGAAATTGCCGGGCTACTATCACTGTTGATATCACATATTCTTGTCAATTCGTCGCGAAACTCGATCTTGTTGACAAATTCCGGGAAAACCAGCATACTAACGTAAAAAGCGACTTGGACCAGTAGGAGTGCCTCAAGCCAGCTTTATAACTACGTCGACCGAGTGTTTGTAAGGAAAGTCGATTTGGATTTCTTAAATAATCCAAGATTTTCGTCTTTTAAAAATTACGACTACTAATGGGTCTTCGTGTCAATTAAGTTAGATAAGGCTCAGCTTAAGATATCTGGTTACTGGAAATTCAAAGTATTCTAAGAATTTTCAGGGCTAGCGAAAATTAATGCTACAGCTGGAAATGATGAATCATAATTGGGGAGAGCTGGTGGACCAAACTAAAGGATAGAATTAGTTCCTTTGCCACCGACTATGGCAGAAAACTCAAGCTCGGTAGAGTAGAGGCGCATAGAGCGATATAGTCTAGGATAAATGGGCGGTAAAGCCAAGTAATAGCACTGAATCAAATATAGCTAAGGCGGTAGTGGCTTTTCGAACATTAAAAGTACCACTCTAGTTGTTACGGCAAGGTTAAAAAGAATGTCTTGAGAAACAATTTATATGTCTCAAGAACTTCAAGCTGAGGAACTGAGACATGGTTTACTGTGATATATCCAGGGTATCACATGGCTGGGTAGACAATGTTAGACTACAGTCACAATAAATGATAAATGAAGAAATCATCAAACCTTTTGTAAAAATATTGCTCAAACACTTTATTTCTCGAAAGGGGTCGAAGCTAGCGTATTTGTGAAATTGACCCATACTTTCTTCTGTTGACTATACCATGCTGTGTTATCTTCAGCACATTACACGTTTGCCTCTTCTGCTTCCCAGCCTCGAGCCACTGCGAGCTGTTGCCCTATTGAGCGTCTGGTGGTCAGTCTCTGTGACTGACCGTATCTCTTCTGGGTACCTCTATATATTTAATTTCGTAAAGCCTACGCATTTATTCAATCACGTGATGTGCTAACAGCTTAGCATTTACACAAGTGCACCTTTCTAGTTAATCTAGAAAGCGTCCGGTGCCAGTTTGTCTGGGGCAAACATGCCAGTTTGGTATGTTGGGAGATCTGTCACCTTCACTGGCCGGAAGGTGGCCTAGGAGTACCGAATATGGAGATGCAACGCCATTCTCTACCTCTGAGTGTCCTGGGTCGGATGTGTGCACAACATGGTGAAACCGGCGACTTCTGGACGGGCGAGTTCCAGAAAGCCTTTCCGACCTTGAGAAGGGTGCATTCTAATGATGAGAAGACCCCTCGATGGATTAGAAACGAGTTTTCTTTCTATTGCAAATGTCGGATTGCTCTAATGTTTTTTTCTCGTCTGCAGACTGTTCTCTCAGACAGCCTAGCTGTTATCGAGTAAGGTATCAAATCGAAAGTTAATGGGAGATGCTGTACTAGATGATTTGATCGATGAGTTTTATATGACAAAGAAATAAGGTCATTTATTCTAGCCGTAAGTCCCCTGGATGAGGTGCCTCAATAACGAAAAAGCATCACATATGGCTAGTATTTGAAGCGTTGTCTGGGACTGCAAGAGGCTGTTTTCAGCAAGTCTGACGATTACGCCTGAGTGCGTCCGTTGAGGTGATATGGAGGTACCGATCTCACACGCTGTTTTTCACTGCTCGGACGTACGGCCATAGAGCGAGCTTCTTGAAGCATACATTGTTCCTGTATTGAATGGAAAGTTCTTTGTCCAAGAAGCCAGTTCTGCATGTAGTTGATATAGTGTTGTCCCTGATTTAGGACTGAATACTACGTGTTTCTCTGCTTCCTTGGCATTATGAGAGTCATGATTTGAAAGAATTCCACGAGGGTGAGTCTTTACCGTTTTAGATATTGGTTACTTTGAACAAGCGCCAAATAAAAAATAAAATCTTGTCAGAGAGCCGAAGGCTCTCCTCTTTGGAGTTTTGTACAAGGTAGGTGAATGTTTTGTGCTTGTGTCACGTGAGAGGTACTTACGTCGAATTCTTTTTTGAAATTACAAGTTAAAAAGGATTTTGGGTCCTTGAACAGACAAACGACAACGCATCCTGATATTTGTCGAGCACCCAACGTACGCACGAGTATGGCAAAAGGATTTTTTTATTGTGAGAACCAGGTACAGGACCATAGCCAACACACAACCGGTGACTCAAAAAATGCCTGAAGCCCCGACTGGATTCTTCTAAAAAAGGGACACCTCAGGCGCCAGGCGATAAATCTAGCCCCTCCTGAGAGGGTAAGAGCCTGGGGTCTCCCGAGGTTTAAGGAGCACCTGTCTAAGCGGTGAGACGCAAATTGTGGGCCTCCCTGGTACCTGCGTCAAGCAGCCTCGGCTGATGCCACCAGAGCCCGGACACACCGAGCTGATCCTCGTAATGGGGAATACAACCGGCCGAATTGCATCGAGACCCAGTGGTAAGACAACATTTTCCAATTGAGTGAAACTATGTTTCTTACCTTTATTCTGTAAAAGTTGTTCAATTTAACTAGAGTATGTTATCTCACCTACCTAGGAAGCAGCTTCTCATCAACCGAAAAAGACATCGACAAGCGGCTAACGAAGGCATGGACAGCTAACGATCGACTATCGATCATATAAAAAATCAGACCTGACCGATAAAATGAAACGCAATTTTTTCCAGGCAGCGGTCGTATCGATACTGCTGTATGGATGCAGTACTTGGACGCTAACTAAATGGCTGGAGAAGAAGCTAGACGGCAATTACACAAGAATGCTGCGAGCAATATTGAACAAGTCCCGGTGGCAACACCCCACAAAGCACCGACTATACGGCCACCTACCTCCCATCATGAAAACTATAAAAACTTAGACGAACCAGTCATGCAGGACACTGCTGGAGAAGCAGGGACGAGCTCATAAGTGATGTACTCCTATAGACCCCCACATATGGCCGGGCAAAAGCAGGATGACTAGCTCGAACATACATTCAGCAGCTATGTGAGGATACCGGATGTAGCCCTGAAGACATACCGGCACGACATGATGATGATGATGATGATATTATCTCATCGGCCCGATTTTTATTTTATTTTATTTCTTGGTCCCCATTTTCTGTTTTACCTCTTCCCATTCCTGTTAGATGACAGAAATTGTAGTTCTTTTATTGTGTCGGGGGGTAACTAACTTTATTCTCTCGACATTGTTTTTCGACTGGTAAACTATCTTTCCTGCCATTTTAGTCCGTGATGTGGCAATTCCAACTTTCATTCTTTCGATTGTATATTTTTTTGTTCTTTCGTTCCATTTCATTGGGGATATTCAATTTTGTAAATAGGTATATTTTTGTCAATAAGTTTCTTAAGCATCCTTCCTTCCCTCACAGTTATGTAAACATGGCATTAGTTTGGATATCTATAGAGCGATAGTCTTGTTTTAGTGACTGTATAGCGAAAGAATTCTGAATAATTTGCAATGTTAAGGTGAATGGACTATTCAAGTATGTTTTGGATCAGCGAATGAAACTATTTAAGTTAAAAGTTAGGATAGCGATAACCAGCCTCATCCTCTTCCCATTTTACGGCCTAGTGCGAAAATTGTACTTAATATACCATAAATATTGAGCGTCTTTTCCTCTTGCGTTGTTCGTACGGGATAATTTCTTTGTTTCTCGGTTTTAGTCTCTCCTAATCACGTTAAAATTAAATTTACAGCGATTTTCTTACAAAAGTTTAGAAATATCTCTGACACATTTTATTCATCATGAAGTTCAACTTTGAATTGTTTGACCAAAATTCGTTACCAAAGAAAATCTATTCTGATTTTTATCCATTTAAATGGATTTATTTGAATTTTAGAATAAGCAGAGTTATTGATTGAAAAAAAAAAACGATAATTTTTCTGCATTAGGCTTGCATTTTTTTTCAAATATTTATCTTATCGGAGGAGTGATGATTTTAGATGTTAAAACCAGAAAGACTCTTTAACATATGCGATTTTCCCCATGGGAAAATTAATTTAATATGAAGTACAACTGACTCATTGGCCTAGTGGGTAGAGTGTTCGCCAATGGCCCGGGAGACCTGGGTTCAATCCCTGGTCGAGTCATACCAAAGACTTTAGAAATGGTACTTGATACCTCGTTGCTTAACACTCAGCAATATAAGGTACGTATCAAGGGTAAAGTGGAGCAATCCAGGGAAAGTGCTATATAATTGCAGAATGTTTGTTTTATATTATCATTTCTCGTTGGTTATATCTTATCATTCGGTTTAGTTAGGCTTAGAACTATTCGGCTTAGTGCACGTGCAGGTACACATTTTGAGCACAGTTGTTCACGCTAGTGCGCGGAGGATATGACAATCACAAATGTCATAATAAAACCCCCAGATAGGAAATAGGACTGGGGTGTGAGTGACGTCATGCCCGGAAGCGATGGGCTGGGAATTCTAGGTGATTTTGAAAAAAAGTAGTTAGTTGAGATCCGAAGCTGGGCGAGGCCAGTTGAGATTTGAAGCTGGACGAGGCGAGTCCAGTTTGTGGCCTACTGGATGCGCCGAACGTTGGTTGGGTCGGATGGAACGGTCGGCATAGTAAAAATTGTGTCCCTCTCTCCTCGTATCCAAAGACTAAACTCAAGAAGTCAATAAATGTTTCGTATCTGAACTAAAGAAAGTCGTCAGTGTTTCGGGATTCCTGTGCATATGAACGTTTCACATATCCGTATATTTCACATATTCGTATTTGGCTATGTTACAAAAGGAGTAGGGCATTCCCCTACACCTTGGTGTTGTAGCTATTGAAAAGGGAACCTTCTGGTCACAATCGACTGAGGGAGACAACTACTATGTAATAATATTTCATTTTTTTCAAATAAATATTTTAGACAAACTGTGTATTCAATTTTAATTTTGTAAACTCTAATTGGAAAAATTAATATTCATTGTAATTTTTTTACAATGTGTACAGATATAACTGACGACACCCTCCAGCACCAAATGTATTAAGTCGTATATTTAAAGCTGTATTTTTTTTATGTCTTACAGGATGAAAAACATTTTTCTTGTAAAAGATAATTAAGCTGAAGAACCCGTCGAACCACAAAAACATTCGGAAAATAAGAAGAAAATAAGAAGGAAATACAGCCAATAAAATCTTACCAAAATTTTATTCAAGAAATATTTTACCAGCCGAAGACATAAAAAAAAACACAAAGAAAAGATTTGTAGCAGAAGGTATTTTGGTTTGGCGCGCAATCTAATTCGACGCATAATTTCACCCAATCAGGATGACCTGTCCTATTCCGGGCAGCAGAAATTGGGTAAGCTACCAAACACAGTCTCTTTGGCGGAACAACGCCGTCCAGTGCAGACGTTCTCCTGGCTGTTCTTCAATAGCAGCAGCATAGACACAATGAAGGAACCTATCTAATTTATGGATTCCTGGAATCTATTTCGTTTACACCAAGGAATCCCAGTTGAATATAAATTAGATACATTCAATACGCCACCACAGGAACAACTTTATGTCACCCCCAAAATTGGCTATGTCGATGCGATGCCTTTATTCCACTCTCGACACGTAGCTCTCAATTCACCTCTGGGCCACTTTAATGGAGACAACGAACGCCTCTCCCCAAAATCCACCAGACACACAAAACTCACGGTGACTCCAAAGTTCATTTCCTCCAACGGCAAACATGGCTTTCGCTAAACTACGGCGAACACAATCCCTCGCACGTCCCACGACACGCGCTGCCTTCTCAACTCTATCATATCTCCATTTCGTCTCTTACTCACAACATTTCCTACGAGACTTGCAGCACAAGAGCAAACTAAATATTCCGTGCTGCAAATAAAAACTAACCTTAAAAACATTTCGACTATCGGCATCTTACTTCTGCATCCTTCCTTTATTACCTTACAAACTTAGCGAGGAAACAACTCAACGTAAACACACACACACCCACATTACAACTTCTCCTCGCCCAACAACAACAAAAACCGGCTAAAGATTAAACTATATGAACTTCATATAAAAGATTTTTTTTTCTTTAAAATAATTATTTTGAAAAAGTTTTTGTACACAATTTCGTAACACTTGAAAAGTATATTGCATGTAAATTTGTTGATTAATTGAAATTTTATTAATTTTATTTTTAACTTATTTATTTAGAATATCACCGGTCCATTGGCCTAGAGGTTAGAGTGTTCGCCAATTGCCCAGGATCCCGGGATTCAATCCCAGGTCAAGCCAAAGACGCGAAAAATGGTACTTGATCCCTTCTCGCTTAACACTCAGTATTATAAGGTATGGATCAAGGGTAAAATGGACAAATCTAGGGAAAGCAGTAATGCCTTTCCCTACACCTCAGTGTAGTAGCAACTGAAAAGGGAGCCTTCGGGTTACCCTTGACTATAGTCGCCAACTTTACTTATTTAGAATATGAAAATTATATGCATTCGTCAAATCACATAATAAAATGAATACAGAAATGTTTTATGGCTGTAATAAGAACTCAGAGACGAGTTTAGCTTCCGCGACTCTTTATTGAACGTAATAAATGTTAATGAAGTATTTAGCAGACCTCTCATCAAGTCGATATATCACACAAAGTCGTTTTATAGAGGAGAGCCAGGCACAAATAAAATAAAATACTCGTGACTGTCGGCATCTGCCAATTGGGGCGCCTCTGGTGGCAGAGCAGTAGACTCAATCCTACAAAGGAGTTATAACTGGGTTGGGTAGACCCTGTGGAAGCAAACCATCGTTAAGTACTTCCATCTCCGGATAGGTAAAAAAGGGTTATGACTTAAATGTCATTTTTTATTTCTGCTCTCTTCACATAATATTTCCATCTCTTTTAATTTACACCCCCACACGTGTATATATATAAGCGTGTGTGCGTTTGGAGTTGGGCAGCAGTCTTTCATATAAGCATATTTGATAAAATAATAAAGACACATTTTGTCTATAGAATTTTATTAAGATCTTTTCAAGTTTCCTCGTAAGTATCTTCGTTTAAGGTTGAAATTCGTCGATGAAATGTACATTTATTATTAAATCAAACGTGCTTATATATATATATATATATATATATATATATATATATATATATAAGTACCCCTTGATTTTTTTCAAGGAGTCGGACGAGGTTGGTCTTTTCTTTCTTTTACCCCAAAAACTTTTTTCTTTTTCCTCTGGGCGGTGATTCGAGATATTTTTATCTCTTGTTCCTGACCAGGGTTTTTTTGTTTTTTTTCTGGTACCGTGAATACTGGTGGATATTAGATTAGTAAATATATATATATATATATATATATATATATATATATATATATATATATATATATGTGTGTGTGTGTGTGTGTGTGTGTGTTGGTTGGTTGGTTGGGTTTTTATGTCATAAAAACTTTTGTAATTAAAAACTTTTTGTAATATAAAAACTTTTAATTAACGTCAAATCCATTTTATACAAAAAGTCTGCTCTATTTCAAACAATTCAGTTTAGCATGATTACACGGTTTAATAGTCAAAATCTTTTTTATTTCAAGCTATTCAGTTTATTCAAATAGCTCCAATTCAGCCAATTCAGTTTAGAATAAGTATAGATTTTGTTTACTCCCAATTAAATGTCAAAACAATTCTATATTAAACAATTCAATTTAGTGTAAGTATAGTTTTAATATCAAAAACAGTTCAAACAATTCCGTTTAGCATAAGTACGCAGTTTAATTATCAAAAATCATTTCTGTTTCAGTTTAGTCAAACAGTTCTAATTCAAACAATTCAGTTAAGCATAAGTATGTAGTTTGGTTCTATTTAACCTATAGATGGGGCCCTATCAGATGCTACCATTTCGGTTCAGAGTGGACCAGGGAGCCATGGCAACGAAGGGGTGCTCCGTATTCCCCAAAGCTCCAGCATCACTGGAACCTCACGATCAGATTGCTTAGTGTCATATCCAGGACATTTGTTGGGGGGGGTCTTACCCCTCTACAGAGAAGCAGTCGGTGTATGCTACAGCTCCCGCCGATTGGTAGAATATATATATATATATAGTATTATTCGGTCCAGTTAAACCAAAGTTGAGAGTAATTCCTTCAGGACAAGAAAATCATTCAAGAGCTGAACATTAAAATTTTCCTGATAGAGAGCTCAATGTAATTAATTTTACAGAGCAAATACTCCAAATAGTTTTGACGGTAGATGCAATTTGTGCTTAGAAGAGAAAATACAAATAATGACGTATAAATTGCCTGATAAGTTATTAAAAAAGAGATGTGAATTAATAGCTAGATGTAGACATAAGACAAATTTTAAACTATAGACTAATATTTTAAAAAACATAGAAATAAATAGTGAAACAAGGTAAAAAACGTATCCAATATACGCACATGGAAAAAATAGGTGGCTGAGGAAATTGAATCGAATTTAATGTAAATATTGATATTTCCCTTGCAAAAATTCATTACATTAACAAAGCACATAAAAGTTATTTATCAAACTTAACAAGAAAAGAAAATAGATAAAATAGAATAAATAAAAAAGTTAAATTACCATAATTCCAACTGACGGAAGAATTTCGAAATTAAATAGGTAAATAAAAAAACGATTTAAAAAAAAAACGAGGCGGTAACTCTGCACCTCTCTCCCTTCCCCTTTTCACCCCCGTGTCTATTCTGTTTTTATTTATCCATTGGATCTGAAGAAGTCCTGTTGTATTTTTCTTCGTGTTTTTGGTTTACATCAGAAACGCAAAACAGGATGGAAATAAATTTATAATCCTAACCGGTCTTTGGTTTTCTTTAAAGAAAGTATATATATACATATTAATTAAATTACCATGACCAGAACATCCTGCAATCACCCACATGTGACATACAGCACACTGAACAGCTGTTTCGACCTTATTGGGTCTAATCAGCAGTGCATACCATAATGTCCACCTCTAGAGATCGAACCAGCACACCCAGAATGTAGAAACCGAACTTCTATCAATGGGCCTCCTATTCAAGCCACACATAAGCGATGCCAAACCAACTAGTCATGGTAAGAATGCACAACCACATGATCATATGTATCTTGGGAAGACGGCACTAGGGCTGGTCGTGTCCTCTGTAAGGTAAAAACGTACTTTATGGTATGCACTGCTGATAAGAGCCAATAAGGTCAAAACAGCTGTTCAGTTTTCCGTAGGTCGCATGTGGGTGATTGTTGGATTTTCTGGTCATGGTCATTTAATTAATATATATATGCATGAATAATTAGAGGTTCCTAGATCAAAAAAAAAATTTTTTATTCGACTGGTGGCATAGCAAATCATTGGTCCTATGAATTTTTTTTTTCTGATCAAAGTGTCTATAATTGATCATATATATATATATATATATACGTATGTATGCATTCATCATCATCATGAAAGCGTACTGCTAGGATCTCTCGTCATGTCTCCTCATCGTCTATCGATTCTGGCCGATTCTGTACACTACATTCAATATCCGTGCAGAACTGATGTATATAAGTTAGAAATTCGAAGGATAATGTTGCTTACGAGTTCACCCTTACTTCACCAGCAATATTCTGCATGTCTTGTTCTTCTTACTTAGATGATTTGTAAGATGGGAGGACAGTGGCCGTACAGCTGCCTCTTGTGTTTCTTTTACTGTCGTACTACTTGTCCATAGACTTCGATGATGACACCCTGCTGATATTTCCTTCATTTTTGGGCGGATTTTACAAGTATTCAAATTGTCTAAATGAATGTTTATAACCACTAGGTTTCATTTGATGATGTTTTCATGTCTGAATTTTGGTAATTATTTTACGAGACGATTGTCTATTTTGAGAGTATTGGACATGTTTTGGTAGTCTGCTGTTTTAAATCTTTTTAAGTAGCCAGCCGATTTGTTGGGCGAGTATTTCGTATATGCCTGGGAGTTAAGATTTTTTTAAGATGAATTTATTTTAGATATATTGCAACCATTTGACATTTAGTGTTTTGTGCAAGTGATGAATCATGTAGACGTGAAATCTTTGGGCATCTTCTTTTTATACCGTTCAAATTTCTGAACCGTGCAAGAGTGTTGAGAGAACTACTGTGCGGTACACTTAGCTTTTATGAAGAGGTCTTTGTTGAGCCAGGCTCACTTCCTCAGTCCGCCAAAGGCCTTCGAAGCATTCAATGTTTGTGAATCTCGTCTCGCATCTACTCTGCTGTTGGTGATGACCGTGGAGCCAAAATATTTGATTTTAGTTACTTGGTTTTAGTACGTTGGTTGTTTGGGTTTTATGGCATATCAACCTTTGTAGGTCATTTAACGTCAAATTCAACCATATTCAACCAAAAATTTCAAAACGAATATTAAGGTAGGTAAAATTTTCTATTATCAGGATTTCATTTGTTTGCACAAGATTAACCAGTTTTAAGTTGTCATATTTTTTGGTACAACACTGTCTCTCTCAAGAAGGACAGAAAGTCATCTATTTTGACGTTCTCAAACAGATCGGTTAAGTTATTTACTTTGAAAAATCGCTTTCTGATAACAGCGAAAGTTCTACATTCTATAAGAATGTGTATAACCGCGCAAGTTGTCTGGCAGGTTGAACACTGTGTTTGTGGTTCCTGTGTTAGTACGTAGCTCTCTATCTGTACGTCCTGTCCAATATCATGAGATTCTTGCGGGGGTTAATACATAACTTCGGTTTTCTTGAAGTTAATGTTCACTCCAAATGTCTTTACTGATTTTGAGAAACAGGTGATTATTTCCTGTGCATCTTAGTGGTTGTGTGCCACGAAGGTAATGTTATCAACAAACATGAGCTCGTATAGCAGAATTTTTCCCTTTTTTTCTTTGAGACATTAATTGACTGGCATTGAACTGGCTTTCCCTTCGTCTACTCCGTACCTATAATCCTTGATTGGAACCAGTAAAGACATCAAACAAGGCTATTGAAAGAAAAATGGAGAACAGTGTAGAGGTAAGAACACAGCAGTATTTCACTGCGTTTCCAACTTCCAAAGTTTCCGAGAGTTCTTCTCTGAAGCTTTGTCTTCTCATCAAAACTAATTCGTAAGTCCTATTCCCATTAAAATTACACTGAATTCCTTTTCATAAAAAAGCATAATTCTTTTCTACACGACCCATCAAAAACCCATTTGGCCATTACAGATTCGTAATGTATTTCTCAATTCCCTTAAAACCCAAATTGATTTATTTTCCCCCTATTTAATAAACCTCCTCTGACTGGTCTCTGAACCCTACTGGGTCACACAAAAATGCTTTCATATTTTTGGTTCCAGTTTGATTTCCCATTCATATTTTGAACGATTGCTCGTGTTCTTTTGGATAATACCAATTTTTTACAGACTAATTTCGCTCCTGCATAGATTAGTTCGTTTAATTCCGTGATTTTGTTCATTGAGTTGTGTTAATAATTTGCTAATTTTTCCACTTTCTACTTTGGCTGTTTTCTCCAGTCTTTAATCCTGAGAGATATTAATATAGTTTTCCTTTCAGACATAATTCTCTTTATAATCTCTCTCTATTTTTTTTTCTTCTTGTGTTGGTGTTCTGTGTTTGGATGTGTGATGTTTCGATTACATTGCGTTTCAAATTTGGTAAAGTATTCTTGTTTTTTGGTATTTACCGTCATGATTCTTGTATCCGCGTCTTCTTGACATTTATCCCTTTTTATTTGTTCGCATATCTCGAATATTTCAAGGTCAGAAAACCAACCATTCTTTATCATCATAGTTTGATCGGTGCATTCTTCCCAGATTGTTGTCTTTTCTAGTTCATTTTCGGCATTGAAGTCTCTGATTAGACGGTTTGCTTAGGTCGTTGTTTGTGTACTTGGAAAAAGGACAGCCAACATTCGCAAGATGCCTACAGGTTCCCCCATATTAGCTATCATGGGAGCACCTGCCAATCATGATACCCAGACTTGTTGTTTGGGTCTCATTCTGAAATATGTTTTGATTAATCATGTTTTTTATGGGAAATATATTGTGGCTATATTAGACTTAGGCGTTGTTTCTTATCGGTGTATCTAACACAGATGTGACCAAGTTCTCTTATAGTGGGAGAACTCTGAAACGGTTCACAAAAAAGGAAAAAGCAAGGTTTGGAACGTTCTTTTTTAAGTTTTAACGTAGTAAATGTCAACAGTGAGGTTTTTTCCCTGAGTAACAGACATAACTAAATCCCGAACAACTGGCGGATATTCCTGAGTCGTGATTTTGTCTATTTCTAAACAGAACACTATTTGGATCTTGTTACTGATAAACTTAGCCTCTTGAGTAAGATGATTTTGTATTTTCCCCGTTTTATCCTGATTATTCATGCATTGGTTATTCATGGATTCAAACGATCTTGTAAAAATATTGAATTTACATTAACTACCTTACGTGTGTATTCATGACAAACAATTCAGAATTTTTAAAGAAAACAAAAAACAGATTCAGAAAACATGCGATTTATAGTGCAGCAAGACACGCTTAATATTAATCGACATCTTTTTGAAAATCACAGATAATACGGCGAGATTTTTCTTTTCGTTTTAGGTTGTTTTTTTTTTTTTTCTTATGGACTGTTCTGTATCTTATCAAGGGTAGGATTTTCATCTGAGGTCGGGTATTTTTTTAAAGCTAAAAAAATTGTCACGTGACTTTCCCGAATGTTCTATTAACAACACTCCGCATTCAACTACTAATTATGGATTCTAACCATCTCGTAAATATATTGAATTTATATTATCTACCTTGTGTATTCAAAGGCAAAAAGTAGAGAATTCTTCACGGTAATTATGATTATTGTTATTATCGCCGTAATTTTGTACGATGCGTTTCTTTTTCTATTCTTTCTATCTTGGTGAACTTTGCATCTTTATGGTAGATAAAATTTAGAGGATTTTATCGATTACTTTATTATTTGATATGTTATTTCTTCCTATCATTTCAATGAGGTTATTTAGTCGACAATAGGCTTGTATCCCTGGTTCTTGAAAAAGATATTCAAGTTGGGGTTTCATTTTCAAATAGATATTAACAGACTGAGATCAGTAGATATGGATAGATTGACATTAATTAATACTGAGAAATAGATAAATAAATTTATTGATTGATCGATAGATACATCGCAGGGTCATAAATAAATCATAGATGATGTTAGTATTCCTCAGATCTCTTCTCTTTGACTTTAAATGTTTTGCAAAATGTTTGAACGTTCAAATGTACCCGAGCTTGTTGTTCGATGCAAAATAAGTGCAGGACTTCGAATATTTATTTTCTCAAGAGGCAAAAAAGACTATTTCATTTTAAAAATTTAGCTTAAAACGATCCCTTCTTCTCTCTCCCGGCAGGGAATCTATAGGTTGAACTTTCTAACAAAGTAGATTACGATATCGTAGTGAGCGAGTTTGAAATCTCGTCGCACTTTTCCGTTCACTTTCGGACTTTGGGAAAAGCATGAACCCTCTTATCGTTCTTCACCCCGGGTATGGGTTAAATAGTTATTCTACTTTTCTTCTATAAGGATAGATTTAAATTAAATAACCACCGAAAGTTTATATGTGATTAAGCAAAGAAACCAATCAACTGTCCAGCCTTGCGCCATACTTTGCACAGCTAAATTCATCTCGACATCCGAAATCACTAACCTGGCTGAAAGAATTCAGGTTTTGAAAAGAATTCTAAATAACCAATTCTTGGTACTTTTTTGTCTTCAGCAAACAGAACGTCCAACATTTTATTTTCGATCCAACAACCATATTTAATCAGAGTTGAAGTGTTGTAAAATCTGCGGATATACATTAACAAAACAAAACAAAACAAAAAACAAAAGAAAAGCATCAACATCTTTACATTTTTCGCAGAAGTATACATAAAATAATTTTAAGAATGTTGAGTGCTAAACAACTCCGTTCTGCAAATTTATAAGCGCCCAATCTCTGTCTTTTTTTCTTTTTTCCCCTCCATATCACATGTACAGAGAGGCGAAACAAATATTGCAAACATATTTGTGGACAAATGTCGTTAAATAATAAAAAAAAAAAAAAACACTGACAAGGAAAATCTCGTTTGAATATGTCTATGGACAAACGAATAGGAAAACAGTTCGCTGACTAATATGCAAATTTATGTGTATAAAAATCTTGTCATATACTGATTTGTGTATATATTTACATATATTATTTGCTATCTTTCTTTGGAAGGAAATGTTGTAGAATTATTCAATTAGAAGCCAGGCCCGTTTACCAAACATTTTCTCGTTCTCCAATGATACCTAGGGCGGAAAAATATGCTTTAACAAGCATTTGGCTTCCGGTTATCCTAACCATATTTTTAACCATGAATATTGGGCTTTCAAAATTTTATCTAATTGGTGTATTGGCTAACGTGTTGGACTACAACATAATAGTAAGCAAATTCGAAATCCAGCCGCGCTATTGCGTTCAATTGGTTGGTTGTTTGGGTTTTATGGCATATCAACCTTTGTAGGTAATTTAATGCCAAATTAATTTTTATACAAATCAGTCCTATTTTTAAAAAAAAATAAGTTTAGCATGAGTACACCGTTTAATTGTCAAAATTATTTATTTCAAGCTACCCAGTTTAGTCAAAAAGTTATAATTCACTCAATTCTGTTTAGTATAAGTATACTTTTTGTCCATTAGTTCTATTTAACTCATAGAAAGGTGCTACCACTCCGGGTCAGAGTGAACCTCGTGGCGATGGCAATGATGGGGTACTTGTCATTCTCGAAATCTCCAGCATTACTAAAGACTCACCATCAGATTGTTTAGAGTTATATCAGGACACTCGTTGGGAGGGTCTTACCTCTCTGCAGAGTTGCAGTCGGTGTATTCCACAGCCCCAGCCGACTGGACAAACTATCGCGTTCACAAATGTTTGATATGCCATTAAAGAAAGAAACTAAGCCATTATTTAGCAACTGCTTGACTAAACAGAATAGCTCGAAATAGACCTGTTTTTCACAATTAAACTGTACTTACATTTAAACTGCGTGCTTGAATTATTTGAAATGGAACTGTTTTGGACATTGAAACTGTACTTACACTAAACTGAATTGTTATATACATATTTACCAACCCCTCCACTCGGGCAGGATATGACACAAGGTCAATTTTTAAGCGGAGTTTAACAGGTTTGAATTCAGAGTTTTCCTTCTCCTAGACTAGTTGCCTAACCAAGGCTGAAGAACCTAGTCTGCCCTACTATTTACACATAGCTGGAGGGAGAATAATATGATTCATACCTTTCTCAAGGGTATTAGTGCTATGTGAAATTCAATCAGTCTTGTCCAGGATTTGAACTCGAATCGCTGTGTCCATATCCTGCGACGATAACCATTACACCACGGGCACCTGAATTGTTATATATAACTGCTTGAATGAACTGAATAGTTTGAAATAGAAATGTTTTTGACAGACTGTGTACTCATGCTAAACTGAATTGTTTTAAATAGAACTGATTATTTATAGAAAGGATGGATTTGGTGTTAAATAACCTACAAAGGTTGATATGCCATAAAACCCACCCAACCAACCATTATTTAACACATATCTTATGTTTTTTCAATAATAATTTTACACGACTATATAGTAATGAAAGATGTTACATCACTAGTGGTAAATTATGAAGCTTTTTGCTTCTATGTATCAAAAGCCGAATGAAATGGTCACCCAATGCGACTTGACCTCATTTGTGAAGGTTTGCTATTCTAGGTTTCATTAAATAAGAACATCAAAATATTCACGTATTTACCATGTTCACTCTGACTCAGAGTTTTGGAAACTGTTTGGATTCCATCTATGGATCGAAAAAAACCTTTTAAAAAATTCCTCACGTTCGACAGGACGATGAGCACAAAAAAAAAACTGTTAAGAGACTTCTTCATCAAAAATGTACCATGCTATATAATTAAGGAATGATTTTTAAAAAAAATTTAATCATTTTTCATTAATTATATTTTATCATTCAGTTTGGTTGGGCTTTGAACTATTCGGGTTAAGAGTTCAGGTGTGTAGTCAATTGGGGCGGTTTATGCTCGCACGCAAAGGATATGGCAATCACCATTGTTATAATAAACCCCAGACAGGAAATGATTCTGGAGTGTGGATGACGTCATGCGCAGAAGAAATGGGCTAGAATTTGGAAGATTTTGAAAAAGATTCAGTTGGGGTCCAACGATGATGTTGAGAAGTTGAGTTCTGACCATGGTGTTGAGAAGTTGGATTCGACCATGGTGTTGAGAAGTTGAAGTCCGATCATGGTGTTGAGAAGTTGAAGTCTGACCATGGTGTTGAGAAGTTGGGTCCGACCATGGTGTTGAGAAGTTGGGGTCCGACCATGGTGTTGAGAAGTTGAAGTCCGACCATGGTGTTGAGAAGTTGAAGTGTGACCATGGAGTTGAAGGTTGACATTGGACCATGGAGGCAGACAGTTGAGTTTTCTACCGTTGCGGCGGCGGTTACGTTTTGCGGGTCCCGACCAGCGAAGATGAATTGAGATCTAAAACACCACGAGATGTGCCGAACGTTGGGGGTGTTGTTAGCATAGTATGATACGAAGGACTTTTAAGAATTGTGTCTCTCTCCTCGTGTCGAAGAACCAAAGTCAGAAATTAATAAACAGTTCGTACCTGAACATCGGAGTCGCCTGTGTATTTGAGTCCGCCTGTTTCCGACTGCATTCATATTCGCCGGACGGGGGACATCTCCACTCTAGAAGGAACCCCTCTTAAACTAGTAGACAAATTCACTTACCTAGGAAGCAGCGTCGAATCAACCGAAAAGGACATCGAAACGAGGTTAACGAAAGCATGGATTCTGCTATACGGGTGCACTACATGGACGCTAAGAAAACGGCTGGAGAAGAAGCTAGACGGCAATTACACAAGAATGCTACGTGCAATCTTGAACAAGTCCTGGCGGCAACACCCCACAAGACACCAACTGTACGGCCACCTGCCTCCTATCACGAAAACTATTCAAGTTAGACGAACCAGACATGTAGGACACTGCTGGAGAAGCAGGGACGAACTCATTAGAGATGTACTCTTATGGACCCCCACACATGGCCGTGCAAAAGCAGGACGACCAGCACGAACATACATTCAGCAGCTCTGTGAGGATACGGGATGTTGTCCTGAAGACCTACCTAGGGCGATGAACGATAGGAAGGCGTGGCGAGAGAGGGTCAGGGATATCCGTGCTACCAGCGCGATATGATGATGATGATGATGATCTGTTTTGTGTGGTTTTCATATGTATATATGTAGTATACAACAGTTATACCCTAACCTCTAGGCATAAAATAACACAAGAGGGTTTGACATGCTGTCAAAATCAATCACTCAATCAATCAAAGTATTCATTCACCCAAAATAAAAAAATAAAAAGGCAAAAGCATAAACTGCTTGACTGATTTTAACGGCATGTCAACCCGTCTTTGATTATTTTCTACCTAGAAATTAGTTAATCCTGTTCATTGTACATTTTTTTGTGCAGTTATTCCTGAATAGTTTTTTTTTGTCTTCACTGTCCCTTGAATACAATCAATTTTTAAACAGATCACTTAGATCCATCGATAGAAATCTAACAGATACAGCAACTCTGGGTCAGGGTGGACCTGGGAGTAATAGCAAATAAAAGAGTGCCTTATACTTTCCAAATCTCCAGAACTGGAGTCGCACGATAGGGTGTACTTTTGTGTTATACCCACGACACCCCTTTTTGCGATTGTCTTACCCCTCTGAAGGAAATATTGTCAGTGTACTCTAAGCCTTGCATATATGGTAGAGGTAAATCATTAATATGTTTTATTAGATAAACACTTCGAAATATTCAATCACACCAAGCGATTTAAAACATGCTAAATTATAAACTTAATTAGTTTTTAACTCCTATTACAAGTCAACAAATGTATTTCATTATCCCGTTGTCTGTTCCCAGGTCCACTCTGACCTGGAGTAGCACATGAGAGAGTCCTATCTATAGGTCAGATCGAACGACTTATGAACTATTTCAACATGTTTAATTGAATTATTTTGCCCAGTCGGTTGGGAGTGTAGAATACAGACTGCACATCTGCAGTGGGGTAAAACCCTCCCCAACGAGGGTCCCGGATATGACACGAAACAATCTGATTGTGAGGTTCCAGTAATCCTGGGGCCTCGGGGAATGCGGAGCACCCCTTAATTGCCATTGCTCCCAGGTCCACTCTGGCCCGGCGTGATAGCACCTGATAGCGCTCTATCTATTGGTTAAATAGGACTAACAGCGTACTTATGCTAAATTGCGAGCTTATGCTAAACTGAATTATTTGAAATAGAACTTTTTTTGACATTGAAAATGTATTTACACTAAAATTAATTGTTTAACATAGAACTGTTTCGACATCTAACTGTGTAAAAAAAAATGTTTTTATAATAAACTGAATCAGATGGATAAGAACTGCTTGACTAAACTGAATAGCTAGAAATAGAATTGTTTTGACATTGAAACTGTACTTACACTAAACTGAATTGTTATATATAACTGAATAAACTGAATAGTTTGAAATAGAAATGTTTTTGACAATTAAATTGTGTACTCATGCTAAACTGAATTGTTTTAAATAGAACTGATTATTTACATAAAAAGGATTAACATTAATTCACCTTCAAAGCTCGATATGCCATAAAACCAACCAAACAAACAAACCAAACTTAACTGAATTATTAATGATACATATCAATACTTGCAACCATTTAACTGTGCGTAGGTAAATGACTGATTTCAGTGATACATAGCAATACTTTGAACCATTCACTTTGCTTATTTGAATTGTTTGAAATAGAACTTTTTGATCATTTTACTGTGTGTAAACAAATGTTTGATTTTTAATTGAATTTTTAGAGAACATGAGACTATTTAACTTTGTTGACTTATGTTTACAAATCGTATATATCTGATAAACTAGATTTAGTATTAAAAAACCCAGAATGGTTGATATGCCATAAAACCAAATTAAACCTAACTGTACCATAGCCAGATACGGCTATGTGTGAAATGGACATATAATGTTCATATATATATAACATAGAACATAGGAATCTCGAAACACGAAAAACACTTGACGACTTCTTTGTTCAGGTACGAAACTTTTTATTACCTTTGAGTTTAAAGGTTCTTCGACATAAGGAGAGAAAAGCACAATCTTTCTATTGTGAAAATTTTCCGCGCTCTTCCAGTGCGTGACGTCACCCGCACTCCGTAACACCACTTCCAATGTGGGCTATTGTGACATCTCTGAGTGACACGTTTGCACTGCCAGCGTGCGCGTGAACACCTGTGTTAATATTGCACCTAAGTAACCCATGCACTGAGCCGAAAGGTTCTCAGCCTAACTAAACCCAAAGGCATAAACCGAAATCTCTCGGCCATTATGTTACATAACCAAACTCAATTATGTGTAATAACATGATTCAAAAACAGCTGAAACATAGGACACTCAATTGTTCTGCTGTTACTAATAGCGTAACGGTTATCGTCGTAGGAAATTGAATCGGTAATCCGGGATCAAATCAAGGACAAGGATGTTTGTGTTTCATTTCACGGTAATGCTCTTTGTAAAAGCATGAATCCACTTGTTTGGTAAATAGTTGGGTATACTGTGTTCTTTAGCCTTCGTAAGGTAAAGAATTAAGGAAAAAATAAACTTTAAAGGCAAACCATCTTGACTTCGCTAAAAAATTGACCTGGTGCCATATCCTGATCGTGGTGAAAGGTTTGGATAGATATTCAAATTTTAGAATGAGTTCAACAAAATCTAAAGTTAAAACTTTTACTTTATAACAAAATTCAATTAATGTACTAGGTGCCCGTGGTGTAATTGTTATCGTCGTAGGAAATGGACACGGCGACACGAGTTCAAATCCTGGACCAGGCTAATTGCATTTCACATAGCAATACCCTTGGGAATGGTATGAATCCAATTATTCTCCCTCCAGCTAGGGGTAAATAGTAGGACAGACTAGGTTCTTCAGCCTGGTTGAGGCAAATAGTCTAGGAGAAGGAAAACTTTGAATTCAAGCCGGTTAAACTCTGCTTGTGTCATATCCTGGCCGAGCGGAGGGGTTGGTAAATATATTTGATGTACGAGGATGGGCCAAAAAGTTATCAATTTGAAAGGTTCACCTGATGTCTTCATATCTACAGTTGATGATTTTTTACCTGTTGGATTAAAGCAATGCAACACTGATAGAGGAAGTGTAAGGTGCATATACGGTTTTGGAAAGGAGGGTCATGTTTTTATTTTAGGTTTGGTTTCTTTGTTTAATAGCATATCAACCTTTGTAAGTTATCTAATGCCAAATCCCTCCTTCAAAAAGAACAGTAGTTGTGCTATTTAACCCATAGCTGGGAGGATAAGGGGATTTGTATAATTCCCAAGGGTATTTGTCAGAAAGTGAATGTTGTAGCGCGACTGTAGTTCGAACTTGCTTTCAACGAATCCGCTGTCCATCGCTTTAACCATGACACCACGAGGAAGCTCCCAAAGTTATTTTATTTTATTTTATTTCATTGTGAAATAATAGATGGCCATATTTGATAGTTTAGAAGGCTGCATACACGCTTAAGGCTGAAGGTTCCCCATATCTGGTGTAAGTCCTTCATTAATTGATATAAAAATGTACTTTAAAACGAATTAAGGAAACGTCAGAAAAGTGTTAAACGAAATTAGTTTGCCAGGAACTGGTTATCAGAAGCGAGACGTGGGCGGTTCCTCTAATGAAATATTCTCTCTGTCTATCCAAAACAGATCGAAAGATAAATAAAGTTATCAGATGATATATCTGAATTCGTGGTTGGAAAAAAAATTGTCCAGTTCTCTTATTACTTTCCTTTTGACCACAGCTTTACACATTTGATTATAATGTGAGGGTTATGCCTGAGGAAGAAGGGCTGCCTTTAGAATTGAACATGGAGACGAATGTGCTTCGGGCAACAAGAGAGTTTGAAGCTTTATCAATTCACTAGACAGTTCATTTAAATTTCATAGGTGTTTTTATACGAAAGGTAGATTACGTCATAATTGTCGGCACAGGAATGGAGTCAGAGAGACGACGAATTCAAGTCCGAGTCGAGGCTGTTGGAATTCACATTTAGGAATTGTGAAATGATATTTCAGCTCGGTCGTAACAACGCGATGGTAAACGGGTAATACTTTATGGCAAGAGTATGATGCGCCAAATATCAATGCCGTACCTAGATGGAATGAGAAAACTAAGAAACACAGTAAACTGAACGTTGTTGAGTTCTCATCTTTTCTTCTCTTTTCTCGGGATACTGCAATGGGTTGAAAATTCTATCCGGAACAGCATCATGAAAACGAGCACGAAAACCTCTCTTTAAAGCAATTAGTGATTCGCTGGTCTTAAAGAACGTTATAAAAACTAACCCACTGTAGAAACTGGTCAAGCACATTATCGTTACTGATTGTATTTAAAAGATAAATGGTTAGACTTTAGTGGGATGAGGCTACGGTTGCTATTTACCTAAGTTTATTTGCACGACACAAGAAACAGTTTCGAATATGGGATGTATTTCTGCTGGATTTATTATATATATATATATATATATATATATATATATATAATCAAATTGTACGGCAAGCATCGATTTTCCTAATTTTCTCTCTCTTTCTCTATCGCTCTCTATGGCCCATCAGTTTGGCATGTTATCCAAACTACCCCCTTTGTCCGTACAGAAGTTATGATAATTAGTTTTTGCTAGTCCACCATCGCTGGCTCGTCCATGTGTGGGGGTTCATAGAAGAACATCACGTACAAGTTCGACGTTACTTTTCCAGCTGTGTCCTGCGTATCTTGTACGTCTTACTTGGATGGTTTTAGAGATGGGGGGTAAGTGCCTGTACAGCATTTCTTTGTTCATACATATTTGATTAAACAATATAGACATCCTTTGTCCACATATTTTTGCATTTATCATTTCGAGTCGCCGCATCGATTTTACGATATCCAGCGGGAATTCGTTAATTAACATCCCAAAATTAATTGGTTCCTCATATTGGTGCGTTGTTGTAGCGTTTATTTTAAAATTTAGTTCTATAAGTAGCAGCAATAGTTAAAGACATTTGAGTACATTTGTACTGGATTCGAAATTGGTTATATCGAGTTTAGGTAATTTCTTTCTGATGTGGAGCGCTTCGAGAATCTGTAATGTTTGCTTGTTATTTTGTGGTTCTAATATTTTGTTTTCAGAAAGAATTTTTGGGCAGGAATGTTTTTCTTTAGATGTTGTGCTGTTGAACAAGCACCAGAGAGAGAGTCATAGTGAACGACATGAACCCTTTTGTTTCCCCAGCTATATGTTAAATACTATCACTGCTGTGCTTATATAAGGATAGATTTGACATTAAATAACCCACGAAGGTTGATATGCCATTGAACAAAGAAACCAGACCATCGTAAGCAATTTTCCCTAGTTTCAGACCGCAAAACATATCTATTATAAATATTATTAGAACTTTGTGCTATTTAACCCATAGCTGAACAAAGAAATCAAATTTAAAAGTTCAAATTGAGTTTTTCTTAATAAAATGGCTTTTGACAAAAGCTTTATTTTCATTCCTTCATCATCAATAGCAGCAATTTGTTATGCTGTCTATTGACTTCTCAAGTAGATGCATCCCATTAATATGATAATGATTTATTACTGAGACATGCGCAATGGTGTTCATTTGGAACACATCACGTACAAAATGCATATTTTCAGCTAGAGACCTGAAATATTTTTTAATTGTTATTATATCAGCTTCCAGGACATGCAATCGTTTTTGAGTTTCTTGTCTCAGTAATAGATCTTATCATATGAATGGGTTGCATCTATTTTGAGACAGTTTTGGATGATTTTTGTCTCAAAATATGTAGTGACGTATAATACTTTTTCATCTCATGTCCAAGGTATTGTGATCGAGTATTAATAGTTGTTATAGTATAATTTCTTAAAATCGGAAACAGAAAAAACCACAACACTTTTATTAGTTGAGTAATTCACATGGGTCACGTGTATATGTAATATATTAACGTGACCTGCGGGTGTGAATACGGCGGATGTTGTTGACTGATAGATTGATTAGACAGGTGTGATCACCGAAATGTCATCATGTCCACAGGTGCTGTGTATTAGAGGATGTTGACAGGATTATATCCGCTCAAGGATAATATCAACAAAGTGATTGCCGAAATGTCACCATGCCCAGAGTTGTTATGTTGAAAACAGGTGCATCCGGTCGAAGATATCGGAAAATCACCGAACAGTGGGCGTCGTTGAATTCGGTGATAGTGGCAGATGCGTACGCCCACAGAACCGGGCTTGGACAAGTAGCCAATGGGAAGCAGACAACATAACCAATGAAAAGCAAAGAAGTGATATGAGGGTATAACCATGGTTAACGAAAAAGAGGAATTGCTGCAGGTCACGTGAGAGTTGCAGACTATGTATGTTCCCGAATTTCGGTTAAAATCAGTTGTTCACTGGCTCGTCCGTATCCCAACAGCCCCTCCGTGTGCGCGAACTCTCTGAGATTGCTCTCTGCTCCACACAAGTATCATCACCGAAAATAAAAATATAATCTTATATTTTTATATACATACGTGTTCCTCGTTGTTAATAACGACAAAGTGTACTATACAACATATATTGATACACGTTATACATTTTAACACTTGAATTCTTTCATTCTTGAATATTTAAACTTTGCTCCTATTATGTTAATACATTTGGATTAGTTTGACTTCATTCTTTAATGATATATCAACTTTCGTGGTTTATATTTAATGTCAAATCCATCCTTTAAGAAGAACGGGATGGGTTTTATTTAAACTACAACTAGGAAGATAACATGGGTCATAATTTTCTAAAGGATATTTGTCCGAAAGTGAACGGAATGGCATCACTAGGATTCGAAATCATTTATTACGATGTCGCAACCCTTCACATTAACCACTATACCACGATGACTTCCTCAGATGCATTTATTATGTCTTGTCATAAAAAACTAATTTCTAAAGTTAATTTACCTGCATTGCCACCAATACTAATATGCATATATAAAGTAAGTTAAGTAAATTTGGCGAACCTAGTCGAGGGTGACCTGAAGGCTCCTTTTTTAATAGCTACTACACCGAGGTGTTGGGGCGGGTGCAACACCTTTCCCTAGATTGCTCCACTTTACCCTTGTTCCATACCTTATAATGTTGAGTGTTAAGCAAGAAGGTATCAAGTACCATTTTTTAAGTCTTTGGTATGACTCGACCTAGTGTCCCGTGCCTTTCGCTGACACTAACCACTAAGCCCATGGACCGTGTATATATAAAAGTTGAAATTATTTTTTTCAGATACTTACCACCTTCATTAAACCGAATATAAAAAGTAAATAAAGTTGGCGACCATAGTTGAGGGTGACCTGAAGGCTCCCTTTTTGATAGCTTCTACACCAAGGTGTAGGGGAGGGCGCAACTCATTTCCCTGGATTGCTCCACTTTACCCTTGATCCGTACCTTATGATGCTGAGTGTTAAGCAAGGAGGAATCAAGTACCATTTTTTGAGTCTTTGGTATGACTCGACCTGGGATTGAACCCAGTTATTGAATACAACATTTTATTGAATTTACTTTCTGAAATTTTCGGTACAACTTCACCCAAATGGTTTTAACATCAAAGTAAATTAACATTGAAAAAAACTTACTAAAGGACACAACGATACATACTTCATTGACCCAAATATGTAACCTCAATATTACTTGAGAATTCTCTTTTCAACACTCAAAGAACTTCACAAACAGTGATCAATGAATATATTCTTAATTATCAAGGTGAATGAAAAACCATTTATTTATATCCTGGAACAAATTTATGAGAATTTCAGCGTTTGCGTTTGCTTCGAACTTCCAAAAGAAGTTACATATATATTCCGATTTCGTTTTGCCATTTCTTCTGACTTGATACTCTCGAAGGCAAAGGAGTCTACATTCTGGGTTTATATATATATATATATATATATATATTAAAATAGGAAGGTCCATGAAGTGTCCTTGTGCCACATATGTTCTCTGATGAAAGCAACAAGCTGGAAACATACATGTATATAACAGGTATGTAAGAACAAAATAGATGAATAAAAAAAATGCAAATCTCTTCGTAGGCCTTCTTATTTTAGAATATATCTTTATTCTTTCTTTGGACATACAACAACCATCTTTAAATATATATATATATATATATATATATATATATATATATATATATATATATATATATATATATATGTGTGTGTGTGTGTGTGTGTGTGAAAGAGAGAGAAATATAGTTAGAGAAAAATATTCCGTTCTTATATTTACAGAAGGGGCGGGGGGTGAATAAGTTGAAAATGAGAGAAACGGTAAAAGTGGGAATACGAAATGAGAGAGAGAAAGAAAAAAAAAGAGCTGATGTGAGAAAGACGAAATAAAAAAAAGAAGTGTTTTTGTGAGCTAGATATATACATACATATACATACCATATATAGATAGATAGATACGAGGGTAGTTGAAAAAAATTCTAAGCCGAACTCAGAAAGCAGAATCATAGCTTAACATTTTTATTTGAAATCTTTGACTAACAAACGACCATTTATTATAAAACTAAAAAAAAATTCTGTCTTGATATCATTTGCAAGTTAGGTCCATATAAATGTGATAGGTGTGCTGGATCGCTACAGTTCTCAAATAAACGGTTGTAATTCTACTACACTACATAGACATAGTACCACCACGGTTCTAACGGGTCTTTGAGACTAGCATTATGTCTTCGGGGTCAGTCGGACCCCCGTTGTAACCTCGCCGTGAAAAAAAAGTGACGAACACACAAAACTCCATCTTAGTTCACAAACATAAATCTTTATTCACTCGTCCAGCTCTTTGTAGTTGTCGAAAAGAGAGAAACAGAGTATGAAACATGAGTCCAACGTTTTAGATAGACGCAGTGAAATAAAACTTTGTGTGTACGTGAGAGAGAGAGAGAGAGAGAGAGAGTGAGTGAGTAAGTGAGTGAGTGAGAGTGAGAGCAGACACATACCTTTATATTATCTTTCTCATTTCCTGTTGTGCTCTCCGTACGTGCTCTCTCGCTGTTTTCATCTTCACTGCTTTGTGAAGCTAATCCAAAATGAGCGCCGCAATTTTCGTCCGTTTTCACATCGTCGCGTCTCGTGTTTAACTGATTTTCGGTTCCTTTCTATCTCACAACCACTCACACGGTTCCTCTGCTTGAACTTCTTTCAGCCAATCAGAATCCGTCACCGATTTGCTGATAATCTTTTTTTTAAACCCTGGCGTCCACTTCTATCCCAGCCTAGACTTTGGGAAACCCTCCGTTTATCTTTCTGTTGATTTCTCTCTCTCTCTCATCTCGCCTTAATTCACTTTCTCATATATGTCTCTTTCTTTTCTACCGCCCTGTGGTAGACTAGTAAATCTAGGAAGGTACCAGCTCACTATCAAAACAATCAACCAGAGTCCCTGATTATTTTACAATGCAAAAAAATGTAAAATCAGGGTGAGGCTTACATCTTTTTGAAAAAACAAACAAACTCGTATATAGATATAGATTTACATATAAATTACGTAGACACAGAGTCAACGACATTTGGTGACTGTAAATGTGTCGCTTAGATCGACATAGGCTCTATCACAGATGCTTAGCATGCTTTATCCATAAATATAGCAAAACTATCTATCTATCTATGATGTGAATTAATAGCTAGATGTAGACATAGGAATAAATTTAAACTATAGACTAATGATCATAGATAATGTTTAATTAACGAAAACATAGGTCTAATTTGAGATTTGAGGTGAAATGAATAAAATAAAAAAAATAGATGAGAAGATACCATGTGATGTGTACGTACTTTTCAATGGAAGGGTAACTGAATGAATAGGTATGAATATAAAATGTTAATTCAAAATTTTGAATTTAATTTAAGATTAATGTTATTGTATCCTTACGTAAGGTTACTAAGGAATGTTGTACTTCCCTAAATTATTATTAGCTCTGGAGTTTTAAGTTGAAATGTATTTAAAATGTAAAAATTTAAAAAGATTAATTTATTTTTATTCTAACCGGTAATAAAACTAAAAACTGGAAGTGGTCGAAATGGAGAGGAAACTCTTCACCCCTCTTCTACATCTCCCACCCTCCCTTCCTGTGTCTATTCTGAATTATTTTATTCATTAGATCTGAAGAACTCCTGTTATTTTTGGTATTATTGATTCATATCAATACCCATAACAGGATGGAAATAAATTTATAATCCTAATGTGACCAGGTTTTGTTTTTCATAAAGAAATTATTGCTCTGTGATGTCAGTTACATTGGGCTCTTTACCAGGAAAATTTAAAAGTTCATAGTTGAATGATTTTTTGTCCTGACGGAATTATTCCAGACTCCGGTTTAACTGGACCGAATAATATATATATATATATATATATATATATATGTTTGTATATATATATATATATATATTAGTACGGTTATTGATATTAACTTTTTAATTTTTCTAAGTAATATAGATCGTTGCATATCCTAAGAATTTTACAATTACAAAAAAAGAATCAAAGTATTTAAGTGATGAGATCACATATTTGGAAACTGTGAAAAGGTTCAACAGGGTTGATCAGAAAATAAGACAATAGATTAAAAACATTCGTAAGATTAATAATAATTATAGAAGAAGAAGAAGAAGAAGAAGAAGAAGAAGAAGAAGAAGAAGAAGAAGAAGAAGAAGATTTAATGAAAATATAGATCATCTCGAGTAATATAATGCAAGTAATACTATTAGGTAAAAAGATCATTGATTGTGTGCATGATTCTTACTGTTTGGTTTAATCTATTGGCATTGAATCAAACGAAACTAAGCTTACTAAATGAGAAAATTAAGAGGGCCTTATTCCTGGGCTAGAGGTGAAATACCTCATCGATGCATTTCCTGTCTAATCGATCAGGTCAAGTAGAACGACGTGGAAGACAACGGAATGAAGAAGAGTTCTATTTCCAGTTAACACTCTAGGTTGGACAATTATCGGCTTCTATATATTACATAATAGTTTCAGGATAAATATAGCTAATTATTGTAAGTTCTTGGATAAAACGTATTTTGATTAACACACATCACAAATAAGAAGCTTTAAGCTATATTTATGCAAGGCAATCCTCTTTCAAATTCGACAAAGCTGACTATTGTACTCCTTGCCAAAAAAGCTTTCAAAGAGAATGGCTTAAAGCCTCTCTAAATATTAATCTATACGTGTCGTCCATAGAATTGCCACAGTACCACCAACAAAAATAAAATATATCATTTTGTGGAAAATTCAGATCAGGAACTCACGTTGTTTTAGCCGATTTTGTAGAGACTATCCACATGATTCAATCGCTTATTAACTTATCAATGCACTTGCGCGGTTTCAACTCATCATCATCAAGACGTGCTGGTAGCACGGATATCCCTGACGCTCTCTCGCCACTTTTCCCTATCGTTCATCGCCCCAGGCAGGTCTTCCGGACAACATCCCGTATCCTCATATAGTTGCTGAATGTGTATTCGTGCTGGCCGTCCTGCTTTTGCTCGGCCATGTGTGGGGGTCCACAAGAGTACATCACTTATGAGTTTTTCCCTGCTTCTCCAGCAGTGTCCTGCATGTCTGGCTCGTCTAACTTGAATAGTTTTCGTGATAGGAGGCAGGTGGCCGTACAGTTGGTGTCTTGTTGGGTGTTGCCGCCAGGACTTGTTTAAGATTGCTCGCAGCATTCTTGTGTAATTGCCGTCTAGCTTCTTCTCCAGCTGTTTTGTTAGAGTTCATGTAGTGCATCCATATAGCAGTATCGATGCGACCGCAGCCTGGAAGAAACTGCGTTTCATTTTATCGGTCAGGTCTGACTTCCATATAATCGATAGCCAATTGATAGCTGTCCATGCTTTCGTTAACCTCGTGTCGATGTCTTTTTCGGTTGATGCGACGCTGCTTCCTGGGTCAGTGAATTGTCTACTAGTTTAAGAGGGGTTCTGTCTAGAGTGAAGATGTCCCCCGTTTGATTATCGCACATATATTCCGTTTTGTGTGCATTGACATAGAGGCCTAACCACTTATTCTAAAAAATGTTGAATTCTTACAAACACCAGGTCAGTCTTGATTCATTAATACGAGCCAGTCACCACATGAATTCCTCATCAAAAATCTCCTGGTTGATAAAAAAAAACTCGTGCCACAAATTTTCGAAGATACTTCTCTTTTCAACACTCAAGAACATCATTGGCAAATCCTCTAACTCCAATGCTATCAAAGTGAGTAAATTCTTTCATACTTAACAAAACAATGTGCACGCACGCACGCATATTCAGGTATATAAACTTCTAGCAACATTTTGACACACACTCAACTTTACTTAAAAGATAAAACTCTTTGAACTGCCCACATATAAAAACATTTTTTCAATGTGCTTATCGTTGTTTATCGTTGTTAATATCAGTTGAATTTTTTACAACCTTTTAAAGGCATAAGTTTTATCCTTGTGGGTCTTTACGATACAAAAATGATCAGTTTTTGTTAAGTGTTCCCATTTGATATTAAAAAAAAATAATCATGTCGTAAAAATTCCTAATTAAGGGACATGAGGATCAAAATGTGAATATTTACTGACATTTTTTTAGATTAAGCTTTCTCGATTATTTTTTACTGGCTTTAGTTGATTTTATTGTGGTATGCTGAAACATGATAAGATAAAGTGAATAATAAAAAGAAATAACAAATAACAAATACGACAGTCATACAATAAATAAAGTGAGCTTTATTGACAGTAGGAAGCACTGTTTAGTGTTGCGCTTTTCTTCATGGAAATTGATAGCTATGTTCCAGATGATTCTTATAATGACTTTTTTATAAACTATTCTGCTACGAACTTTTTTCTTTACCGAAAGTCAGAGAATTTTCATTCCACTGTTTTTATTTTATTTTATCTATTTATTCTTTCTGTTGTACTGAACCCATGTTTAGCCTCGTTATAAACTTTTTTTGTTTTACTAAAAGTATACTTCTATGAAAAAATCACATATTTTACGGTTAATATTTTGATGAAATTAAAATAGTTTTTGCTATGAACTAATTCCAAACAATGCGAGTTTATAATATTGAAACAAATTCTGAAAAAAATGTGTTTTGCCTTTTTCTTTAAAATCTCCCCTTGGTAGAGTGTTCGCCAATGGTCCGGGTGACATGAGTTCAAGCCCAGGTCGCGTCATACCAAAGACTTTAAAAATGGTACTTGATACCTCCTTGCTTAAAGCTCAGCAATATAAGGTACGTATCAAGGGTAAAGTGGAGCAATCCTGAGAAAGGAGTAGCGTCCTCCCCTACACCTCGGTGTAGTAGCTATTGAAAAGGGAGCCTTCTGGTCGCCCTCGACTAAGGGAGACAACATATTTATTGAATAACTCTCTTATACAGTTAAATCTTTGTCTTATTTTAATTCAAATCATATGCTTTGTTTGAAAACATTTCAGATTTTAAATATATATATATATATATATATATATATATATATATATATATATATATATATATATAGAATTAACTTAAATCGCTAGTCGAAAATCTTCTACTAAAGTTTCACCTTAACGGATCATCAGGAAGTTTCGCCTTCGAAACTTCCTGATGATCCGTTAAGGTGAAACTTTAGTAGAAGATTTTCGACTAGCGATTTAAGTTAATTCTATAATTGGCTCCATTGTTTAATGTTGAGCACTTTAGTAATTATAGCATTGCAGTATTCGCGGAGGTTTTTTGGTTTTCTTTTGGCCACTGACTTAGTACCCCTTGATTTTTTTCAAGGAGTAGGACGAGGTTGGTCTTTTCTTTATTTTTTACCCCAAAAAACTTTTTTCTTTTTCCTCTGGACCGTTATTCGAGATATTTTTTTCTCTTGTTCCTGGCCAGGGGTTTTTTGTTTTTTTCTGGTACCGTGAATACTGGTAGATAATTGATTAGTAAATATATATATATATATATATATATATATATATATATATATATATATGTCTGTGTGTGTGTACATATAATAACTAAAGGAGATAATTGGAGAATGATTCTATTTGAGAATATATCAGGGGATTCTTAAAAATCTTCAGGAATGCTTAATGTATGATAATTAACATGGAAATTTATAAATTTCATACTGGCCAAATTCATATTCTGTATTTTTCGGGCTATGAAGTGTACCCGATGATAAGACGCAATATCGTTGAACGTGTCTATTTTTATACATAAGGCGCACCGGATTATTAGGCGCAATATCAATGAACGTGTTTATTTTCACATCTAAGCCGCACCGGATTATTAGGCGCAATATCTATGAACGTGTTTATTTTCACATTTAAGGCGCACCGGATTATTAAGTGCAATATCAATGAACGTGTTTATTTTCATACATAAATCGCACCAGATTATTAGGCGCAATATCAATGAACGTATTTCTTTTCACATATAAAGCGCACCGGATTATTAAGTGCAATATCAATAAACGTGTTTATTTTCATATATAAGACACACTAGATTATTAGGTGCAATATCAATGAACGTGTTTATTTTCATATATAAGGCACACCGTATTATTTGGCGCAATATCGAACGTGTCTATTTTCATACATAAGTTACTCTAAATTAGGTCCACTTGAAAGGATGGGGAGATCAAAAGAATATTATTTACACAAAGGACGCAAGTCTGTTGATTGAAATGAAGTCAATTTCATGTCTTAAATATGAGATGGCGGAATTAGCCCCTAAAAGAAGACCTTTGAGCGCCGTGTACGGCATAAAATCGCTTCAAGGTCTGTGAGCACAACCAGAATTAATGTATTAGGCGCACCGGATTATAAGGCGAACTGTCGATTTTTGAGAAAAATAAATGATTTCAAGTACGCCTTATAGCTCGAAAAATACAAAACATTGAAAAAAAAAACAAAAAAAAAACAAGTAAATTTATTTCAGCTGGTCACTTCAAAATAGCAACCACCCTCTTCAGATGGTCATCACACAAATAGAGAGAACAGAATTTTATTTAAAATGATAAATGTATTCATTTGATGAATTCAATGGGAGATTGTTTTATCTTATTGAGCGGCCTGCTGAAATAAATTTATTATAGCCGAATAATGGTTTGTTGAGTTTATATATATATATATATATATATATATATATATATGTATATATATGTGTGTGTGTGGGGGGGAGAGAGAGAGAGGCCACTGGGTTGACGTCCGCGGCAAAGATGATTTGTTTTCTTGTGACATCTGCGTCAAGACTTTCAAAAAGGAAGTAAGCCTGAAGGCGTCACGTGCACTATTGCGTTTTTTTGTGTGTGATTGAAGAGACATGGCTTTCTTCTGTGAAAAAGTGTCTGTCACTGAATAATTTCCCTATATATATATATATATGTATATATATATATATATATATATATATATATATATATATATATCTGAAGAAACGTTGCAGATGTACTACGATTTATACAATTCTGCAGAAGAAAAAGCGAAATTCATTTACTGGATTGTAACAGATTAACTAGATTTATAAAGTTTATTAACATATAGATATATAAAAGATATTCTGTACGACTTTGTTTACATGAAGGTCCCAAAATATTATTATCAATACTTGAAATGAGGATAGATATTATGGCCTACTACTTAGGATCATTAAATGAATAAGGGGATTTTTTTTTCAGATTAAGGGGACTTTCTTACAGAATTTCTTTTATAAATTTAAACACTGCATTGGTTAAGATTAGTTTATTGTAAAAATTACTTTATGCTCGTCAAAACAAATGTCAGAAAATCTAGCTTAGAGCTTCAGTCTTAAACAAAAGTCTTTCAAGAACATTTTGGCTGCTCAAAAGAGCATAGTATTTGAAATTGCCAAGTCCCAAGCCCAAATTCCGTTTATTTATTGAATGACGCGCATTTGCTGTCCATATAAATATATGTTCGTTCTTACAAATTTAAAATATCTGTTTATTAATATTAATTCTCTTGTCCAAAACTGACATAGTTTATCCAAAAAATGGATATTGTGCATCTCTCTAGAAATACGAGGTGTTTTTAACAAGTATCGAGTGTGAATCTCCATTTAAAAGTCAGAAATAAGCGGTATTTTTTCCTTATTCTTTTGTGGCATCTCAAACATCTTGGATTATTTAATGCCAAAGACATCCTTGTAGAAGAATAGCAGTAATTTTATTTAATCCCGTCGCCGGGTGGGAGAGTGATAAGAGGCTTCACATTTTCCCCAAAGAATTTTAATACGGAATCTGAAGTTTGAACTCGCTTACACCGAGACCTCAATCTTGCACATTAGCCACTATACCACGGGGACTCTCCCATGTAATAATTAGTTTTCTTTTAAACCATATAACTGTGTGCAAACAAATAACTGTTATAAGAAGGCAATGATTTCTGAAAATCGTATGATTATTATTAATAGATAGGAACACTTGAAACAATACAACTCTGTCTAAATTGTATATGATTGATTGGAATAGTTGATGGTTGGTTGTTTGAGTTTTATGGCATATCAACCTTTGTAGGTTATTTAACGCCAAATCCATTTTTATGAAAATAGTTCTATTTCAAACAACTCAGTTTAACATTAGTACGCTGTTCAAAGGTGAAAAACATTTCTATTTCAAGCTATTTAGTTTAGTCGAGCAGTTCTACTGTTTAATGTCAAAATAGTTCTATATTAAAAAAATCAGTTTAGAGTAAGTACAGTTTCAATGTCAAAAAAACTGTTCCATTTCAAATTATTCAGTTTAGCAGAAGCGCGCAGTTTAAATGTAAGTACAGTTTTAGTTTAGCATAAGCACGTAGTTTAAATGTTTGGTTTGGTTTCTTTGTTTAATGGCATATCAACCTTCGTGGGTTATTTAATGCCAAAGCCATTTTCCTAGAAGAACAGTAGTGGTGCTATTTAACCCATAGCTGGGAGGATAAGAGGGTTCATTACCTTTCCCAAGGGTATTTGTCCGAAAGTGAACATAATAGCGCGACTAGAGTTCGAACTCGTGTGCTACGATTTTGCGGACAATTGCTTTAACCCCAACACCACGGGGAACACCTCCTGTAAGTAAGGTTTATTTGTGAAAAAACATTTCTATTCACAGCTATTCAGTTTAATCAAACAATTCAGTTTAGCACAAGGATGCCGTTAGTTCTATTTAACCCATAGATGGAGCCCTATCAGGTGTATCCACGCCGGGCCAGTGGACCTGGGGGCAATGGTAATTAAGGGGTACTTTGAATTCCCCAAAGCCCCTGCATTTCTGGAACCTCATCATCAGATTGTTTAGTGTCATATCTAGGACATTCATTTGGGGCGTCAGTGTATTCTACAGCTTCAACCAACTAAGCAATGGAATACTTGATACCATCTAACTGTTACAAAAACTTTTAAGGGACCAAAAAAAAATATAAACATGAATGTTCAATGAACACAATTCCCTTACCTTTAGACATTAAATAACCCTAGACGGGTAATCTAATGCCAAAGACATCCTTGTAGAAGAGTAGCAGTAATGTAACATATTGACCTTTGACCCAGCCGTCAATCGAGAAACAGGTGGATCCGGTCGAAGATATCACCTTGACATTTGGACGGGTTGAATTCGGTGCAGATGCGACGCCCACATGAAGCAGGTGGGTGTCAAACTATTATATAACCAAGTGCTACAGACAGTTCGAGTTAGTTGGAGTCAGTTTGTTGGAGTTCGAGTTGCAGTTCGAGGCAGTGAGAACCAGCAGCCAGCAGAGGGCTTGGGCCCTCAGGACCCCCGGTTGAGCAGCCCAGCAGAATGAGAAAAGAAGTGCTGCTATAGTCAGAGGAACCGGAGGTCAATATGTTGCAGTCTGTTCAGTCTCCAACTCACCTCTCACACACAACCCTTTCGCTACCCTTTCGCATAAAGTGTGAGAGGTATATTTTTCTAAAGAAGTGTGTTCGTTCGTCATTATTGTTGATTATGTTTCTGCATATATATGTATAAGTATAGTTATATCACGGCTATACGACAGTAACACTATTTAACCCATCGCTGAGTTGAGTAGCGATAAGAGGCGTCATACTTTTTACAAATGTTTTTTTTTTATTCAGGAAGTGAACAGAATAGAACCTACGGAGTTTGGACTCGATTACTTCCAGGATACAGTCCAGCACGTTACCCACTACGCAACAGGAAATGAATAAAATTTTATCGATTTTCAAAAAAAAAGTCGTCTTGGTATTCATTACACTTATATCAGCTAGTTACTCATTGTTCTGAACACCATTCATTTATTAATATTGTGTTCTAATGTCCTTCACATTTGCAAATATTACTCTTGAGATAAAATTCTAAGCAGAAAGATTTGTGGAATATGAAGGTGACGGTGGAAAATAGACTTGATAAATTGAAGGTCAGTGTAAATACCAAGAGAATCAAAACCATAGGTCTTTCAAAAGCAGACACAATTCTCAAAAGAGTCTTGAAAAACTCAGGAAACACTCAAAGAATCCATTGAAACAGGCATGAGAATCTTGTATGAAGTGAAAATAACATTAGAACGTCTGAAAATGTTAAAGATATCAGAACAAATCATACACTTCATCAAGAGATCACTGGAAAATTAGTGAGAGGGACAAACAACAAGAAGGAAAACTCTAGCAGAGAGAAAAATCCAAAGAAGTATCACCCAGGAAGACTCATTTTGTTATAGTAATGATGTCACTAAATTACATACTTATAAATTGAATTGAAGTCTACAAATTTACAAAAACGGATAAACCTTTTCATATATTGTGAATTGAATTACCACGACCAGAAAATCCGGCGAACACTTCCCAATATAATTCCTCTACTTAATAAAATGTACATCTATATCGTTGCCATTAAGGTTATAATAATTACGTGGATGCGTATTTCCAATCCTCTTGGGAAGACGTGGCCCTGGAAGTGACCGTGTCCTCAGTAAACAGAACGGATGTAACTTGCAAGACACATAGAGTTTAATTGGCCGCGTAATTACCATGGGTAATTGATTTGATGTCACTTGTGTGCATTGTGGGCTTAGGGTTCAGTGGTAGTGTTTCGGCTCTGCATTCTGTGGTCGCTGGTTCGATCTCCAGCGATCACGATATATGTTGCTGATGAGACCTAATAAAGTCGAAACAGCTGTTCTACGTTTCTGTATGTCACGTGCAAGTGTTTGTCTTATTTTCTGGCCGTGGTAATTCAATTCAATTCACAATATAATTCCTCTACTTAATTAAAAAAGAAAATGTACTTCTCTTCATATATATATATATATATATATATATATATATATAAAGATATTCCTGGAAGTAAATTTTTTTATTAGAGCAATAAACAGACCCCAGGATCTATTCATAGTGAAACTAAAAGCATAAAAAGCAAAAAAAAAAAAAAAAAAAGGAAAAGAAAAGTAATAGTGATAAGCTAGTTGACCGGTTTCTTCCTTGCTCAACAGAGCTAAACCGTATGTAATAATAAAAGTCAATTTATTTACTAAATTTGATGGTTTCGTTTAAGTTGGTCCTCATTTTGTCTACGCAATTCTAATAATCCAAAATGATGACCCCTGAATCTTTATCAGGTCTGGTTATGACGATTTCTTATTCCTAAGTGACTTTAGTGTGCTCCCTGATAAAGGTGTAGTTGCGGGTCCAGCTACAAAGGAAGTATTAAATAAAGGCTAGACACTAGAATTAAGCATGTTCCGAAAAAAATACATAATTTTATGGGAGGCCAGACTGATAACGCATATGGGTCTTTATTTGAAGAACACCTTATAAATAATCGTGATTGTGCTGAGAAGTTTAGTGTGAACTTTATCTCGGTGCTGGGTAAGTCGTACATTTCATTTTATTTGAAAATATTGGAGACTATCGATACTTTGTCTGGTAGATCGTCTCTCAGTAAAAAGAGGGAATGTCTGTTACGACTTTATATTATTTCGGTGTAGTCCCCAACACAATTCTTTCCCATTATAGATAATTCCCTTTAATTATTCTTCATGATTATTCCTCTATTAAACTCAGTTGAACGAGGACGAAACCGGTCAGATAGCTTTCACCTTTTTCTGGGGGGATGTCCTTGTGGTGGACTACAGAATCGTAGTAAGCGAGTTCGAACTCCAGTCATGCAATTACGTTCACTTTCGGACAAATACCTTCGGGAAAGGTATGAACCGCCTTTATCCTCCGAGCTAGGGGTTAGATAGTACAACTACTGTTCTTCTCGGAGAATGACTTCGGCATTAAATAACCTTCAAAGGTTGATATACCATTAAACAAAGCACACACCTTTTTTTGTTTTTTATGCTTTTAGTTTCAGCATGACAGAATTTTTGGGTCAGTTTATAGCTCACACACACACATATATATATATATATATATATATATATATATATATATATATATATATGTAAATGTGTGTGTGTGTGATATCAAGATATTTCTCCCATGAATCAAATTCGACATGAATAAAAAAGAACTAGAAACTCTTATTTAAACTAATTGCATCAACCACCAAGATACAAGAACATAATATGGGATTGAAAACTGTGCCATGCTTATACCGAAAAAGGGAAAGGCGAAACATAATAGAATAGAACTACCCAATCTGGAAAGCAGTAGAAAATTTGGAAAAAAAGAAAAGTGTAAATACATAGAAATATTTGAAGTGGACACCATCAAGCCAATGGATATGATAGAAAAAGAAGAATAAGAAAATTAGTCTGGTGAGTAAGAAGCGTTTTTCGTAAAAAATTTAATAAAAAGATTTCGTTTAGGCAGTTTAGCTTGGTTTAGTTTTCTTTGTTTAATGGCATATCAACTTCGATGAAAAAAAGATCGGGACTATACGTATTATCTTATAATAATCACCACCTCGTCTAGCTTAATTAGACACGTCTACCCATCAACACTTTATTATTTATAATGTCAGTTGTGAAGACAACTGTATTTAGCTTTCAATTAATAGATTTTAAAAGATGTAAAGCTTCAGTCTCGATACTTTTTGGTCACATTTCGAATGCGAAACTAATTATCTACTAATTGCCATAGGCGTACCTTACTTATATAATATATTCTATTAATCAAGTTAGCATGCAATTGGAATATATCCTGTTTTAGGCTGTGATTTTTATCTTTAGCCAAAGGTACTGTTCTGCATTCATAAAAAATCACAACTCATAGAAATTAAGTTTAAATAGAATACATAAAAACCATCGACATTTATTAAGTTTAGGAGAGTATATTATAAGAGAGAGAGTGTACAGCGCCAGTCTGCTTCTTTAATCAGAAAGTGAATAAAAAAAAATAGCTGTTTTCCTGGGTTAGCAATAATGTGAAATATTTATATTGTACGCAGTTTAATGTTTTAAGACAATAAATGCATCCGAGACAGGCTGAAAACCAACTACCCTTAAACCAACCACTAAAACCACAGCGATTGGACAAGGGTTCGAATGTCATCAGGTTTTTTACTGCTGGATGAATTATCGATTTTAAAAGTATAGCAACCTGTCTCGGCTTATTATATATCGAGAAGTTAAGGAAATACGTTTATTGTTCGTTCATATTCACATTTTTTGGACAGTTCTTTCTAAAGATTTTTTCCGGACCGTCAAATCGGATACGAATATTCTTTAAACGGATTTATTTGACTCATAGATACAACTTTCACTCATTCTACCATCCCGGGTCAGAGAGGATAATGGATGGTTTGGTTTCTTTGTTTAAAAGCTTACCCCCTTTTGTAGGTTATTTAATGCCAAACCCATCCTCATAGAAGAGCTGTAGTGGCAATATTTAAGCGTAGGGGGGGGGTCATACCTTTTCCAAGGGTATTTGTCTGAAAGAGAATGTAATAGCGCGACTGGAGTTCGAACTCGCCTACTACGATTACGCAGTCCATCGAGTTAACCATTACACCGCGAGAACACTTCTCTAGGGTAATGGAGTAATTGCTATAATAAGTTTGGTTGGTTTGGTTTTACTGTATATCAACCCTTGTTGGTTATTTAATGACCAATCTTATTTATACATCTATCAAATATATTTAATATGTTAACGAATAGTATTTAGACTAGAATTTTTACACGAGCCAGTAACATTGACAATTAGATTTAACATCAGTTATTTGTTTACACGGTTAAATGATTAAACAGTTTTATTGAACAGTAAGAAAGGGAGACTTTATAGCTTCAGTTGTCATTCAGGCAACCCAAAGGTGTTGGTTGATTAATCAAATGTCTACTTCCTGCGTACAAGCCCTCCCCCACACTCCATAAAAATTTGAATCAAATGTCTTTACAAATAAAAGAAAAATAACGCGGGCATTTTAATGGAAGAAATGAATATAATCATTATCTAAATCAAAAAATACGTAAATGAATTTAAAAGTCGTGCTTAGCGTTACGGTTATCCTAATAGAAAATAGAATTAGAAATAGATGCTGTTTAATTTTTCCTTTGTGCTAAGGCCTTTACGAAAGGTAAAAATCCATCTGTCATCCCCTCACCTTCAAGCAAATTGTAGAACAGACTGTTTTCCTTTGCCTTTGTTAGGCTAACAGTCGAAAAGGAAAACTTTGAATTTACACCAGCTTTACTCCACTTAAATTTTGATAATGCCCCTCATCTTCTACGAGCGATTGAGTACATACATATGTACATGGCCAGTTAAAAATGAGTCGATATCAAATCTGTAATTAATAAGACTCGTCAAAAGAAAATCAAACGTTTTTATTTTGATTACAGAAATATTCCTGCCTTCAGGTTAACTATTCAAAAGTAGAGATTGGCTATTTTTAAAGGAATTGTTTCAAAGTCAATAATAAGCAAAGAAATTGCCCAAGCTTTAAAAGATAAAAAAGTAAGGAATAATCAGATCAATTACTCTAAGATATATGCTACCCTACGGAGAGGACAAATGGTAAAAAAAATTACCAATATTTACAGAATTGGAGCCTCACACATTCAACACATTCTTATTTGAGAGTTCGTTTTGGTTAATTTCGTGTCACTTGATTTAAAAAACATTGATATACAAAGATGAGGATGACGATGCAGCGATATTTATGCATCCAAATAGTAAACACTAAACGTCAATATATATATATATATATATATATATATATATATATATATATATATATATATATATATACAGAATACAGACTCTTCAACTCGACGAAAAATCAAATAGGAAGAATTGGCAAGATGATCTTTAAAAATATATCTCCCCTCCACTTAGCTACAGACGGTTATCGTGGTGTACTGTAACACGATATCATCTTGAATATTAAACTTTCCGAAAACAATAATGTGACTCTGTCATTGGGGATACGAAAAAGTCTTTCAATTAGACTGTCTTCAATCGTAGCTGTCTGACGCAGAAGGAGGGAGATAGGAAGGTCTCTAAGGGGTTATGAACGAATCTTGCTTCCAGGAACAAAGGAGCAACCCACTCCATCCTCGACATCCTGACCAACGTCTAACCTAACCTGTTTTATTGGGATTTCAAAGCTCAACTGCCTTCTAAATGGCCAACTCCTGAATTTCAAAATTATCTTTTCTTATATAATTTATTATCTTATTCAGTAATTGTTATTAAGACAGGTGTTCTTCTTAATTATTGCATCATCCGATCATGAATCATCACACGTGTCTTAAACTTTTATTCTTTCGCCAGCTGACAAGTGTTTGATTTGTTTATGTTCAACACAATGGCTTCGAACTGACGAAGAAAAGAAGCAGAAGGTACCCCGCAACAACAATTACCGACACCGACTACGCCGATGACATAGCGATACTGGCAAATACACCCGACCAAGCCGAAACACTACTACATAGTTTGGAACGAGCATCCACAGGCATAGGCCTCTATGTCAATGCACACAAAACGGAATATATGTGCTATAATCAAACGGGGGACATCTCCACTCTAGAAGGAACCCCTCTTAAACTAGTAGACAAATTCACTTACCTAGGAAGCAGCGTCGAATCAACCGAAAAGGACATCGAAACGAGGTTAACGAAAGCATGGACAGCTATCAATAGGCTATCGATTATATGGAAATCAGACCTAACCGATAAAATGAAACGCAGTTTCTTCCAGGCAGCGGTCGCATCGATACTGCTATATGGGTGCACTACATGGACGCTAACAAAACGGCTGGAGAAGAAGCTAGACGACAATTACACAAGAATGCTACGTGCAATCTTAAACAAGTCCTGGCGGCAACACCCCACAAGACACCAACTGTACGGCCACCTGCCCCCTATCACGAAAACTATTCAAGTTAGACGAACCAGACATGCAGGACACTGCTGGAGAAGCAGGGACGAACTCATAAGAGATATACTCTTATGGACCCCCACACATGACCGTGCAAAAGCAGGACGACCAGCACGAACATACATTCAGCAGCTCTGTGAGGATACGGGATGTTGTCCTGAAGACCTACCTAGGGCGATGAACGATAGGGAGGAGTGGCGAGAGAGGGTCAGGGATATCCGTGCTACCAGCGCGATATGATGATGATGATGATGATCAACACCCTGTCAAGCACTATTTTGACATGACTCATCTGGTACACAGTAAGCCAGTGACCTTTAGCGACTATGTACTTTTACAATCAAAGATTTTAGCTTACTTACAATTTTACCGAAGGAAATATTTTTTTACCAAATAAATTAATTAATATAATGAATTATTTCCCTGATTATTTTGCAGGGCTAGGCTGGCCTGTGACGTCATATAAAGCGAGTTCGAATTCCAGTAGCGCTATTACATTCACTTTCGGACTAATACATTGGAAAAGCTTTGAATCCCTTTATATCTAGGGCTATACATTAAGTCGTGTTCCTTTGCAAGTGGGGCATTGGCATTAAATAACTTGCAAAGATTGATGTGCCATTAAAAAACCAAACCAAGTTAGCTAAAAATAATTTACAAATCTTATTTCATTATCAATTTTAATGAATGAAACCTTTTTCTTTTTTTTTTCAAAATCCTCTCCTTGCCATTAAACACACTTTTTCCAGTAAGCTTTCAGATGTTGAAGGCACCGCTAAAATTCGCCTTTCGAACATGTATAGCTACGTAGCCATTGTCGTTGTATTTCTTTTAATTTTCCCTTTCTCTTGAAAATTACTAGTGAAATGAATATTCAGCTTAAGAAAATTACTAGTGAGATGAATATTCAGCTTAAGAAACTAGAAAAAGTTTTACCGGAACTAAGTCGGGTAAGAATGGGATGGCAGGTGCTGCATTTGCCTAATGCCGTTAACCAGGTTTCCTCTCGGGGAGCGTGGCACATGTCTTAATCTCATCAATGTTTTTCTTAGCCTTTTTTTGTTATTTTTGTTTTTGGCATTTCATTAACTTTTGGAGCTGTTGTACTCTCGTTGGTGTCGGAGTTGACGATCCGATAAAGTTATGATTAATAAAAAAAAAAAAAGGAAATATATACGAATGGAAAAAAAGGTAAAGAAAAAAAAGAAGAAAAAACAAACAAACAAACCAACTAAAAGTAAAGATGAACAAAGATACTCACTCTCACGTGAATATTACGAGAACAAGCAGCAAACATACCTTGAAAGAAAAAGTAGATAAAATCAGTAATCAACCATTAAGATGTCGACTTGCCAACTTCCTATAAAAAATATAACTTTTCTTATACTTAGATTATAGATATAGCCTAAGCTTCTTTTGACATTACTTAGTCTTATTTTATTTTTTATATATTTTCACCGATATGCCATCACCCTAAAAAATTAATCATAAGTATTTCGAATATGCCATAAGTGTTTAGGGAAATAGATAGCAGAATGAATGAATTTTTTTGCACTATTTCAGAAAAGCGAAGCACGATTCGGCAGCTCCAGATGTTTTTACTGAGGTCATGATAACATTTACTAAACCCCTCCACACGAACAGGATGTCGATTTTTTAAGCAGACTTTTACAGGTTTGAATTCAAACTTTTCTTTTTCCAAGACCAGTTGACATACCAAGGTTAAAAAGCCAGTCTGCCCTACTATTTATACATAACTGGATTGAGAATGGATATGCCAAAATAACATGCTAACCATAACACCACGATGACCCGCATAAGGTCATGAAGATGATGAACCACTTTGTGATGCCGTGCTCGCATGATACTCTCCAATGTTAATCACCAAAGTTGACGCGTTGGTTTTGAGCACTGTCTGGGAATTTACACTTTTAGGCCGACCTGATTTGACCATTTTGTCACGGTTCTTTAAACCCGAATGAAATTTCTTAAACCATCTGGTTTGTGTACATTGATTAACTGAGCCTTCACCTTTCGCAAAACAAATGTTTTTGGTTTCTTTTGCTGCGTTATAGCCCAGAGCTCATAAAGTCAGTCGCAGAGTGAAGTAGTACTCAAGGTGTCTGCGCACCAACTACCGTGATACTACAAACACAGTGGGTTAAGTGCAAGTGTTGTAGAAATTCACCAGCCTCCAGCCAGGAGCAGGATGCGGCACAAAATCCATTTTAAAAGCTGAGCTAAACAGGTTTGAATTCAGAGTTTTCCTTCCCTTCTAAACTGGTGCTATACCAAAGATAAAATCTACCCTATTATTTACCCATACCTGGAGAGAGGATGGTTGAATTCATAGCTTTTCCAAGGGTATTAACACTTTGGGATATGCAAACAGCCTCATCTAGGATTTGAACTCGGATCCCTGTGTCAATTTTTACCACGAATGCTTCCAAGCAAACGTCTTGTACGTTCGGCAAATTAACATATCTTGAAATACTGCAATACTTTTGAAGTACCCTTGTTTATATATAATATATTACATTGCATCAGGTTGTGTTATTTGTTAAGTGGGAATGCAACTCTTGCGTTCCGTTCAGGAATTTGCAAGTAAAATAACTTAAGAGTACAGGCATGCAATGACGGTCTTTTTTAGAAATGGGGTTGGCGCGAAAAGGTAAAAGTAAAGAAAAATCAGTGCAATCTCTATAAAAAAATTAATGACTGGATATAAATTTCAGATATCTACAGTCGACGTAAATCACAGCCGGTGATCCGAACGAGGACAGTCATTTAAATTATTGCTCATGTGCTCTAATTCGGGCTGTGCTTTGAGCTCATCTTTATCCGTGTTTTCTAAATAAAGTAACCGTATCATTGATTCGTGACATTTATTGGCATTCGTCGGTTACTCAATACTGTGGAAGTTCTTGGAGCAATGGTTATCGTCTTAGGAGATGGACACGAATAGTCGAGTTCAAAACCTCGACGAAGCTGTTTGCGTTTCATTTCGTGTTAAGGCTCTTGAGAAAGGAATGAATCCATCTCTTTGCCCGGTCGGCTGGGGCTGTAGAATACACCTACCGCAGAGGTAAGACTCCTAATGAGTGTCCTGATAATGACACTAAACGATCTGATGGTGAGGTTCGAGTGATGCTGGAGCTTTGGGGAATGCAGAGCACTCCTTCGTTGCCATAGCTTCCAGGTCGACTTTCGCCCGGAATGGTAGCACCTGATAAGGCCCGATCTATGCGTTAAATAGAACCAACTGCATACTTATGCTAAACTGAATTGTTTGAGTTAGAACTGTTTGACTAAACTGAATTGACAAATAAACCGTCTACTTACATTTAAACTGCGTGCTTATGCTAAACTCGATTGTTTGAAATGGAGATGTTTTTGACACTGAAACTGTAGTTGCACCAAACTGAATAGTTTAATATAGAACTCTTTTGATCTTTAACTGAGTGTAAACAAATCTGTACTTATACTAAACTGAATTAGCTGAATTAGAACTGTTTGACTAAACTGAAGAGTTTGAAATAGAAACGTTTTTGACAATTAAACTGTATACTTTTGATAAATTGAATTATTTGAAATAGAAAGGTTTATATGAATAAAAATGGATTTGGCGTTAAAACCATAAAACTCAACCAACCAACCAACCAACCACTTCATCTCCTCCTCGTCATCACCCAATTATCGTAAATAATTGGGTAGATTGTGTATTTTAAGCTTGGAAAAACCTGAGTTAAATCGAGCATTACACTGTCGAAAAATTCACCTCGTGTTACAATATGCCACTAGAGGAGGGGTTAGGTAAATGCATACCATGGAACTGAGTCTGGATCTCAGCACAGGCTACAGAAAAGTTTATGGTAGTTGTCCATACTGCAGGTTTTGTCTCTTCTGGTGTTATCCAAAGAGGATGGTCCTTGCTGTTGGTGGCGTTGTCGCAGTAGTAACCAGAATTAAGTTAAAGACTGTCTAATGGATTCCAGTTCGTAGTTTTAAATTAAGTATTCCTCTTTTCCAAGTCTAGATGCCCTCCAAAGCCACTGAGCCTAGCTTGTCCAGTAATTTTGTCAGACTTACGTGTTGGTTAACGGTTTGAATTCAAAGTTTTCCTTCTATACAAAAAAGCTTTTTTATAAATCAAAACATAACTCGTATATTCGGACTGGGATCATTTGAGGATGTTTTAGCGTTTGTTTTTATAATCTCTTTTCAAAACGAGATTATTGAAATAAATAGAAGTATGACAATGAGAATAATACTTAAAACAGAAGATAGTTAAAAAAAAACCCTGATTAATACGTGGAAGCTTCAATAAGTTTCCAGACTTTTTTTTTGTATAGGCATTTAATATTATCGTAGACTCGTGAAAATTCAGTATGTTATTGCTATGCATCTTATAAGATGACTGACCAATTTCTATGATTTCAGCTTCAAATGAACAGCTACAACAGCAATTGGAATACACCCTACTAAAGCCTGATTGCCACAGCTGGTGAATTTCAAAAATGCAATCTGACACTTTAGAAGAAAGATATGCAATAAAATTCTGTTTTAAACTTGAAAAAAATGCCACAGAAACGTATGGAATGCTTCAGACTGCTTTTTGACCATCTAGCATAAATCGAGCATCAGTTTTTGAGTGGCATAAGAGATTCAAGGAAGGCACGGAGTGTGTGAGGGATGATGAGAGGTGCGGGATGAGTAAGGAAGTCAATACACCAGAGTTGATTGGCCAAAGGGTTAGTGTTAGGGTTGCTATGTTGAGGTTTTAGGGAGTTCAGGAAAAGATTCCGTCGGAAGATGCCAGCACTCTTCAAATCGGGTCAGTATCATTTCCACCAGGACACTACACCAGTCCACAACTCCATCTTTGTCACAGACTATTTGACCAAGATGGGCATCAAGACAGTTCTTCACCATCCCTATAGTCCAGACCTTGGTCCCTGTGACTTTTGGTTATTCCCTAAGCTCAGAGGTTGTCGTTATGAGACAATTGAGAAGATGAAAGAGGCTGTGACGAAGGTCAAGGACACGCTGATACAATAGGACTTCCATGGGGCCTTCCAGAAGTTGTTGGAACGGTACAACAAGTGCATTGCAGCCGGAGGAGATTACTTCGAAGGGGACTAGAGTTTCATGTGTGTACTATCAATAAAAGAGCCCATACGAAAACAAGTCTGGAAACGTATTTAATGATCTTCGTATACATGTGTTACTTGTTAAAGCTTGCAATATACAAGTTATATTCTGATTTCTGGGTGCACCAGACTTGACTTTCCAGTCTTGGTAAAGTACATAGATTAAGAGGTCTTAGATCCTAGTCAGGAAGACATGGTCTTTTTAATGAGTTTGTATAACAAGAAAAAATTGATAAAAAAATTAACTGGTAAAGTAAATTTTTTGTGAAGAAAACTTATTTTTGGAAAGTTTTATAGATTGTTTTGTTTGGTTTTGGCATGGTTTTGGTTTGGTTTTACGGCATATCAACCATTGTAGGTTATTTAATGCCACATCTATTTTTATACTTATAAACAGATCTATTTCAAACAATTCTGCTTAGTATGAGTATAGTTTTTGTTCACACACAGTTAAATATTAAAAGAGTTCTATTTCAAACAATTAATTGCCCAGTCGGCTGAAGTTGTAGAATACATTGACTGCTTCTTTGCAGAGTGTCCTGCATATGACGCTAAACAATGTGATGGTGAAGTTCCAGTCACGCTGGAGCTTTGGGATTGTGAATACCCCTTCATTTCCATCGTTCCCATGTCCACTTTGGCCTGGAGTGGTAGCATCGAATAGAGTCCTAGCTATGTCAAATAGAACTAGACTTCTTACTTATGCTAAACTGGATAGTTTGAAATAGAACTGTCTTGGTATTTAAACTGGGTACTTATGCTAAACTAAACTGTTTTTAATATAACTGATTTTAAATAGAACTAAACTGTGTATTATGCTAAACTGAATTGTTTTAAATAGAATTGTCCTGACATTTCACTGAATGTAAACAAAAACTATACTTATACTGAAATGAATTGTTTAAAATTTCATTCGGCCTTAAATGACCCCAAAAGAGTTGATACTTCATAGAAAAAAAAAACAAAACAAAAAACAAAAACAACCACCTAACTAACCAACCAATCAAACAATTCTGTTTTAAATAAGTACGCAATTCAAATGTCAAAGCAGTCCTATTTCAAGCACTTCAGTTTCGCATAAGTACATAGTTTAGTTCAATTTAAGCCATAAGACCTTATCAGGTACTACCATTGTGGGTCAGAGTGGACCTAGGTGCGATGGCAATAAAGAGGTACTCTGCATTCCCCAAATCTCCAGCATTACTGGAACCTTACCATCAGATTGTTTAGAGTCATATCCAGGACACACCTTGTGAGGGGGTCTTACCCCTCTGCGGAGAAGCAGTCAGTGTGTAACATAGCCATACATGAATATGTGAAATGTACATAGAATGTTCATAACTCATATATGGATAACATAGGAATCCCGACACACGAAAAACACTTATGACTTCTTAGTTCAGGTACGAAACATTTTATTACCTTTGAGTTAAAAGGTTTTTCGACATAAGGAGAGAGATACCATCTTTCTTGGCTGTCTTTTCCATCTACCACAAACCACGTTTGACACCTGCCGCCAGGCCTCGGCGAGCAAGCGAAAGTCAACCGTCTTCTTCCGCGGCAAAACTCAACTAACTGATTTTTCTCAAATCTCCCCAAATACTCCGCGCACACTTCCGGTGCATGACGTCATTCACATCCCCTGGTCACACTTCCTCTGGGATTTTTATTTTGATATCTGTGAACGACATATCCTACCTGTGCGTGCGTCAACATCTGCGCTCAAGTTTGCACCTAACTAACCCATGCACTGAGCCGAAAGATTCTCAGCCTAACTAAACCCAAAGGCTAGATATATAAAACGAAATCCCTCGGCCATTATATTACAAGTGTATTCTACAGTCCCAGCTGACTAGCCTTTTTATATATAATTTTTAAATGAGTTGACATGCTAAGTGACAAAAAATAAATGAGCAACTTGGCATATCCATTCGTGGAATATATGAAAGGAAAATGACTGAAAAATGAAAACTTGTTAAAATTAAATGAATAATTAATACAACTTTATCAGATAAAATGAAATTGTTTTTTTTAAATAACAAAATTATTTGACCTGAATCACCATGGAAACAGACAGACGCCGACCAATGATTGATTTGGAGCTTTTGCTTTATAATTTTGAGAATTATTTAATAATCCTAGCATTATTACTAAAAGATCTAACAAAAGATTATTCTTGAATAGTAATGTGATATATATATATATATATATATATATATATATATATATAAGTGTATTTCGATGAATAAGTTGAATTTTGTCTGAGTTAGCAACAGGTAGCATTGTTTAAAGAAATCAAGTTTTGTTTTTGTTTTATGCATATCAACCATTGTGGGTTATTTAATGCCAAATCCATTTTTATTCATATAAACAGTTCTATTTCGAACAATTCAGTTTAAGATAATTACGCAGATTGAACGTCAAAATAAGTTCTATTTCAAAAAATTCAGTTTAGCTAATTAGTTTTTCGTTTACGCACAATTAAATGTAAAACAGTTGTATTTTAAACAATCCTTTTTAGTATAAGTACACTGTTTAGATGTCAAACAGTTGGTGCTATTACTCTGGGCTAGAGTGGACCTGGGAGTGAGGGCAATAAAGGGTACTTCGCATTCCCTAAAGCTTCAGCATTACCATCAGATTGTTTAGTGTCATAATCAGGATACTCGTTGCGGGAGTATTGCCCCTCTGCAGAGATGCAGTCGATGTATTTTGCTGCTCCAGCTGACTGGGCCAAAAAAGATCAAGTGTAGGGTCCTTTCATGTCAGCGTGACCTTCTTTACTGACCGCTGCGTCTGAAACTTTTCTTTACTTGAGAATCAGTGTGTTTCCATTCTAGGGAATTTTGTTTTCCACCCAATCTTTTCGTGGTAAAGCCATGTTTAGCTCATTTTTACGAAAAAAAAAGGATTCTCCGTGGGCACTGTACATCCTTCTATAAATTGCACGTGGTCCATACATCTCATTCATTCTAAATTTGATGACAGAACATTGTTTAAGCCAAGAGCCTTCTGTTTGATTTTGACCATTTTGAATAGTCTTAAAAATAAATATTTCTGCTTGATTAGAACATTTTTCTATAAACTAATTTTTAAGAAAATGCAAATTTTACATTTATGGAAAAGAATGCGAAAAAAATGTTGCTTTTTTAATAAATTTTCCCTTATTACCTTTCGTTATCTGTCTGATGATTGTCGTTTATAAAACGTCATGAAACCTGAGGTCGTAGACAAGCTTCCATGCTATTAGATATATATACATAAAATCTAATATATCCTTATATATATATGTATGTGTGTGTGTGTGGTATGGTCAAAATGGATGCGAAAAGATTTTTTTTTTTAGAAAAATTTCCCCTTATTATTGAATGACCCTCGTATACATACATACATATATATATATATATATATATATATATGTGTGTGTGTGTGTGTGTGTGTGTCTGTGTGTCTGTGTGTCTATGTATTTGTGTGTCTGTGTGTGTGTGGTATGGTAAAAAAGAATGGAGACTTACGCTCTATTTACGAAGACAGAAATGAGCAATAAATGAAAAATGTTTGTTTTATTCAAATAAATTCCTTGACATATACCCACCCCTTTCCCAACGGTTATTTTTATTGCTCTCATTTCCACTGGCCCTTCTCTTCTAATGTCGTTACTTTACGTTTAATTTGATCCACATCCTCAAATCTTAACTCTCAAATGAGTTTACTGTTTAAAAAATTAAGAAAAAACGACATGATGGTAGGTATAGTGAGTTTCACTTTCACAATCTTGTGTTTCGACGGAAGATTTTGATTAAAAAAAAAAGTATACTGACTACTGATCCAAACGAACTGAGAATTGGCACTGACTGGTCAAGACCGCTGTCTAGACAACTATAGATCATTTCTTCGCCAGAGTGCTAAAACCATGGGAGGCGAGTGTTTTTATCAAGTCATACTGAGAGCACACAGTTCTCTAATTCTATCTAAAAAAGGGACGTCTCGAGAAAGAAACTTAATCTCTTTTAATATCAGCAATAAATAATACCATAAAAACTGGTTATATCACAGCAAAATTGATTATATATTGGGAAGTTGCTAGTGTAGGTTATGAGATGACAAGGATGAAACAGTTAATCCCATTATAAATGAATGCAGAAGACAGGCATAAAGCAATAAAAAAACCCCAGATATGACTGGGTAGGAAAGGGGATACGCTTGGAAATTTGCAAGAGATTAAAAGGTTGATCATATAGTACATGAACAACCCAGAATAATTTTTAGAAAATGAGACTCAGCAAAATTCTCTTGGACTTTAAGATAAAAACTAATCACTCAATTCCACCCAGAGTTAGTCTAGATTAAGATGAAGAATGAATAAAAAGAATGTGTAATCTAGTGAAATTTTCTGTTTCTGTGCATAACTGAGTAAAAATTAGGAGGTGCCCGTGGTATAATGGTTATCGTCGCAGATAATGGACACGACGACACGAGTTCAAATCCTGGACGAGACTGATTGCATTTCACATAGCACTAATACCCTTGGGAAAGGTATGAATCTAATTATTCTCCCTCCAGCAATCGGTAAATCGTAGGGCAGACAAGGTTCTTCAGCCTTGGTGACGCAACTAGTCTAGGAGAAGGAAAACTCAAGGAATTCAAACCTGTTAAACCCCACTTAAAAAAATTGACCTTGTGTCATATCCTGTCCGAGCGGAGGGATTGGTAAATATGATAACTGAGTTAAAACTAAAGAGCAAAAAGATGGATGAATGCTTAGATCTTGTCGGAGGGCTTAAAAACTGTGGTGTATAATGGTGATGGTAACACCGATTGTAGTTGAAGCACTTGTATGACACTGTGGTTTGGCCCAACACCAAATTTGGAACTATCACTTGGTCCACCAGCAAATTTGATACTATGTTCTGGGATTGGTTACCATATGTAACACTATCGTTTGGGTATGGTAGTAAATATAACAATATATTTGCACGGCACCACAGTAGAAATATTGCAGTCATAACTACCAACGGTGATATCAACGCTAATTATAATACCGTTGTGCACAACAACGTTTGTGGTACCAAATGTAATAGTCATCATCATCATCATATCGTGCTGGCAGCACGGATATCCCTGACCCACTCTCGCCACTCCTCCCTATCGTTCATCGCCCTAGGTAGGTCTTCAGGACAACAACCTGTATCCTCACATAGCTGCTGAATGTACGTTCGTGCTGGTCGTCCTGCTTTTGCGCGGCCGTGTGTGGGGATCCATAAGAGTACATCTCTTATGAGTTCATCTCTGCTTCTCCAGCAATGTCCTGCATGTCTGGTTCGCCTAACTTGAATAGTTTTCGTGATAGGGGGCAGGTGGCCGTACAGTTGGTGTCTTGTGGGGTGTTGCTTCCAGGACTTGTTCAGGATTGCACGCAGCATTCTTGTGTAATTGCCATCTAGTTTCTTCTCCAGCCGTTTTGTTGGCGTCCATGTAGTGCATAAATGTAATAGTAATGATTGGTTTTATCCTAGTAATGGCACCTAGTGTAATTCCAGGTAGTTTGTTTATCAATCCTCTCTGTACCCACGCTGTATTTGAAAGATCCACAGATAGGGAATGATGCAATCCATGCGGAACAACTGATGGTTGAGGTGATTCGTTAGCGCAAAGTTGCCTGCGTGTCGGTAACTCAAAGATATGGGAACATATTGGTGTAACAATAATATGTCCAATATTTTTTAGATATACTGTTCGATGTTCAGACTGCATACAGTAACACGAGAGAGAGAGAGAGAGAGAGAGAGAGAGAGAGAGAGAGAGAGAGAGAGAGAATATATAAGGGTCTATGAACAGAGATACAAAGAGACAACCGTATACTAAGTGCATTGCTCCCGGAGGAGATTACTTCGTATTGGACTAGAGTATCAATTAAAGTTCCCAGACGAAAAAAGTCTGGAAACTTATTTGATGATCCTCGTATATCTAAATTCAGGATATCAGCTATTGCAAGATCTCACACGTCTCAAAATTCACTGTTTTCATTTCACCAATCAAACCTCTGATAAGACAATCCATTTTTTTTACATTTGGCCTTCCGCTAGTGAAAATGCTTGAACTTTACAATTTGACTTACATTTCTTTTCAACGATTCTATCTAGCTTACTTTGCAGCTACCTGAAAAACTCGCGGCCCAACCAAACCAGATAATGAAATAATTAACCCTCATCGCAATCCTGGAAAAAGAGAATGAGAGAACTGGACATCAGAAGAATCGAAACCATCATGACCACACAGCTGTGGTAATCGGCAAGAATATTCAAAATATACCTGTCGACATCAGGAGTGAAAATAAACTCAAAAAATCAGGATATCACTAAGAAAGGGAAGCTTCATTAGAAAAACTCAATCTCTTTATAACAGCACAAAAATACCATATTTAGAAAGGACCAATTTGATTATACTCCACAGAATATGAAGTACTTCTTAAACGGGGACAGAAACGAAACGGTTAATGATATATAGGCGCAAAAGGAGTAAAGATGAGACACGACTGGGTACGAAAGATGGTGTAAAATGATTATGCTTTCTTAGTATATATCTTAGTTAAATTTTTTCCCGTGAAAAGAAAGTAGATAGATAGATAGATAGATAGATAGATAAAATTGTAACTCTCACACTCTCTCTTCACCTATTTCTCTTTCTCTTTCTCTATGAGACCATTTTATCTATCGATCTTAGGAAATTCTCAAGATGGTACCCAGTGTCTTCACATAGCTGATGAGTGTAAGTTTTTACTGGTAGACCAACACTGATGTCAATATGTGTAGGATTACATTAGAAAACGTTGAGCATGAGTTCATGTTTACTTCTGCTATACCCAGAATTCCTTAATCGTATTACTTGGATGGTTAATGAGATGAGATGTAAGTGGTCATACAACTGGAGTTTTGTCCAATGCTATTACTAGAATTCTTTAATAACAGCGAGCAGAATCCTTCTGCAGTTTCTATCTGATTTTTTTCCAAACGTTTATGATTCCAAGTTATGCGAATTTAATTTGATAATGACACAAATACAGCTCGAATACAGCCGTTTTGTTTTATCAGAGAGATTATATTCTCATATATATATATATATATATATATATATATATATATATAGATAGATAGATATTTATATATTCAATGCCATGGAAGTTTGATATCGAACACTCTCTTGGTTGAGTAGTCTCCATATTATATTGTACTTGGTTCGCCACAAACCTACAAAGTGACTTAGTGACAACCCAAACTGTAATATATATATATATATATGTATATATATATATATATATATATATATGAATCATATCATACAACAATATATTCGGGAAATTTTAGATTGATACTATTTACCAACCCCTCCGCTCGGGCAGGATATGACACAAGGTCAATTTTTTAGCGGAGTTTAAAAGGTTTGAATTCAGAGTTTTCCTTCTCCTAGACTAGTTGCCTCACCAAGGCTGAAGAACCTAGTCTGTCCTACTATTTACCCATAGCTGGAGGGAGAATAATTGGATTCATACCTTTCCCAAGGGTATTAGTGCTATGTGAAATACAATCAGTCTTGTCCAGGATTTGAACACATGTCGCCGTGTCCATTTCCTACGACGATAACGACTACACCAAGGGCACCTCCATCTTTACATTGATTGCCTAGTTGGCTGGGGCTGTAGAAGACACCAACTGCAATTCTGATGTGGGGTAAGACCCCCAACGAGTGTCCTGGTATGACACTAAACAATCTGATGGTGAGGTTCCAGCAATGCTAGAGCTTTAAGGATTGTGGAGCAACCTTTTATTGCCATTGCTCCCAGTTCACTCTGGCCCGGAGTGGTAGCACCTGATAGAGTCTTACCTATTGGTCAAATAGAACTAAACTGCGTACTTGTAAACTGAATTACTTAATTAGAACTGTTTTTGACATTTAACTGTGTAAACAAAAATACACTCATACTAAACTGAATGGCTTGGATTAGAACTGCTTGACTAAACTGAATACCTTGAAACTGAAATGTTTTTGACAAATATACAGTGTACTTACATTTAAATAGCGTACTTTGCTAAATTGGATGGTTTGAAATGGAACCGTTTTGACATTGAAACTGTATTTACGCTAAACTGAATTGTTTGAAATAGAACTGAATGTTTGTATAAACGTGGATTTGGTATTAAATAACCTACAAAGGTTTATATGCTATAAAACCCAACGAACCATTATTAGATTGGTCAGCCTGTTAATTTCTCAGTTTAACCAACGTTTCTCGTATCACACAGGTCATTTCATACATTTTTGGAAACCTTTCTACCAGAAATAAATATACCGATCTATTTGTTAATTTATGTATTTAAGAAGTACATGTAGTATCCCAGCTTTCCCTTTCAAGAGTTTAAGACCTCCCACTAAAAAAAGAGGCCCTCTAGGTATGATATAAAGCTGGATGTGATGTTTGAGGGTCTAGTTCAGGAGATGTGTAGAGTGTGGAGAATCCCTTCATTGTCAACATTTCCAGGTTCACTACGACTCAGATTTGTTGTGAATGTAGTTTTCCTTTCTTTTGGACAAATATCTCGCATGGATAATTATTTGTATTCAATAAGACCAGCTGCAAAGCAGAAAGCTATTGAGGAACAAGAGAAAATATTTGTTTAGTTTTGTTTGGTTGGGTTTTATGACTTATCAACCATTGTAGATTATTTAATGCCACATCTTCATACATGAATATTAAATATATATGATTTAGTTCGCGTTGGTTTTATGGCATAGCAACCATTGTAGATTATTTAATGCCAAATCCTTTTTATAAATATATATATAAAATATATAGGATTTGGTTTAGTTGGCTTCTATGGCATATCAACCATTGTAAGTTATTTAATTCCAAAGCATTACAATACATTTATATCTAATATGTGATTTCTAGAAGATAACATTTCTTTTTGCCACGGTTAAATGGTTTCTATTACTTCTGTCAAATAAGAATAATTCTATTTACAATTAATCGTTTGTTTGCATACATTTTTAATGTTTTCGAGTATTGCATTGTATCACAAACTATTCACTTGAACATCAGTTGTTTATTTACACCCATTTAAATGGAAAAATAGTTGTATTTCTAACAATTCAATTAAGCATAAGTGCACTGTTTAGTTCTATTTGACCCAAAGATAGGAACCTATCAGGTGCTTCCACTCCTAGCCAGAGTGAACTTCGGTGCGATGGCAATGAATGGGTACTCGTCATTCTCCAAATCTCCAGCATTACTGAAGCCTCACTATCAGATTGTTTAGAGTCATATCCAGGAAACTTGGTGGGTGGGTGGGTGTTGGTGGCGGTCTTACCCCTCTGCCAAGATGCAGTCAGCGTTTTCTACTGCCTCAACCGACTGGACCATACAGAAAAAATGTTAAGTGTGAATGTACAATGAATGCTATTCCCAAGACGGTTTGACGTGCTATTAAAAACAATCAGCTGTTTTGGAGTCGTAATTTTTGTCTCCTCCTTTCTTTGAAGTATTCAATTGGAAAATTGTAGTGCTATTGATATTAGAAATATTTTGAAACTCAATTTGAACAATTCATCTGCATTAAAAAAAAAAAGTATTTTATTTAAATTTTGCAAATTAAGAATTCTGTTCATAGTTTACGTTCAGTTGGTAGTTTGATGTTATTTTAGTTTAAATTAAAAAAAACAAACAAACAAACCAATGCCAGCTTCTGTATTGTAGACTGTTTGGTTAAGTAGCACCATATCCGAGTTGTATCAAGGAAACCGAGCATAAAGAAAGCTCTGGGAATTTATTTATGAAATGTTATAATTAATTTGGCGGCGATATCAAACGCTGAACTTAATATAAAAAGGACTTCTGAATTAAAGTTCACGATTTTTTTTTTTTTTTTTTGCTATTTAGAAAGGTCTTTGAGGAATATGTTTGCTTATTTGATTTCTGCTCAACTAAAAAGTTTTCGCAATGTAAAGGTACTTTTAATTTGGATGAAACGGTCTCATTAGTCAACCTTATGAATTCCCTTTTTTAGTGCACGCTATTATTCTGATATCAATTAATTAACCCGGAAATGACAAAAAATTTTGTCATGACTGAAAATGTTTTACTTTATAAAATCAATCACTTTTTCAGCTTTTTATTAATTTGAAGGGCTAGTGGCCTAATATTTGTCAGCACAAAAAATGGAATTGATGAAACGAGTTCAATTCCTGGCCAAAGCCGTTTGCTTTTTTTTCTCACTCTTAATGGTCTTCCGAACACAAGATACGGAGCCGAGCCTACTAAATATACTTTATCTGATTGTTGCCCCAGGAAAAGAGAATGTTGGGAAAGATGGAATTTCCTATAAAACATCAAGTAGGAGACAAGTCTTCCAACAATACTGAAAGAAAATAGGGAAAAAGAAAATATTCAAATTCATTACTTATTTGGTTAGGTAATATAACATATGACATGGATTTTCAGTTCATTCCTGGTGACCCCATGTGCTTTGACAAGCTGTCACGTTGTGATTAGTAAACAGGGGGATGGCAGTGTATCGGGGCAGGCCAGTCGAGCGGGTGTGTAACCGGAAGGAGACCTCGTGATATGAGAACCACGCAGTCAGATTAAGACAGTTAGTCCAGAGAATCGGGAGTCGAGCCAGGGATATGCAGCCGATCAGAGACGTCTTAGACTTCTCAGACGATACGGCTTGCAAGGGGGTGCCAAAGCTTGCACCCACTGGCTCCCGGAAGAAGATATAGGACAAGAAGTCCCCTCTCTGAGTATATGTCTCTCCATCTATCTCTCAAACTAACAACAAACTGTGTGCCCCTTTCGAGAATAAAACAAGAGATATATATTTTATATATACGTGTTCTTCGTTGTTCATAAAGACACAGGAGGTGCCCGTGGTGTAATGGTTATCATCGTAGGACATGGACACGGCGACACGAGTTCAAACACTGGACGAGACTGATTGCATTTCACATAGCACTAATACCCTTGGGAAAGGTATGAATCCAATTATTCTCCCTCCAGCTATGAGTAAATAGTAGGACGGACTAGGTTCTTCAGCCTTGGTAAGGCAACTAGTCTAGGAGAAGGAAAACCCTGAATTCAAACCTGCTAAACTCCGCTTAAAAAATTGACCTTGTGTCATATCCTGCCCGAGCGGAGGGGTTGGTAAATACTATAAAGACACAGCTGAGTATACAACAGCATATTACAAAAAAAAGTTAAAGGGAGTTCCAGTGACATAATGGCTAAAGTGCTGGGGCTGACGCCTCAAGGTTCGAACTCCAGTTGGTCGATCCTATGAAGAAATATAGTCGGTGAATTTTACAGCCGACTGGTTTAGACATTAAATGAATAAATTGGTGAAAGACATTAACGTGAATAAAAATCTCATGTATTTCTTAGATATATCTTAGCTAGTAATACCATCGCAACCACAACTAATTGTGTCAATCTTCAATCTTTATCATTCCAAAAGGGATGAGATCAAAATGTTCAAGCCTTCCATATTTATATTCATCATTACGCTAGCAAGACGGACGATACCTTCATATGTAAAGAGAGCACAGCTGATTCAGTAAGATATGAATTGTCACTGGTGTGAAAATTCTGGCCCGGCCCTTATCTTTCATTCCCTTCTTTGTTATTGGTGAAAAACCACTTAACAAGAAGGCACATGATTTGGTTGAGTGACTATTGAAGTGATACACAACGGAACCTGGCCCTTTTGAAACAGAGAAACATATAATGTTTTGAACTCTGAGATAATACCATTCTTGCTCATTTCAATGTTAGCTGAGCCAAATGTATTTCTTTAGCAACACGTAGATATAAACCTATTCGTTATCTCACATGAAATGTATTTCCTATAGTTTCGAGTTAATATAATGTCCAATCCTGAGACTGCAGGCTTTTGAAATTTATTGCTTTTGTTTCCAATAAATTGTTCCACCAGGATTATTATCTGTAGGGTAATTAAGGAGCTTTTCGGTTTTCACTATTTTTGAATAACTAACAGAACATATCAAGAGGGGTAGTCAGTATTTCCATATGATTCACTTTTATAAAATTTAGTATAGATTGATTGATAGATTTGAAGGCATGTCAATCCGTCAAGGGTTATTTTATGCTTGGAAATCAATGAATCACATTTATTGAATGTTTCTACTTTTATTTTTCTGTAGTAGTTTTTTATAAGACTTTAAAACGATTATACGATATCAAGTATTCCTATCTAATACAAATGATTTGATCAGTATATAGTTTCGAGTATGCCTGCCTAATAGTAGTAATTTTATGGTGGGAAGTCCCTGAGATATTACAACTAACATGCAAGACTGCGAGATCTTAAGAAGTGAGTCTAAACTCCCATCGCTATTACGTTACCTTTCGGACAAACATACGAGGGAAAAGTTTCAACCACCTTTATTCCTTCAGCTATGATTTAAATAGTATCTTTGCTGTTCTTCTACAATTATGGACTTTGGCATTTAATAACTCACAAAGTTTGATATAGCATTAAACAAAGAAACTAAACGCAACCAAATATGTCTATTTAATAATATATATTTTTACCCAAACTTATAAGATTCAAGTTACCAATGATAATCTTTGTAAATAATTATATCCTCATGTAAATATTCTTAAAACAAATAATTTACATACCTTTATATCATCATCATCATCATCACGTCACGCATCAGCTCTCTCGCCACCCCTCCCTATCGTCCGGAGGGTCTTCAGGGTTACATCCTGTATCGGCACAGAGCTGCTGTATGTAGGTTCTAGCTGGGTGCCCCGCCTTTTCTCGTCCGTGTGAAGGGGTCCACAGGGGTACATCACTTATAAGCTCGTCCCTACTTCTCCAGCAGTGTCCCACATGTCTGGTTCGTCTAACTTTAGATTTCGTGATGGGTGGTAAGTGGCCGAACAGCTGCTGCTTTATGGGGTGCTGTCTCCATGACTTGTTCAATATTGCTTGCTGCATTCTTGTGTAGTTACTGTCAAGCTTTTTCTCCATACGTTTAGTTAGCGTTCATGTTGTGTATCCATATAGCAGTATCGACACGATCATCGCTTGGAAGAAACTGTATTTTATTTTATCGGTCAAGTATGTCTTTCATATGACCGATAGTCTCTCGATAGCTGTCCATGCCTTTGCTTGTGGTGTGTTGATGTCTGTCTTGGTTGATGAGACACTGCTTGCTAGTTAAGGGAACTTGTCTACTCGTTCCAGAGAGCTACTGTTTAGTGTGGAGATGTCGCCTCTTTGATATATTTGATATATATTCCGTATTGGGTGCATTGATAAGAAGGCCGCTACCTGCAGCTACTCGTTCCAGACTATGTAGAAGGATTTCAGCTTGGGTGGGTGGATATGCCAGAAGCGCTATTTCATCGGCATAGATGGAGTCGGTAATTGTTTGTGCGGGGTACCTTCTTCGTCTTTCCTTTGTTAGCTTGTGTCTCCTTGCAGTACACATACTACAATGTCGAAGTAGTAAGACTAATGATTTTATGGTTTCAAGTAATGCTATCTAATATTAATAATTATATGGTTTGAAGTAGTTATTTCTATTTAATTATAGTCATTTGCTTGCATACATTTACATGATTTTAAATAACTAATCATTATCAATAGCCTAGCCAGCTAGTCAGTTGGAGTCAGTGAGGGTCAAGTCAGAACCAGCTTGTAGTTACTGAGAGTGCCCCGCTATTGCCTGTGGCCCGTACCAGGCCTCCGGTTGGGCAATCCCGGCCGAGAAGCAGAAGTGCTAAGTGGGGTCTTGAAAATAACACAGCAAACTATGGTCAAGAGAAAAAGTTATGGGTCAATATTGCAATATGTCTTTTCTCCCTCCGTCCGTCTCACGCACCAAAGAAACTTCAATACCATTCCAGGATAAAGAGTTAATGTTATGTACTTATAAAGTAGTGTTATGGTCCTTCTTCCCTCATTATGGTTATGCAACAATTCAATCTGACATGAAGTCGAGAAAATACATTGGAAAAATCAGGACGGCATTCGGAGAAATCGATCCACAACATCTCAGATTCTGACCATCCATCAAATCAAAGTGCAAAAAATTCTTGTTCATTAACTTCTCCAAAGCTTTTGATTATATGCACCGAGGAAAGATAGAGCAAATGCTCCTAGCATATGGTATCCTCAAAGAAACTGCAGTGGTAACATGTTGTTTAGTGGATATGTTACTCTCCAATTTGTAGTGGTATGTTGTTGGTGTTTAGTTAGTAGTTCTCAAACAATTTATTGCTTGGTTTATATTTGAGAAAAGGTAAACAAAGTAAAGATGTGTAACGACGTGGACAAAAATACATTTAAAACAAAGTAGTACAAACAAAATTAAATTTATATGTCCACAAATACGTTAGATGAAATATCACAAAACATTACTAGTGTTCTAATACTGTTCGTTATATATTCCTGTGAGTGTGAGTGTGTGACTAACACGATAAAAAAGAAACTAAATAATAATTATCCTATAGAAAAAAATGCATGTTGACTCAGTTATTTCTACAGGATTTCTATGTATGATAGGAGGAAACGTGTCTTCTCCCGTGTTGGTTGTTTGTTTCTTTCTTTCGATGGTTTGACGAAAAATCCGTGTTTGTTTTTGAGGCTGAAGTAGGTCTAACCGTATAGGTAGAACAAGGACGAAAATGGTTGCAGAGAGTATACATTTCGTGGCGGTTGACAAATGTAAGAAAGAGGAAGAGTGTGTTGACTCTGTTAGTCGAAATGGAGAGAGTGAGAGTGTTCTCTCTGGAAGTCACAATGGAAAGAGAATGAGTGTTGGAAGATGAAAGTATTAATATATGACCCCAGTGGATTCAATAAAGGACGTAGTTCGAAGTTCCATGAAGGTTCCCGAGTTCGACAAATACCTGAAGAAGGCCGGAGGATATGTCGAAACGTTGTAGAAATAACAATAAAGATGAAGACAATAGTTCGAAAAACCTTAATGATAAAAATCAACAAGCTTCGTCTCTGAAATTTTGACAACTACTATTCATTTAATATATACATGCATATATATTATATATTATATATATATTGAGAGAGAGAGAGAGAGAGAGAGAGAGAGAGAGAGAGAGAGAGAGAGAGAGAGAAGTTTCGTCTGACAACCTACATTACTATTCATCAATACCCGCCAAACATCACGATCATTATTCTGCCAAAAAATTTGTAATTAATCAAATCACTTATTTTTTTTACATCTGAGGAACCTAGAGATATATGAAACTTAGCATAAGAAATTCCTTGGAATTGACATTTCAAGATTTTAGTTGATGCTCTAAAATGTTTGAGGACTTTGTAACTCGTTTTTCTAAAAATCACACAAACACACACACACACACACACATATATATACATAGGAATAGAACTTTTAAAATCATGTTCATATTTCAAATGCATAGAATATTTTAAAATCGATCAAAATATCTTAAGACAATTCTAAAAAAGAGTCCTTTGTTTCGTCTACGTCTCATCAAGGAATTTTTACGGTTGAATTGATACTCGAGGATCTCAAAACAGGGTTTGTGGCCGGTTGCAATTTTTCCCTTCGTTTTGTATTGCCACTTGCCACAACAAACCTTGTCTCAAGAATAATTTCTACGGTAAAAAATTATCTGATGAGACGTAAACGAAACAAAGGGTCTTCTTTTAGAATTGTTTTAAAACATTTTAATCGGTTTTGTTATACCTATTTTGCATTTTAAATATGAATACGCATTTAAAAGTTCTATTTTCCGATTCTGCACGTATTTCAATATATATATATATATATATATATATATATATATATATATATATATATATATATATATATTGCAATGAACGAATCGTTATGAAACATTTTCTTAAAGAAATCGCTTAATTACCGGCCAATATAGCAGGATATAACCTGATACAAATTTTCGTCATTATGTTTTGTGTATTTGAAAAAGAAACAATCTTCAGATTCAATATGCATCTGAAATGAATGAATAAGAAGTAATGAATTCTGACTATTCCTCGTATGATGCAAAAAATGACTGTAGAGCGTAGCAACGGAAGTAAGAAAGAGAAGGTGGAGAAGAAAACACCTTTAATACAATACATAAAAACAGTAATACGATTTGTCATAGGGTATGAATGTGGATCTAATAACGGCACTAATTAGCTAGTCTAGAATAAATTATGAAATTTTCACACTATTAAATTAGTTTTCACACACACACACACACACACACACACACACACACACACACACACACACACACATATATATATATATATATATATATATATATATATATATATATATATGCTATCTGGTGATGCCGAGAACACAGATCTCTCGATTCTCGCTATCCTCTTCTACCACCACAACGAGTGTTCTGTTTATGACACCAAACAATCTGATGGTGAGCTTCCAGTAGTGCTAGAGCTTTGGGGAATGCGGAGTTCCCCTTCGTTGTCATCGCTCCTCGGTCCACTCTGTCTCGGCGTAGAAGCACCTGATAGGGTCCTATCTTTGGGTAAAATAGAACTAATATACGTACTTATGCTAAACTGAATTGCTTTAAATAGAACTGTTTTGACACTTAAACTACGTACTTGAGCTAAACTGAACTGTTTATTTGTATAAAATTGATTTAGCATAAAATAACCTTTAAAAGTTTATATGCTATAAACAAACAAACAAACAAACAAAATACTGCCGGTCGTTAAAAACTGGCTTGTCTATGAGAAGGAGTGCATTGAGAAACATCGCTTATTGATTAGTTCTTAATTTTCAAGCAGCACTAAGCATGAATTGCCCTTCTTACTTGGATGATTTATAATATGAGCGGTTAATGTTATGAGAGATATTTATGATATGAGAGAGGTTTATGATATGCAATTGGTTTATGGTGTGAGGGGGTAATGACATGAGAGAGGCTTATGATATGAGAGAGGCTTATGATTATGAGAGATTTATGATATGAGAGAGGTTTATGATATTAAGGATTAATGATATGAGAGAGGTTTATGATGTGAGAGGTTAATGATATGAGAGAGGTTTATGATACAAATGTGGTTGATGATATGAGATGTAAATGACATGAGAAAGGTTTTTGATATGAGAGTTTAATGCTATTAGATGTTAATGATATGAGAAACGTTTATGATATGAGAGTATTATGATATGAGAGATGTTTGTGATATGAGAGGGTAATAATATGAGAAAGGTTTATGATATGAGAGAGGTTAATGACATGAGAGATTAATCATATGAGAGAGGTTAATGACATGAGAGATTAATCATATGAGAGAGGTTAATGACATGAGAGATTAATCATATGAGAGAGGTTTATGATATGAGAGATTAATCATATGAGAGAGGTTAATGACATGAGAGATTAATCATATGAGAGAGGTTTATGATATGGAGATTAATTATATGAGAGAGGTTTATGATATGAGAGATTAATTATATGAGAGAGGTTAATGATATGAGAGATTAATTATATGAGAGAGGTTAATGACATGAGAGATTAATCATATGAGAGAGGTTTATGATATGTGAGATTAATCATAAAAGAGAGGTTAATGACATGAGAGATTAATCATATGAGAGAGGTTAATGATATGAGAGATTAATCATATGAGAGAGGTTTATGATATGAGAGATTAATCATATGAGAGAGGTTAATGACATGAGAGCTTAATCATATGAGAGAGGTTAATGATATGAGAGCTTAATCATATGAAAAAGGTTTATGATATGAGAGATTGATCATATGAGAGAGGTTATTGATATGAGAGATTAATCATATGAGAGAGTTTTATGATATGAGAGATTAATTATATGAGAGAGGTTAATGATATGAGAGATTAATTATATGACAGAGGTTAATGATATTAGCGCTTAATCATATGAAAAAGGTTTATGATATGAGAGATTGATCATATGAGAGAGGTTTATGATATGAGAGATTAATCATATGAGAGAGGTTTATGATATGAGAGAAGTTAATTTTATGTGAGGTTTATTATATAGAGACGTTAATGATGGGAGGGAGGTTACTTGTGTATTTCCTATCTTGCTTTTTCTTTTAGCCTTTCGTTAATATTTAAGTGGAGCAATCAAATAATAGTTCTGATGTGGCTACTGCGTGGAAAAATGTCCGTTTTCTTTAATGAGAGAGTTTAGATTTCCATACGGCTGATACCTGTCAATAGTAGTTTATGGTTAACCAATCCGTTCATTGAAATCACTTTCAGTAGATGAGCTTTTGTTACCGAGCTATGCCAACTAGGCTGCAAATTTAATAAGACAGCATCATCTTGGTTTTGTCAAGACTTTTAATCGTTGAAAATAAAATTGAATAAATACAATCTTATTTTGGAGAATCTGATGATTTAAATTCTTTTTAAATTTTTAGTTAGTTAAGTTTAAATTCAGTCTGTGGGTCATGTTCCTTTGCTATAATTCTCCTAATTGAATCTTTGAATTTTATAGATGATTATTTTAGTCAGAGAATTTTATTTGCCGATTCGTTTGTTCCTTCCTTCTCTTCCCTCCTCCGCTTACTCCTTACTCCTTCCTCCCTCCTTCCTTCTTTTGTTTATTTTTTTCTTCTTTCTTCTTTCTTTCCTTTGTCTCTTCTTCCTCGCTCCCTACTTCCCTCTCTCCACTTTCATCAACATTCCTTTCTTCCCCCTCCATTCTTTACCCTTTTCATTTCGTTTTTCCTTCCCCTTTCCTTCCTGCCTCCTTCTTTCACTCCTTTCTTAACTTCATTCTCTTCTTCCCTCTTTCTTTTGTCCTTTTTCGCCTTCTTCCATCTTCCCTTCCTCTATCCTTACTCCCTCCCACCTTCACTCCCACTTTCTCTAATTTCTACCCTTTTCTTCCTTTTTTTTCGTCCCCTCTCCTTCCTGCCTCTTTTCTTCACTCTCATCTCTCTCCGTCCTTCATCCTTTTGTTCATTCTTTCTCCTCTTCTTCCTTCTTCCTTTCCTCTATTCTTGCTCCCTCCTAACTTCACTCCGAATTTTATTTTTAAACTTTTTCTTCCCTTATTTCTTTCCCTTTTTCTTCCATTTTCACTTCCAACTTATTTACTTCCTTCCTTTCTTCCCTCCTTCTTTAGTTCCTTTTTTTCTCTCCTTCATCCTCTCTACTTAATCCTTTCCCCTTTTCTCCACTTTCTTTCCTTCTTTTCCTTCTTCCTTCCTTATCATCTTCCTCTCTCATTTCTCTCTCCCTCCTACCCGCCTTCGTTGTTTACTTCCTTCCTTCCTTCCTTACCTCCCGTTTTTCTTACTTCCTCTTTTCCTTTCCTACTTCTTACCATTCTTTCTTTTTTATATATATTTTCAGTCTTCTTTTGTAACGGAAAAGAAATTGTCCCATACTGTGATCCTGAACAGCGTTCATTTCATCAAAATAATGTAATTCAATGTTTCAGCAAGTGATCATACCTAGGCACAATACCCCAAAGATAGGCAAAGCAATTCAACTCATTGATTCGGGGGTTTTCTATCTTTTCCTTTACATTTTGTGGGTTCATTCCTAATGGAAAGGAAACTGTCCTATATTGAACTTGTCTGACAACTTTCACTTCATCGGAAGAATTTAATTTAACATTACCGCAAACAAACACGCATGCACAATCCTCCACTGATGAACAAAGCAATGCTCCACATGGATACAGTTTCAGGTTGATATACTCAGTTCACTATCAATCAAATTCCCTATATAAGTGCCGATTCCACTGCACATATAATCACGAAGAAAACTCAAATGTCCAACAAAATAAATTGAAGCAATACTGAGTGTGGATATGCTATGGATTTAAGGGAAACTCGGTTTGAAGTTCTAAACCATCTGATAAAAATGCAATAACTTGTGAAAGATATACCTTCAACATGACAGATATCAACCAATGCCATGGTAACAGATATTACTATTATTAGCAAACACCAGTTAACGACTTCATTCAAGTATTTATGTTTTATTATTTGAGAAAAATGATTAAGATAATTAAGAAGTAAATATTTCCTGCAAAATAACTTGTAAGTATTATTACTCAGAATATTCGGACTATTGACCTCATCTTCATGGTTATAATCACAACATTTTGGCTGATATATCCTTCGAACGAAACCCTTTAGTTCAAATAAAGGGTTCCGTTTGAGTTTCTGTATGTGGTAGACTTTTTAGATTCTCGTAAGTTATATTAAGTATTCTTTGTTAGTCTTACCGGTTATTAGGATTGGACCTGCCACCTCCGAGTCCAGCAAGAACATATGGCACCGTGGATGAGGCGTTTGGTTAGAATGTACTTCTGAATTAAATCATCTTGAGGTTATTATGTAATTAACTGTTGCAAATTATCATTTTTTTATCCTTTGCTAATTTTTCACACCAAAGTCAGCTGGGGGTGCTCCAGAATATTCTGAGCGACAGTAATCTCCTCAGATCTCTCTTACACGCCTGAATATTCAAGCTGATCTTTTTAATGAAGTATGGTCTCAATTCTTCTTTGATTTGCTCATCCACCGGTCCCCTTTCTAAGCCCTTCGGGATTCTTCTTAGTATGCCAACTATCATTAGTATTACCGTCACATTAATGTTCCACAGCTTGTTTAGCTCTTATACAAAATCCAAGAATTTGTCAATTTTTTCGCTTTCATTTTCACTCTGTGATTCACTTGAACAGCAAAATCCACCAGATGAAAAATTATTTTTTTGTTATATATATATATATATAAATATTCAAAATTATATATATATATATATATATGAAATATTCAAAATTTTAAAATTTCTGTTGCCAGGTAATGTAGAAAACTTAATTGGGCGATAGGTTCAGTTTCGTTTTGTTTCGTTGTTTAATGGCATATCAACCTTCGAGGGTAAATGATTCCAAAGTCATCTTTGTAGAAAAACATGAGTAGGACTATCTTACCCATAGCGGGCGGCGGGTGTTCATACCTTTCTCAAGTGTATTATTCCAAAAGTGTATTATTCCAAAAGTGTCCGTAATATCACGACAGGGTTTCGAACTCTCTAGCTACAATATTGTTGTCCAACACGTCATCGAATACGTCATGTAGACTTGCCCCAACGGTGCGATACATTTGTCAGCAAAAAGTTTGATCGTTTTTTGCATTTACCTAATAATCCACGTTGCTTACTCAACAGATTTTGACTGTCTTTAAGCATCAAGAATCGTCATATTTCATCGAGGAACAAAGTACACCTGTTTTCTTTGCTTATATAGACTTTTATTCATTTATGTGGACATTGCTTGCTTATCCATTGTATACCAGAGATATTTTGACAGTTCAGTGTCGCAAAAATCACAAAATTACCATTTAGTTTAAAAATGGACTTATAATTTCAATTATAACTAAATGTAGTATTTTAAAGAAATCATATTACTTAGACAAATCGTCCATAGATGCACATATATAAAATGATAAAGTAGACATGGGAGTAATTGCAATGAAAAGCTTTTCCACACTTTACAGATAACTGGAACTCTAGTCAAATCAACAGATGCAGTTTAGCATCTTACACAGGACACCCGCTTTTTTTAGGAAGGTAATAACCCTTTGCATGGGGACTACTGGTGACCGTTACTGTCTGTATTTCCGTAAATATATAAGTAAAGTTGGTGACCGTTGTTGAAGGCGACCAGAATACTCTTTTTTTAATAGCTACTACACCAAAGTGTACGGGAGGGCGCTACTCCATTCCCTGCATTGCTCCACTTTACCCTTGATACGTACATTATAATGCTTATTGTTAAGCAAGAAGGTATCAAGTACCATCTTTAAAGTATTTGGTATGACGTGACCTGGGATTAAACACAGGTCTCCAGGCCAATAGTCGAACACTCTACCCACTTTGCCAATGAGCCGTTAAATATATTCTGCTGTAAAACTTAAATCTCTTTGAGTTATTCATTTCTGGCCCTTCAAGACCACAACAAATCCAAACCTAATTGTCTATATCAAGCAGAACTTTGAAGCATTTACCTGAATTCGGTCAATGAAATCATGCTGATAGGGAGACTTCCTTGACTCTCTCTATCTCTCTCTCTCGCCATCCGTTTTTATCGTCTAGCGCTCCTGAAAGGTACTCTAGACTGCATTCAGTGTCTGCATGTAATTCCTTGCTAGTTTAGCAAAATTAGTGAGTCTACACGTAGGAAGCCAGAAGATAACGTCGCTTAGGTGTTACTCTTAAGTTCTCCGACATTACCCAGCATACCTTGTACGTCTTACTTGGATGAAAAAAACTATATATATATATATATATAGAGAGAGAGGGGTATATATATATATATATATAGAGAGAGAGAGAGACAAAATGACAAAACATTCAAAAGCGTGAGCCCTAATTTGGCACACATCAGAATCTTTCACACAATTTCTGTCTATTGTATCCTGCTTTTTGTTACAATCAACTGACTCATATTTTTTTCTTCGTTTAATAATACACCTATATTATTTCATGACACGTTATCATCATCATCATCATCTTGTGCCGCTAGCACGGATATCCCTGGCCCTCTCTCGCCACTTCTCCCTATCGTTCATGTCCTCTGGCAGGTCTTCTGGGCTACATCCCGTATCCTCACAGAGCTGCTGTATGTAGGTTCGAGCTGGTCATCCTGCTTTTGCTCGGCCATATGTGGGGCTACATAGGAGTATATCACTTATGAGCTCGTCCCTGCTTCTCAAGCAGTGTCCTGCATGTCTGGTTGGTCTAACTTGGATAGTTTTCGTGATGGGAGGTAGGTGGCCGTATAGTTGGTGCCTTGTTGGGTGTTGCCTCTAGGACTTGTTCAATATTGCTCGCAGCATTCTTGTGTAATTGTCGTCTAGCTTCTTCTCCAGCCGTTTTGCTAGCATCCAAATAGTGCATCCATATAGCAGTATCGATACGACCGCTGCTTGGAAGAAACTGTTTTTCATTTTATCAGACAGTTCTGACTTCCATATGATCGATAGATTATCGATAGCAGTCCATACCTTCGTTAGCCGCGTCTCGATGTCTTTTTCGGTTGATGAGACACTACTTCCTAGGTAGGTGAACTTGTCTACCAGTATCAGAGAGCTTCTGTCTAGTGTGGAAATGTCGCCAGTTTGATTAAAGCACGTGTATTCTGTTTTTTGTGCATTGACATGAAGGCTAATGCCTGCAGCAGCTTGTTCCAAACTATGCAGTAGTGTTTCGGCTCGGTTGGGTGTATTTGCCCGCATCGCTATGTCATCGGCGTAGTCGGCGTCGGTAATCGTTTTTGCGGGGTACCTTCTGCTTCTTATTCGTTTTTCATTGCACCTTTACTTAAGTATATGTTTCCACATATATTGCAAGTTAGTCTTCAGTTGGTTGGTTGTTTGGGTTTTATGGCGTATCAAACTTTGTAGGTTATTTAATACCAAATTCTGTCTATATGTATATACATTCAACCAAGGATTTCCGAACGAAAGTCTTAGTAGGTGAAATTTTCCATAGGCAGGATTTCATTTGTTTGCACATGATAAACCAGTTTTAATTCGTCAGGTTTTTTCATACAACCCTGTCTCTCACAAGAAGGACATCTATTTTGACGTTTTCTAACGATTCGGTTAAACTACTCTCTTTGAAAAATCGCTTTTTGATGACAGCGAAAGCTCTGCATTCTATAAGAATGTGTTTAACCGTGCAAGTTGTCTGACAGGTTAAACACTGTGGTTGTGGTTCCTGTTTCAGTATGAAAGTGTGAGTAAGCCTTGTATAACCAATGCGCAATCGGGATATAACGACCGGCTTGTTCTCTTCTTCATTTTCTAAAAGCTGGTCTTCATTCTCACAAGGTGGGCTGAATTGGGAAAAGTTTATAATGGATGTTAATGTCACATCGTTGTTGCCATTTTGTGTGAAGGAATTTACTGATTGTCAATTTCAAATCGGTATACAGAATAAGTTAGTCGTCAGTATTCGTTTCAAATATACGAGTATCGGCTGAAATGTAATCATATCGACGAATATCATCATCATCATTATCATCATGTCGTGCCGCCAGCACGGATATCCCTGACCCTCTCTCGCCACTTCTCTCTATCGTTCATCGCCTCTGACTGGTCTTCTGGGCTACGTCCCGTATCCTCACAGAGCTTCTGTATGTATGTTCGAGCTGGTCGTCCTACTTTAGCTCGACAATATGTGGGGGTCCATAGGAGTACATCACTTATGAGCTCGTCCCTGCTCCTCCAGCAGTGCCCTGCGTGCCTGGTTCGTTTAATTTGATAGTTTATCGATAGCTGTCCATGCCTTCGTTAGCCGCGAGTCGATGTCTTTTTCGGAGCTTTATTTTTCAGTATAGTATCCCTTGCAGTCCAGAAACGTATTTAATCAGTAGTACAATACTTGTATTGGTCAAAAATGTCATCAACAGCAGATAGGATGTCATCATATGAAAATTTTAGCCAATGACCTTTTAAGCTAATACATCATCATCAAGTTCCGCTAATTGAACGGATTTTCCCAAAATCTCTCCGTCTCTGTCTCTCTCTCTATCTCTCCATCCGTTTCTTTCATCCATAGCTCCCGGCAGGTCATCCAAACTACATTTAGTGTTCGCATGGTGCCGATGTTAGTAAGTTCTTGAAGGTCGACTTGTGCTTCCATACGTAAGGTTCCATGGAAGAACGTCGCTTCAGGGTTCGTCCTTGCTTCTACAGCTGTGCTCCGTATGTCTTCTTTGTCTTACTTGGATGGTTCTCTGAAATGGAAGATAAAGGGTCGTAGAGTTTTTGTTTTGTTGGGTCTTGCTCCCGGGATTTGTTCATAAAGACACATCCTTTCATAGCTTCTATCTACTTTTTTCTCCATACTTTTTTTAGTGTTTACGTGGTGCATCCATACATTGGTACTGACACTATCCCAACTTGGAAGAAATCTCGTTTTGGTTTATCGGATAGATCTGACTTTTATATGATCAATAACCTGTTGATTGCAGTTGACGCCTTTATTTATGAATTAGCTGTGATATCTCAAGATATATAAACAAAATTTAATCGACATGTCCTATTGAAAGATTTTAGTTTTCGATATCACCTAATATAGTTGAATTTTATAAATAGAAAATCTTATAAAGCTGAAGAAGCCTTGAGATAAAGTATAGAAATGGCCATCACTAAAGGGTATATTTTTCAATTATAAGCAAGATACATAAAACTCATTTCTCAAACATGTCTTTTGAAAATTTTTCACTCCATCAATTTGAATTATTCTACTGTATTGAACGTTAGCCGTTTTGCCAGTATGCTAATTTTGTTGTTGTTGTAATGGTCATATTCTAGCATAGATTAAATAGCAATTATTCATTCTGATGAATAAGATTATATTTCTCTTAATTAAAATTGATAGATCAAATAAAATAGAATAATTTAAATTGATAGATCAAATAAAATTAATTATTTCAAATTGATAGATCAAATAAAATAGAATAATTTAAATTGATAGATCAAATAAAATTAATTATTTCAAATTGATAGATCAAATAAAATAGAATAATTTAAATTGATAGATCAAATAAAATAGAATAATTTAAATTGATAGATCAAATAAAATAGAATAATTTAAATTGATAGATCAAATAAAATAGAATAATTTAAATTGATAGATCAAATAAAATAGAATATTTCAAATTGACAGATCAAATAAAATAGAATAATTTAAATTGATAGATCAAATAAAATAGAATATTTCAAATTGACAGATCAAATAAAATAGAATAATTTAAATTGATAGATCAAATAAAATAGAATATTTCAAATTGATAGATCAAATAAAATAGAATAATTTAAATTGATAGATCAAATAAAATTAATTATTTCAAATTGATAGATCAAATAAAATAGAATAATTTAAATTGATAGATCAAATAAAATTAATTATTTCAAATTGATAGATCAAATAAAATAGAATAATTTAAATTGATAGATCAAATAAAATAGAATATTTCAAATTGACAGATCAAATAAAATAGAATAATTTAAATTGATAGATCAAATAAAATAGAATAATTTAAATTATGTTTCATAATTTCCGCATAAAAAGCTGTATATTGCCCACTTAAGAAACTAGTTATAATGATATTTCCCAGGAGTGAATACCTCTATAGTTCAATGCAATTAACAAAAAAAGCCTTTCATGAACAACGTACATATTTTTGAAGAGCAGAGGAAATGACTGACATACAATTTATCTGCATAGAATGTGTTTCAGCTTTACGACCTCGGTCATTAAAACCAGTTGTGCGAATTAAGAAAAAAGGAAATAGAACTTGATCAAAAACAAATTTACGTGATATATTCGAAAACCTTGTCTATTACGAATGCTATTTAACCGATTCGGCTACAGAAGCCGATGGCTAAATAAACAGATGAATATACAGTAATATTGCTTATACTCTTAAACAAATTCTTGAAAATTTTTAAGTTTTGATTGGTTCGTTTAACAGTATCTCGACTCCTTCCCTTTCAAAGAATTCAGTTTAGCATAAGCACGGAGTTTAAATGTAAGTAGACAGTTTATTTGTCAAAAACATTTCTATTTCAAGCAATTCAGTTTTGTCAAACAGTTCTAATTCAAACAATCCAGTTCAGCATGCGTATGCATTTAGTTCTATTTAACCCAAAGATAGGGACCTATCAGGTGCTACCATTCAGGGCCAGAGTGAATCTGGGAGCAATGGCAATAAAGGGGTGCTCCACATTCCCCAAAGCTTCAGCATCACTGGAGCCTTACCATCAGGTCGTTTAGTGTCATATACAGGACATTCATTGGGGAATCTTACTCCTCTGCAGAGATGTAGTCAGTGTATTCTACCGCCCCAGCCAACTGGGAAAAAGTCTTTATGATTTAATTAATGTCTACATTTGATTCATTTTTAAGTTTCGATTGGTTTATTTACTTGACAGTAAACCAATTTCTTATGGATTATCAAAATGCTGAAATTTGATTCCTATTAAAGTAAAATTTTGATTGTAATCATAACTTTATTTTCAATGATACACTGCTTTTTTACCTCACTTTTATTCGTCTATATCCGATTGTTTGTTTATGACATAATGATAACAGTAATAGACAGGGTAATATACTTATATAATTTTTTTTATGAAGAAACACGCATAACCAATTTTCTTAAAGGTATCTTGGTTTTAGAGTTTAAGGATAGAGAAAATTAATCAGTAAATGGCAATGTTTTCTACTTTCCGTTTGGTTAGTACGGATGCCTTTGTTAGAACGTATTCTTCTACTTGCTAGCTATAAGTAAAATAGAGGGACAAGTTGGGCTACGTAGCATCGGTCGTAGACAAAAAGGTGAAGAGAATTCATACAGTAGAAAATCACATATCTAAATTGCTCTGATGATGATTTAATATCAAAAACTGATATATATATATATATATATATATATATATATATATATATATATATATATATATATATATATATATATGTATATATATAAACCGAGGAAAAAATCCAAGTTTTAGGAGTATCTAATTTGGTTGCTTAATGCGAACGGCTATCGACGTATAATTAATTTGGGATTAAGAATACATCAAAACCCAACGTGCATAGCCCAAAAAAAAAAAAAAAAGAACTAAAAAGAAAAAGAAAAAATTCACTTTTTTCAAATTCTATTCTTGTCGGAAGCAGTATTAGCACAACCGAATAACTTTCTAGTTTGGCATCTGATGAGGGTCATAATAGATCTGAAATACATTTAAAAGGACACTAAAGTAGTGATTTTTTTCTCTTTACTTCTATATATATATTTGGCCTCAGCCAGCTGCCATGGAATGGTTAATTGATTTGGGATTAGCATTCAGAACTAAAACTACATTTCAAAATATATCTTTGAAATTTATATAAAGATCACACTGAGAGACATAAGCATTTCATTAAAAAATATTATTTTAAAAACATATTTAAAAAAAATAAGTACAACTTTTCCCAAAGGCATTAAATTTGAGACGTCAAATCTTGTGAGGGTCAAACTCAAATTAATTTAAAAATATTTTCATTGACGAGTAAAATGTTTTTTTTATATTCTATCTATTTATTGTATGTTTCGTTTCTGTTCTTTATTAAATGTATTTGTTAATGTGATTTGAGTCATAAACTGGTCTTTCAGTGTGCAGTAAAGTTGCACTCAGTAGGAAATCTCTTTATTGTACTATGAGTGTTTACTTAAATTTGAAATAATGTTTTTCTTTTTCGGATTGCGCCCTTTAATTTATAACAACAAACTTATTGTAAAAAGTGGAAATAATGGATCATTGCTTTCCAAAGACGAAACAACAACAACAACAAAAAATGATAAAAATATCAGACCAATAAAATTATGACAAAAAGAAAACAAATAAAATAATAGAAACAATAGACCGTCAATGAATTGAAAGAGCACAAATACAAAAGCAAATCAAAGCAATTATATTGGCATATTTAGAAAACTAATAAAGAATAAAGATTTCGCGAAAGAACGATAAAACGCTATGAAACATTAAACAAAGCAATTTTCTTCCATCCTTTTATTTAAATGATGATGTTTACCAGAACATTTTGAGCCAATAAACCAAGTTACAGCATCGACCATAAAAATCACGGTCCAGCATTTTTTTAAGGTAAAGTTAATTTTATTTTAAACCAAAGATACGAGGATTTTATTATTTCTCATGAAATATAATTTCATTAAAATTGATGTTATCAAGTATTATCAATTTATGAAAAAAAACTAAGGGCATTAAAATTTTTAACGTAAGAAAATTACCTCAATAGTAAAGGCGTGAACCTCACTGTCATGAATTGGTTTTATACTTTTCATCAGATTTTGATATTTTAAATTTTGTGATAATTGCCCAACACTTTCGTTACATTAAATCTTACTGACGTTTTAGATTTTATCGAACGGTGACTGGAAGAAACATTAGCCCCGTACCTCTTTATCATCTTTCTAGACTACGTGCTTAGAACACCTATTGATAAAATGAAAGACAATGGTTTCAAGCTGACAAAGGAAAGAAGCAGAAGATACCCCGCACATACAATTACGTACGCCGACTACGCTGATGTCATAGCGCTTCTAGCAAATACACCTGCCCAGGCCGAATACCTGCTAAATAGTCTGGAACGAGGAGCAGCTGGCATAGGCCTCCATGTCAACGCAGACAAGATAGAATATACGTGCTTTAATCAAAGAACCGACATCTCCACACTAAACAGTAGCTCTCTGAAACTAGTAGAAAAGTTCATCTACCTATGAAGCAGTGTATCATCAAGCGAGACAGACATCAACACATGTCTAGCAAAGGCATGGATAGCTATCGATAAACAATCTGTTATATGGATGTCAGACCTAACCGATAAAATGAAACACAGTTTTTTCCAAGCAGCGGTTGTATTGATACTATTGTATGGATGCACTAAATGTACGCTAACTAAACGTATGGAGAAAAAGCTTGATAGTAATTACACAAGAACGCTGCGAGCAATATTAAAGAAATCCTGGAGGCAATACCCTACAAAGCAGCAGTTGAACGGCCACTTTCCACCCATCACAAAAACCATCCAAGTTAGACGAACCAGACGTACAAGACACTGCTGGAGAAGTAGGGACGAGTTCATAAGTTACATACTCCAGTTGCCTCTTTCGAAGGCAGGACGATCAGTTAGAGCCTACATGCAACATCTCTGCCGATACAGGTTGTAGCCTTGAAGATGTACCAGGAACTATGGGTGATAGAGAAGGGTGGCGAGTGTGGGTCAGGGAGCTCCATGCTGGCAGCGTGACATGTTGATATATATATATATATATATATATATGTGTGTGTGTGTGTGTGTGTGTGTAGCGCAAAATGTAAATAAACGAAAACTATTACAAAATGCATTATAAATCCCAAGCTGACATAGCGAAAAAGGCTGAGCGGTAAGAAACTAAGTCTAGAGTAAAGTTTTGATCTCAGATTTAAGCCTCCAGCGCATCTAGCCACACTAAAGTGTTGTGATACTACGAAACAGTCTGTCTGTGGATGACAATATATATATATATATATATATATATATATATATATGTCATCATAATCATGTCGTGCTACTTGCACGAATTTCCCTGACTCTCTTTCCCCCTTAGTCTCTATCAGCCATTGCTTCCGGCAGGTTTTCTAGACTACACCCTGTGCCCGTAAAGAGCTGTTGTAGATAAGTTCTAGTTGGTCGTCCAACACTAGCACGGTTGCGTGATGGGGTCCAACGGAAAATGTCGCTAATGAATTCGTCCTTACTTCTCCAGCAGTGTCCCGCATTTCTTGTTCATCTTATTTAGATGGTTTTAGAAATGGGAGGTTAGTGACTCTAAATAATCTGATGCTGAGCCTCCAGTAATGTTGGAGCTTCGGAAAATGCGGATAACCCTTTCGTTTCCATCACTTCCAGGTCCATATTGGCCCAGAGCGGTAGCACTTGAGAGGGTCCTATGTATGGGTCAAATAGAACTAAATTGTGTATCATGCTAAACTAAATTGCTTGAAATAGAACTGTTTTGATATTTAAACTGCATGCTTATGGTAGATTGAATTGTTTGTAGTATAAATATTTTTATATTAACTATGTGTTAACAAAAAACTATACTCATGCTGAACAGAATTGTTTGGAATAGAAATCGATTTGGCATTAAATAAGTTACAAGGGTTGATGTGCCATAAAACCAAACCAAACCAAATAATTTTACAAATAAGTCTATTTGATCCATAGATGGGAACATAATAGGTACTACCAATCGGAGTCAGTGTCGACCTGGGAGTAATTGTTATAAAGTGATACTCTCCACTCCTTATGCAGTTTTATTTGATACCCTGGACACTCCCGTTTTTGCAGTGGAGTTTTTACTCATCTTTACAGGATACTGTCATTATATTTTGTCTCGCTGACCGGGAGATTTTATGAGATTGGTTCCAAATTAAGTAATATGTTTCCCGGTTGTGCGATAATGAGGTTTTGCTCAATAAAAAAAAAATGTAACGATGGATGTTTAAAAACGAAAGGGAAATTATTAAAAATACAAAAAAAAGAATTAAAAATTAAAAAAGAATTAATGATTATAATAATAAAAGAATAAGCCGAAAAGACGAACCCAGAAAATAAAATCAACGACATTGTATTGGCATATTTAGAAATACAATGAAGACAAGATTACAAAAGAGAATAAAAAGAAAATCGCTTTGAAACTATAAACAATGCAATATTCTTTCAACGAGAGAGCACCGGATTTGAAACAAAAGTTGAATGCCGGGAAATTGTCCGTTTCAGAATGAACTGTGAGTTTTCCAGCTGAACATATACGGTGAATGTCCTGAAAGAATTGTAAATTTATTAACGGCTTCATTGGTAATTGCAGCTGTAAACATCCGGGAACCTACCGACTAAAATGTCTTAGTAATTCAATTTCTATTGTTGACTGAAAAAGAAATCTGAATAATTGTTAGTTCTCTTATATAATAGATTCTATAGTTTCAATGGTCGATTTTAATACGATTCTGATACGAGGATTTTTGTCATTAAAACTTCTCTACTATGAATGAGTTTGGACTTATTTTCTTTATTTAAAGGCATGTCAACCTTCGTAGGTTATTTAATGCCAAAGCCATCCTTATCGAACACTAGTGGTAATATTAAACCTCTACTTTGGGGTATAAGTAGGTTCATATCTTTCTCAAGGGTATTTGTTTGAAAGTGAACGTAATAGCGCGACTAGAATTCGAACTCGCTTACTTGGAGATCACAGTCCAGCACGTTAGCAATTTCGCCACAGGAATTCCCAAGTACGAAGAAACATCGTTTTCGAATGGGACATGATTTCGGATGGCTCAGATGATTAGTTTGGTTTTTATTGGTTGGTTTTATGGCACATCAACAATTGTAGGTTATTTAGTGCCTATGATATATATAAACAGTTCTATTTTAAACAATTCAGTCTTGCATAAGTACTGTTTTTTGTTTACACACTGTTGCTGTAAAAAGAGTTCAAATGCAAACAATTTAGTTTAGTATAAGCATGCAGTTTTAATGTCAAAAACAGTTCTATTTTAAACAATTCAGTTTCATGTAAGTACAGTTTAAATGTCAAACACTACTTTTGACCGATAGATAGGACCCTCTTTATTGCTACCACTCCGGGCCAGAGTGGACCTGAGGGTGATGGCAATAAAGTGGTACTCCGCATTCCCCAAAGCTCCAGCATTTCTGGAGCCTTAGCATCACATTGTTTAGCGTTATATCTAGGTCAATCTTTGGAGGAGTTTTACCACTCTGCAGAATTGCCCTCGGTGTATTCTGCAGCCCCAACCGACTAGGATCAGATGAAGTAGAAAGCTACCTGTATTCTTTGCAGAGGAGTAAGAGCCATCTACAAAAACGGTGTTCCGGATGTGCTCACCCAACCCTTTCGGCGCAAGCAGGCTGCAATACATGGTAAGTTTTCAATTGGAGTACAGCTGATACGGTTAAAATAAAGGCATCAATATTTTATGAAGCAATTACAAATTTTTACCTTTATTTTCTTTAATCAATGTTGATATTCTTTTTAAAGATTTTAATTACAAGTATCTAATTACGTTCTTTTCTGCATAATGCATATATCTTCAAGCCTCTAAGAGAACTATAATAAAAGACGGATCAAATAAATGTTTTATTTACACAGTCACAAGGTCTGTAGTTCTGGGTGCCTCGGGTAGCGTAATGGTTAGCAAGCTAGTCTAACAAACCTACACGAGTGAGTTCGAGTCTCATTGGATGCCCCATTCATATGGCTTTGTGCCACATCTAAGCAAAAAGCTTAGTAAATTACCACAAGGTCTGTAGTTTAATTTTCAATTCAACCTTGTATTATTGCGGTGGGGGAGGGTCCATATCCCGTCAATAAAAGCGTCTCCTTAAAATCTCGTACCGAGCTTGTTCTGTCATTTCTTTCAAAACGCAATGAAGACTTAGTGTCATTAGGGTCTGTCGGTATTGTTCCAGACTTTCCAATTTCTAGAGCAGATGGTGGGCGAAAATGGCATTCATTTTCTTAACAAATTTTTTTTCTGGAATACCAATGGCAATTTTGTAGTCTTCGCACGATACAATATTGATATGAATCCGAGTGGAGACAAGATGGAATAATACTGTTAGGTTTTCTGTCGCGGATATACATTTGGGAGCGGAAGTCTCTGGACCTGTAAGAAAGCTGTTGAATAATTTTTTCCAATTGTACTTCCTGTCAGCAGAGTATGAGTCAGATATGTTGAGATTCAGACGTTCGGCTTTTAGATATACTTCTACATCTATATTCAATAAACTGTAATAAAAGGTAAACAAGTTAGATACTTTACGAAAGCTTTATTCGGTATAAATTGACTGTGGTTCAGCTAAGTTGAAGATTCTTTGTTATTTCAAGTGAACTTATCTCGGGGGAGACATGTTTTTGACTTAACTGCAATAATTATTTCCGTTTAATGATTTTAGAACTCATTGCTGCCGAAAATAAACCTTCAAAACAAAAAATAATTCTACACGTAGTTATAAGACAATAAGGTAGACATTAAACCACTGAAATACGAGATTTTTATCTCCAGGACTCTTCTCAGTATTCAAACAGACCTTAACAATACTTTGGTCTTTATAATCTCGATTTTATATGTGATATCCAATTCCTCTTTGTCTTTTTTCTCCAAGCATTTTAAGACTTTTCCAATTGCAACCACAACTACCTGTATCCCCGTGACCTTCATGTTCCACAGTTTTTTCAGTTCTCTGGCAAGGTCAAAGTATTTGTCAATCTTCTCGCTTTCCTTCATTTTCACTTTGCTGTCCGCCAGAAGGACCAAACCTACTTTCATGTTCTAGAGTTTTTTCAGTTCTCTTGCAGGGTCTTGGTACTCATCACGTTTTTCGCTTTCTTTCTGTTTTACTCTGGGATCAGCTGGAACGGCAAAGTCAACTATTTGTCAGATTCTCTTTTATTTTCTTGACAATCAACAGGTCTGATCATCTTGCTCAGATTTAGGGATCCATTTATATCTCAAAATCTAAAAGAATTCAGTAAGTCTCATTTTCCAGGGTGGATTCTAGGTTGTGCATATACCATCAGTTTGCATGATCAAATTTCAATTTCTTGCACAATTCCCGGTAGATTACCTTTCCCACCCAGTCGTATCTAGTTTTATACTCTTTTTGTGCTTATTTGCCGCATTTGCTTTTTATGAGATTGATCGTTTTATCTCAATCACCACATAACCTATATCTGCTTTTTTGTTGTCTCTTATCTTTATGGCGTTATTATGCGCTGTTATCTGAAGAGATTTAGTTTCTCTCTTAAAGTTTCCCTTTCTTAATCATGTCCAAGCGACATATTGTATTGGGTTAAAGGGTATGTGTAAAGTAAAGAAAATCGGTGACCTTAGTCGAGGGTGACCCGAATAACTGCCTTTTCAATAGTTACTATAAAGAGGTGTAGGGGAAATCAGACCTGACCAACGCAGTTTCTTCGAAGCCGCGGTCGTATCGATACTACTGCTGTATGGATGCACTACTTGGGACGCTAACTAAACTGCTGGAGAAGAAGCTAGACGGCAATTACACAAGAATGTTGCGAGCAATAATGAACAAGTCCTGGCGGCAACACCCAACAAGGCACCAACAATACGGTTACCTGCATCCCATCACGAAAACTATCCAAGTTAGACGAACCAGACATGCAGGTCACTGCTGGAGAAGCAGGGATGAACTCATAAGTGATGTACTCCTATGGACCCCACATATGGCCAGGCAAAAGCAGGATGACCACCTTGAACTTACATTCAGCAGCTCTGTGAGGATTCGGGATGTGGCCATGAAGACCTACCAGAGGCGATGAACGATAGGGAGAAGTGGCGAGAGAGGGTAAGGGATATTCGTGCCTACGGCACGACATGATAATGATGATGGTGTAGGGGAGGGCATAATTCCATTCCCTGTATTGTTCCACTTTACCCTTGATTCTTACCTTATAATGCTGAGTGTGAAGCAAGGCAGCATAAAGTACCATTTTTTGAGTATTTGGTATAACTCGACCTCGGATTGAACCCCAGTCTCCCGGACTTTTGGCGTACACTCTACTCATTGGGCCAATGGTCCTGTTAAATGGTATGAGTAGGAGAGTTCAATTATTGATTTTTTGGCAGACATTTCTCGAAATAGCATGAGATACCCACACCTTCACTACGTAATGTAGCACGCCTGCATAGATATATATTGTAATGAGTTGGACAAATTAATTATTGGCCGAAATCTGTCTATATTTTCACGATAGAATTGCAGTTGACCTAATGGTGTTCCTTTCCACACCAAGGAACACTTGAAAGATTTTGATGCGTAACAGGGTACCAATAATAACAGGGTACCAATAATAACAGGGTACCAATAATAACAGGGTACCAATAACTAGAAGTAATCACTTACCTGACAGTACTCATCTCTTCTCTAAGAATTGACAGGCTATATTAGATTATTTTTGCAGGATTGATTAATTGATTAATTGATTGATTTTAAAGGCATGTCACCCTGTCAGGTATTTTAATGCCTTGGAGTTAGAGAATTGCCTATATTGTTGTTCATATTTACTTTTTTGTACAGTTTTTGATGAGTTTTTTTTAACATTTTTTTCATTTGATATTAAGTATTCCAATCTAAAATAAATGGTTTTCAAACATACCTTTTTGAACCATATATTGAACCGTAACTGATGCAATCACTCTTAGTTTTTGAGAGTTCTAAAAACTTCATCCTCAGATTCAGTTTGGTGATATGCCCATGAGACCACATTTAGTTTCTCATTTTTTTTGTTTTAATTTTTTTATTGCATATCAACCATTGTTGGTTATCTAATGCCAAATCTTGTTTATACATATATATTAAATGTATTCATGATTGTAAACACATTTTGTATATACCATTCTTAAAGGAGCCGGAGGTCTTTTGTGTCCACAGTTAAATGGTTTTAAGTATTGCTATATAACAGTCGCAATTTCACAAGAGTCGTTTGTTTGCACACATAGTTTGCTCTATCGGATCCATAGATAGAACTCTTTCAGGTGCTACCATTCCAAGTCAGAGTGGACCTGGGAGGAATGGCAATGAAGGGGTACTTCACATTCCCCAAATCTCCAATGCTGGATCCTCGCAATCAGATTGTTTAATGTCATAATCTGGACCCTTTGCAGAAATACAGTCGATGTATTCTACCGCCACAGGCTTCCGTGCTGGTAGAGGCAGTTGTTTATCATTGGTCTGACAGTGCCATATAAAATTCCCGAGTAAAATGTGACAGGTTTTAGTGGACTAAATGATACCAACAACAGAGAATTATCACTTACCTGGCGGTCCCAATCTTTCTAATATTCAACGCACTCTCAGAAATTATATGTTAATTGTATTGATAATTAATCTGCCGGCACCCAACTTAAACAAACACGTAAGAAGTTTACTAGTGCTACATGTGTGACAAGGTAGATCTATTATCTATTCAGAGGGTTTTTCACCTCAGCATTAGCTGATGGTCTTCTGTAACACTATGTAGGTGGTCTGCCAAGCAGACGATCCCTTTGTCTGTTTTGGCGCGAAACCAAACAAAGGCCTGAGCCCGCGATCTCGACGTGACCGGAAGAGGGTAAGGGAACACGAGACCAGTTGCACAAAGGAACTCAGAGAAGGTGTTGGCGAAGGGTGACGCGAGTGGGCAGTCGACACCGGACAGCAGAAGTGAGCAGTCGGCAAGAGTGAATCCAGTACCAGTGAAAGAAGACCGGTCAAGATGGGTTGGCATTCCTAGTAGCTTTGTAGAAATTTCGCTAGAAATACACGCTAGCGTTAGTCTACATAAGCACAAAGGGAATGCAATGTTACATAACTTCTCTTCTTGTGCTTGAATTAACCCAAGCATATTGTTCGTTCGTTTTTGTTCTTTCCTCCCGCTCCCTTGATTGTATTTCTTGTTGCTATGAAGAAATGTGCGATACCCCTATCAGAACCACTAGTTGATCACCGGCCGAGAAGTGAAATGGTTCGAAGAAGTTGACGTATTCGGGGGGCCGAGGGGGTATCGTCACATTTCACTGAAGTTTGAGAGACAACAAGTCTCCTCAAGTCTCCAGGACTCTTCTCAGTATTTTGGCTGAACTAAGTAATGCAGTAGTTTGGATGATCTCTACTCGTCCTCTTATTTTCCAGTCCTCCAGTCCCTTTATCAATATTTCTGTGACTTACCAAGAGCACTAATTACAATTGGTACAAACGTCACTTTTATGTTCCACAGTTTTTTCAATTCCATTTCAATGTCCCGGTACTTATCCTTCTTTTCACTTTTTCAATTATTATTATCATTATTACGATTTACTCCCTTAGAGTTCCTCACATCAGCTGACGCTGATGTTTTTTCACTGGAGTTTGACTGACAGCAAGTCTCCTTAAGTCTCCAGGACTCGTCTCAGGATTCTGGCCGTTCTCGGCAATGCTGTCATTTGGATAGTCTCCACCTGTCTGCCAACTTCCAAGTCTTCCAGGCCTTTTAATACCTTTAGTTATTGTGCCAAAAACACCAATCACAATTTGTACAATCGTCATTCTCATGTTCCACAGCTTTTCCAACTCCCTAGCAAGGTTGAGGTACTTATCTTTCTTTTCACATTCATTCAGTTTTATTCTCTGTTCAGCCAGGACAGCAAAGTCGTCAATTTTGCAAACCCTCTTTTTTTTTGTTGATTATTATAAGGTCTTGTCTTCTGGCCGGGATTAGGTTTGTTGCGTTTTATCTATTCTCGCTTTAATATGATTGGTCCTTAGGGCGTTGTCCTGTGCTGCTATTAGGAGAGATTCCGTTTCTCTCTTAAGGCTTCCTTTTTTTTAGCCAGGTTCAGGTTTTCTGGTTTGAGGTGTTGTATATTAGTCGTTTAAAGCGGCCATAGAGTTGTTTTTTCTTCCATTTTTCTTTCCTAGTTGTTGTCATTCTATTGTCTATCGTGTTGTCCGTATCATTTCTGATGGCTGTGATTATTATTATTATCATTATTATTATCATTATTATTATTTCATAGTGCAGAATTAAGAAAAAATCTGAACGTTTGAATATCCCGTGATATTAAAAACTGACTCGAGTTTGGATAATTTACGGTGAACTCTAGAGCACCTGAAAACGTGGCTCTCATTGGATACAAATAATCACATGATCCATAAAAATTTAGAAATTCGGAATAAGTACGTCAGTTGGAGATTAGTGTTTAAATGGCGCTATTAGGTTCCATCTTTACTCGTCAATTCCACGTAAATGTTTTGAAGGTTGAAGGAATGAGCGTCGCCATAGAAATAAAATAAGGTGATAAACGAAAAACGAAGAAATTTAGGGTTACAGCAACGAATAGACAAAGAATATACTGAGCGATAAGAGGTGAATCGAGCTAGAAGAAAGATAGGCTATTGAGTAAGATAAGTGAACAACTAGTGAGGAACTTGACGCTGAACAGCCACGAGACAATCCAAGACGAGAAAAGATAAGAAATAACAATATAAAACCCCAACCTGTGATACCAGTAACTTAACCTGACCAATTGTTAAAGGTGGATTTAAGCTTTTCCAAAAAGGATTCGATGGCAAGTGAACGTAAATTAATTCATCAGGAATTTGAAGCCGATTCTCATTTCCGTCTCGATAACCATTTGGTCAAATCTGCGTGATAACAAAGCAAGCATAAAAAGGCTTAGCATTTGCCTTATCACTAAGAATCAGGTGGAGAATGCAATGAAATAGTTTTTATTACACCTGTCTCGAATAAAAAAAAAGGTAATTTTGCACTAATCTTTTATATAATGGTAGAATTAAAAACAATAACTTAAAATTTAAAAGCATTCGGTGAAACAGTCAAAGTGTGTACGTGGAAAGAGGAGATTGTATAGTAACATCTAAGTAGACATTTCTCTCTCTCTCTCTCTCTCTCTCTCTCTCAGTCTTTCTTTCACACTTTTCCCACTTTTTTTTATTAAATAGAATAAAATCTCTAACGGCAACTTTCCAGTGTTTTATGGAAAAAAAACTTTTTTAGATGAGGATGTAGTAGAAGAAGCAGAACTTAGAGTTAATTAAAGCTGAAAGCAAAAGAACATGCCCCGAACTTGTGTAAATGTCAATTGAAAAAAAAAAAAAGATAAAACGAATTAAAAAATGAATGAATGAAAAAATATATCGAAATTAAAAAAAGAAAATAAATAAATTTAAAAAAATGCAAATAATTCAGAACTGTGGAGGTGTTGCGTCGCTGTATTTCAAGACATGTTTAAAAAAGAAAAAGAAAACAAAAAGAAAAAAATTGGCATAAAAGAGAGTATCGGCTTCTATTCAAATATAATCAAGAACAAGGGAACGCGTGAGTGCATATAGGAATTACTTTATTTTAACAGTTATCCACATATCCTAACAATTTTCAAACACAGAGACTCACAAAGTGCTTGCTACATATGGACATAGAATGCGTTTGATACACACGGAAATCTACAGACAAACAAACAAACAAGTCATAGCTGTTGGCTCTCGATACAATCGCTCTGTGTACTTCCACATCTGTAAAGACTGGCTCATAAGATATCAAATAAGATTGTGCTCGTATTAAGGACGAGTGAACACGGCACCAAAGAAACATGATGCGCTAATAAAGGCCACTCAAAATAAACACTTTCGCCAAGTCCATATTCACAAAATCTTTAGGTCGGGGATCCTTTTCATGTTTATTAGAACTCACTGAAATTTATTGTCAACTTAAGAAGGCCACATGCCCAGTCAACTGGGGCTGTAGAATACACTGACTGCACTTCTGCAGAGGGGTAAGACCCCCCTCCCACCAACGAGTGTCCTTGATATTACACTAAACAATCTGATGGTGAGGTTCCAGTGAAGCTTTGGGAAATGCAGAGCAACCCTTCATTGCCATCACTCACAGGTCAACTCTGACCTGGAGTGGTAGCACCTAAGAGGGCCGTATCTGTGGGTGAAATAAAATTAATCTGCGTACTTATGCTAAACTAAATTACTTGAAATAGAACTATTTTGATATTTAAACTGCGTACTTACGCTGACTAAATTGCTTGAAATTGAACTGTTTAAACAATTAAACTGTACTACGCTAAACTGAATTATTCGAATGAGAACTGTTTTGACATCTAACTGTGTACACACTAACTATACTTATATTAAACTAAATTGTTTGAATTAGAACTGTTTGACAAAACTGAACAGCTTGAAATAGAAATGTTTTGACCATTAAATTGTGTACTTAAGCTAAACTGAATTGTTTGAAATAGAACTGTTTATTTGGATAAAAATAGATTTGGCATTAAATAACCTATACGGATTGATATGACCCCCCCAAAAAAAACAACAACAAATAAACAATAAGGAGGCCATGCTGAATAATTCTCAGTATATTTACCACCAAACGTAAAGTTTTAACTTTTAGTGAATGGTCTAACCTAAATAGATACTACGGCAGTCAAATTGATCCGAAAATATGGATCAAAATCTGAAGTAATAGTCAAAGAGGATCTTAATAAGATAGATACACTTTACAGCCAATGTCTGATGATAATCTGTATTCTCTTTTAGCCTAACAATTTTAATCTTTATCACAGAACCTTTTGCTATAATTTCTGAGAATATGTGAAAGAGTATGAAAAGTGTAATGTAAATATGATAAAATAGAATGATTAATTTTAAATGAACTGCCTAAGCTATTGGAAAATATCAATCACGAAAATAGTTTGACCATTTACAAATGCAATGTCAAATTGTCCCAAACTTTAAATCAGAATTTTGAATATGGTAAAATAGCAAAAGGAGAAGTGATTAAGATAGATGCCTTTCACTGTGAATGTTTGAGGAACATCTGTCTAATTTTTGCAGTAAACCATTTCCAAATAATGCAAGTTTTATATTTAAAGGGAAAATACTAAAAGGAGACATTATTAAACGGGATGCCTTCCACAGTGAGTCTTAGAGAAACATCTGTCAAATCTTTGCAGTAAATTATTTCCCAATAATACAGATTTTTTTATTTATAGAAAAAATCTTATAAAAAGGAAAAAAACAAACTATTATTATGTATTTTTCAAAAAAACTTTAAGTAATCATTCTCGTATATATACAATATTAGAATAGTAACGATTATTAGATATTACTTTTAACTCCAAAGTATCACGTAAAATGTGCTTACTCGATCGTCAAATGGATATTCATACGGTGATCGTGTAGCTCAGTGTACATGCAACTTGAAATCCTATACACTATCTTACATTGTTGGTTAGTTGTTTGTTTTGTTTTACAGTATATCAACCTTTCTCGGGATATTTGGCCTGAAATAACTCACAAGGATTGATTTGTCCTAAAACCCAAACAAACAAACAATAAGGAGGTCACACTCAATAATTCTCAGTATATTTACCTCCAAATGTAATAACTTAGTCTAATAACTCAAATTCAAACAACTCAGTTAAGCATAAGTTTAATTTTCCTTTACACACAGTTAAATTTCAAAGCAGTTCTATTTCAAGAAATTCAGCTCAGCATAAATACGCCCTTTAGTTCCCCTTGACCCTCAGATAGGACCCCATCAAGTCCCACCACTCCGGGCCAGAGTGGACCTGGTAGAAATAATAACGAAGAAGCGCTCAACACTTCCCAATGCTCCTGCACCACTGGGATCCTACCATCAGATTCCTTAATGACACAACAGGACACTCGTTGGGAGGCCTTACCTTTCCGCTGAGGTGCAGTCGGTGTATTCTACAGCCCCATCTGACATTGTTATAATTTTAGTTTTAATATGTTATTATTGGCGCTGTTTTTTTAAAAAAAAAAAACCGAGCACTTCATAATTCTAATAAATTTTGAACCACCACTTTCAAAAACATATCAATAATAATAATAACAATGATATCAGTGAGGATATACAGTGACAATATAGGTATAGAATTTGGCATGGAAAAATGTGTCATGTTAATAAAGAAATGCCGAAAAAAATAAATGTCCGAAGGAAAAGAACTACCAAATCAAGACAAAATCAGAACTCTCGGAGAAAAAGAAACTTAGAAATACTAGGCAATATTGGAAGCAGACACCATCAGTTTAAAAGTATTTTCGATTATTAAATTTATCATAAATCTTTATTTTACAGGGATAGATAGATAGATAGATATATGCACATCTATCCACACACACACACACACACACACACATATATATATATTCATATATATATACATATATATGCATATATACATGTATATATCCTTAAATGCACACACACATATATATGTATAAATATATGAATATTCATATATATATACATGTATATATACATATATATGTATATACGTATATATATAAATACATATATGTATATACGTATATATATAACTGAATATAGACATATATATATATATATATATATATATATACTTACATAAATATATATACATACATATATACATAGATTTACATTTATATATACATGGAGATGAAAGCAAAAATTAGAATAACTCAGTAGAACGAGAAAGCCACATGACCAAACTATATTGCAGAAATCTCATCAAATGGAATAAACATTTGGGCTGTCTCTGTTGTAAATAGTCGGAACCATTGTTAAAGTTGACCTGAGAAGAACTTCAACAACTGAACAAGAGAACAAGAAAACTCATGATGAAGTATAAAGTCTTATAGGCCAGAGATAACGAAGGCAGACTTTGTCAAGAAAAGAAGGAGGAAGAGGACACGCCACCATTCAAGATAGCATCAATGACTCGATACAACGAATCGATGACCACATAAAAAGGCGCAGAGAAAGACTGATTACTGTGACCTGAAACATTACCGACAACACAAGCATCAACAGGACAAAAATAACCAGAAAACAGAAAAGGAGGAAAAAAAAAAAACTATTATGACATTTTAAGCGACAAACAAGTGGAATCTCTTACGAGAAAATTTTGACATGGCTCAGGAATGGAAACCTTAAGAGAGAAACTGCATCTCTTTTGACAGCAGCCCAAAGCAATACCATACCGACTATATCAAAGAAAAAATAGACAAGACACGACAAAATAGCAAATGTAGATTATGTGAAGAAAGAGTCGAAACGATCGATCATATAATAAGCAAATGCAGTAAATTTACGCAAAGAGAGTATGAGAGAAAAACGACTCGGTGGGGAATCTGATCAACTGGGAATTGTTCTTGACGTTTAAATTTGACCACATGAACAAATGGTATATGAACAACTGAGAATCCTTCCTAGTAAATAAGATGTACAAAATTCTTTGGAATTTTAAGGTACAAACGGATCGCCTAATCTCGGCCAGACGACCAGACCTATTGATAGTCGATAAAAAACGAGAACCTGCTGAATAATGGGCTTTGCCGTTCCAGCTGATCCCAGGATAAAACTGAAAGAAAGCAAAAATAGTGATGAGTACCTAGACCTCTTTAGAGAATTGAAAAGCTCTTGAACATGAAGTTGACGGTGATACTTATTGTAATTAGTGCACTTGATACAGTCCCGAATGTTTGGTACAGGAACTAATGGATTTGGAAATAAGAGGCCGAGTAGCGACTATCCAAACTGCAGCCTTTTTTAGATCGGCGATAATACAGAGAAGAATCCTGGAGACTTGAAGAGACTTCCTGTCACTCAGACTCCAGTGAAAAACCATCAGCTAACGCTGGTTTGAAAAACTCCCAAAAGAGAAAAATATATTATTATCAGTAACACAAGCAAGCAAGCAACTAACCAGCATATATATATATATATATATATATATATATATATATATATTGGCTGTTTGGTTGTTTGGTTGGTTGTTTTTGGTGTTATTATGTGGTAGCACTTGATAAAGTCCTATCTATAGGTCAAATAAAACTAAACTATGTGCTTATGCTAAACTGAATTGTTTGAAATAGAACTGTTTTTACTTTTAACTGGGTAAATAAATGACTGATGTTTGATTGAATTGTTAGTGATAAATAGCAATACTTGGAACTACGTAACTTTGTTGACTAAGCTTGAAATAGAAATACTATTGACATTTAACGTGTTCACTGATGCTAAACTCATCATCATCATCATCATGTCTGCTGGTAGCACGGATATCTCTGACCCTCTCTCGCCACTTTTCCCGATCGTTCATCGCCTCAGGCAGGTCTTCTGGACAACATCCCGTATCTTCACATAGTTGCTGAATGGATGTTCGTGCTGGTCGTCCTGCTTTTGCACTGCCATGTGTGGGGGTCCATAAGAGTACATCACTTATGAGCTCGTACCTGCTTCTCCATGTTTGAAATAGAACTGTTTATATGTATAAAAATGGATTTGGCATTAAATAACCCACGATGGTTGATATACCATAAAACCAAACCAAACAAAACTTCCATATGTGGAGCCCCACCATCGGATGATTTAGTGTCATATCCGGGACCCCTCACTTTGAAAGGTTTTATCCTTCTGCAGTGAGGCAGATTGCGTATTCTACACCCACAGACTGTTTCATTCTATCAAAACTCATCAGTGTGGCTAGACACGCAGGACGCTCGAAGCCGGGATCGAAACCCATCCAACTACGTTAGACTAAGTCTCAGACCACACGGCCAACAAGCGGACCACGTTGACTAAGGGAAATTTTAAGGTATTTATGTAGCAACATCAGCAGCGTCCGTTTGTTTACATTTTTATACCCTATCGGCTACCAGAGTGCTCAATTCTTTCGAAGAGCCTTGCATTATGTGAGCGGCGGCCGAAAATTCCTTCGCCAGAGTGCTCAACTCTCCTGGGGGAACGTATATAATGTCATCTACAGACAGACTGTTTCGTTGTATCAGAACTCTTCAGTGTTGCTAGACACGCTCGAAGCCCGGTGTGCGTGCGTTCGTGTGTGTGTGTGTGTGTGTGTGTTTATCGGCTTTTCTCATACCAGCATAGAGCAATTTAAAAATTCTTCATCGATTGTGGACAAAAATATTAAAAAAGATTATACTAATTTATATATATATATATATAAATATATAAATTTTTATCTGTATTTAATAGCATGGATGCTTCGCTGCGATTACCGGTTTCATGCCGTCTTTATACGACAATCATCAGGATTTATTTATTATCATATTGTATAATAGCATTTTTACAGATATTGAGCACTTTCCAAATTATACCTCATTTGGCCTGCCACAAATCCACCTAGTGAGATACGAACAACCATATACTGTAGTTATATATATATATATATATATATATATATATATATGAGAAAGATTTAGAGGTTTTTCGTTCAATCCTCTTTTTTTCTTGTCTTAGATTTCCTAAATTTGGTTTAATTTAATATGAAATTTATCAATATCTATTTTTGAAAACCATGCCACGGGTAATAGTTTTCACCTGCTTAAACGATTTTTTCTGTAACTGAATAATGAAAAATTCTGACATTAGAAACGCGGTAGAAAATAACAAAACACTCAAAATCTTTGTCGACTATGGACAAAAAGCTACTTAAATATTAAAAACGAAAGTTTCACAGGATATTAAACAAAAATAGCAACTTAATTCCCCTCTTTAAAATATTCCAATGATGGTTGAAGACACTAAAGGAAAAAATATGAAATATATTTTACACATAAGATTTAATCAAATTTAAGAAATCTAAGACTTATTTTAATATTAATAAAAATACATTCTATGTACTTTTTACCGAGACCTATTTAAGAAAATGATTGGTGCCTAATTACATACATACATACATAAATACATACGTATATATATATATATATATATATATATATATATATAAAGAAAAAAAATATTTAAAGAAAAAGAAGAAAACCGAAAGACTTACAATTCAGACTTCGTTGCAAAACCGAAAACCAAGTGAATCATTATACAATACTTATGGAAAAGTGTGCAATACGTATGTTTAGAGAACTGAATATTTAACAGAACCTTACGACCCGTGCTTCACTTTGCACAGTAGTCTGAGGGCGGGGGGCTGTAGCAAACACTCACCAGGGGGTTAAGACTCCCCTGACGAATTTCCCACATATGACACTAAACAATCTGATTGTCAAGTTCCATTACTGCTAGAGCTTTGGAAAATGCTGAGTACTCCTTCACTACCATCGCTCCCAGATCTTCTCTGACCATTTATGCTAAACTGAATTGCTCGAAAGAGAACTGTTTTGAGATCTAAACTGCGTACTTATGCTAAACTGAACTATCTGAAATAAAACTTTTTATATTTAACTCTGTGTATTGCCCGGTCGACTGGAGTTGCAGAATACTCTGACTGCACCTCTGCCGAGGGGTAAGACACTCCCAACGAGTGTCCTGTATATGATACTAAACAATCTGATGCTGAGGTTCCAGTCATGCTGGAGCTTTGGAGAATGCAGAGTACCCGTTCATTGCTATCGCTCCCAGGTCCACTCTGACCCGGAGTATTACGCCTTGATAGGGCCGTATCGATGGGTTAAATAGAACTAAACTGCGTACTTATGCTAAACTGAATTGTTTAGATTAGAACTATCTGATTAAACTGAATAGCTTGAAATAGAAATGTTTTCGACAATTAAAATACATACTTAGTTTTAAATTGCATACTCATGCTAAACCAAATTATTTGAGATGGAACAGTTTTTGTATGCAATATTGAATTGTTTGAAATGGAACTGTTTTTGACATTGAAACATTGAAATTGTAGTTATGCTAAACTGAATTGTTTAATATTGACTTGTTTTCACATTCACGTGGGTGTAAACAAAATCTATATTTATACTAAACCGAATTGTTTGAAATAGAACTGTTTGACTTATCTGAATAGCTTGAAATAGAATTGTTTTTAACAATTAAACTGTACTTATGCCAAACTGAATGGTTTGAAAGAGAATAGATTATTTGTATAAAAATGGATTCGCCATTAAATAACATTCAAAGATTGATATGCTATAAAACCTGAACAACCAACCAACCAACCCTGCTTAATTGAAAAGGATCTTCAAAAAATCTCTGTTAGAAATTATTGGAACAAACGGATGAATATATACGAGATTCCCGTAGAACTCCTCCAGACATACATGCACATATCCCCACGAAATCATACATATATTCATCTACAGACAGACTGTTTCGTTGTATCACAACTCTTCAGTGTGGCAAGACACGCTAGATTCCCGAAGCTGAGATCGAAATGTGGCTGACTCAAACACCAATCCAAGATTCTACCTCTCAACCACACGGAAACCAGGGAAAGCGAAGGAAATTTAAACGATTATGTATCACATTTATTCTGGTTACATATATCCGCTTAACGGCTACCGAGTGCTCAATTCATTTGAAGAGCCTTACATGTGTGAAGGAATGAAATAAATCTGTAAAAATATATGTAGAAAATGGAAACGAACAAAAGATATATATTGCTGTACTGGGATAATCTATTTGTTATTTGTTGTTCGTTTAATTTTTTATAACAACGTGTTTCGACTTCAAAATTTTTAAGGCAAAACATTCTATCAAAATAATATTAAGTGTGAGAAACAAAATTGTCATAACGGATACATGTTCAAATCGGTCCGAAGTCATCATCCGGCCATAAGATTGTTTCTTATGAGAACGAAATCACAGTGAGTAATATATTCGAACTCTCCAGTGTGGCTAGACACGTATGACGCTCGAAGCCGGGATCGAAACCCGTCCAACTTTACGTTAGACTAAATCTCAGACCTCTCGGCCACCAAGCGTACCACAGTAATATATTCGAAATTGATTATGTCATGAGGTGTAAATAACATCGTTTACTCCCCACAATATATATATATATATGTGTGTGTGTGTGTGTGTGTGTGTGTGTGTGTGTGTGTGTGTGTGAGTGTGTGTGTGCATATGCGTGTGTGTATGTCGAAAAAGGAAACGGCATTATTTCCACCTCATGACGTTATCAATTTCGAACATATCACCCTATATATATATATATATATCTATATATATAGGTAATATTCGGTCAGGTTAAACCAGAGTTTGGAGTAATTCCCTCAGGACAAGAAAATCATTCAAGAGCTGAACATTTAAATTTTCCTGGTAGAGAGCTCAATGTAATTTATTACAGAGCAATATTTCTTTAAGAAAAAAAACAAATTTAAATTTAAATTTGAA
>OY757925.1:76613194-76618194 GCA_963585895.1 Sepioteuthis lessoniana | reverse complement strand
AGAAAAGTTAAATGACACCCACAACAGAAAACTATATAACATGAGAAAAAATCAGAAGAACGAGTCGAGAGATGAAAACAAGCTAAGAAACCTTTTCTTAAACAACAGAAATCATCCAAGAAATAACAACACAAGACTCTATTTTTTAGACAATACAAACTTAAACTATTTTCGACAATACAAACAAACCCCATTTTTTTAAGCAATGCAAACAAAAAACATTTTTACATAATACAAACAGAAACCATTTTTAGTCAATACAAATAGAAACCATTTTTAAACAACACACACCGAACAAAAAAAGACTCATGGAAAAAAAAAAGTAACAACACAAAACCCATAATTATATATCTGTCAACACTCAGATTGAACAAAAATCAAATTAACTTACTAAAACTAAGTCTTAAGTTTTGCCTGCACTCCAAAAAGCAATATAGAGGAATTGAAAAAAGCCTTTTTATAATTTGAATGAAAATTTACACTAATAGAAAAATTCAACAATAAAAATAATCCAGTATATTCCCTGACAAAGGTAACAAAAGCGAACTAAACACATTCTTCGAAAAACAACGGAAAATTAACCTAAGATTAAACTTGAATTGTTTGAAATAGAACTGTTTGATCAGTTTACTGTGTTTATCAACAAAATGTGTTTACAGGTCATATATTTAATACGGATGTAAAAACAGGATTTGGCATTAAATAACCAACAATGGGTGATATGTCAAACAAAACAAACCAAACCAAACCAAATCACACTTAAAAGAAAAAAAAAATCACAAAAAAACCTATCACACAAACAAAGACAGGCCTTAAAAATATACAGAAAAACGAAAATATAATTATGAAAAAGCAGACGAGGAAAGTGCCGAAGTTATCTTTAATAAAAATATTAAAGAACAAAAATCCAAGAAATACTAACAGATGAAACTAACGATAAATTAATTTATACAAATATATACAATATTATATCAAAAATTACAAAATTCTAGAAAACCCACAATGGAACACGAACTCATCATCATCATCATCATCCTGTCACGCCATCAGCACGGATATCCCTGACCCGCTCTCGCAACCCTTCCCTATCATTCATCGCTCCCGGCAGGTTTTTAGAGCTACATTATGTATCGGCACAGAGCTGCTGTATGTAGGTTCGAGCTGGCCGTCCTGCCTTTACTCGTCCATGTGATGGGCTTCACATCACTTATGAGCTCGTCCCTACTTCTCCAGCAGTGTCCCGCATGTCTGGTTCGTCTAATTTTGATAGTTTACGTGTAGGGTGGTAGGTGGCCGTACAGTGGGGTGCTGCCTCAAAGACTTATTCATTATTGCTCCCAGCATTCTTGTGTAGTTGCCGTCAATCTTTTTCTCCATATGTTAGCGTCCATGTAGTGCATCCATATAGCAGTATCGACACGACCGCTGCTTGGAAGAAACTGCATTTTATTTTATCGGTCAGGTCTGACTTCCATATGACCGACAGACTAACGATAGCTGTCTATGCCTTTGCTAGTCGCGTGTTAACGAACTAAAAAGGAAAACATTTCTTAGCAAAGTACACCCTAAAAGCTAGCAATTTTTATGAATGGCCAAAAATTCACGAGTCCGAGGAAATAATAAAAAAGCTGTAGAAACACAAAAATCTAAATACATAGAAATTTCCGACTGTAGTGACCTAAAATTTAGACCCGTAGTAACTGGTCCATTATGTCCAATAAACAGACTCAACGAACTAACTGACATTATATTATAACTATTTCTAAAGAAAATAAAATGTTATATTAGAAATGACATGTACTTTTTAAACTCAGGATAACACACACACAAAAAACTGATTCCGACACACTCATGGTGTAATATAATGGCCGAGAGATTTCGTTTTATATATCCTGCCTTTGGGTTTACTTAGGCTGAGAACCTTTTGCTTAGCGCATGGGTTAGTTAGACGCAAACTTGAGCGCAAGTGTTGACGATTTGTCGTTCACAGATGTCAAAATAAAAATCCCAGATAAAAAATTGTGACTTGGGGATGTGAATGACGTCATTCACCGGAAGCGTGCGCGGAGGATTTTTGAGAGATTTAAGAAAAGTCAGTTAGATGAGTTCTAGGTCCGAGGAAGACGGTTGACTTTCGCGAGCTCACCGAAGCCAGGCCAGTGGCCTTGCGGCAGGTGTCGCAAGTGATGGGGGGGGGAGCAGATGGAAAAGTCAGTATAGAAAGATTGTGCCTCTCTCCTTATGCTAACTCAAAGGTAATAAAAAGTTTCGTACCTGAACTAAGAAGTCGTAAGTGTTTTTCGTGTTTCGGGATTCCTATGTTATATATATATATATATATATGTGCGTTATGGACATTATGACTGTTTTGCGTACCGGTATGAATATGTACATTTCACATATTCATCTCTGGCTATGTAACAATGGTTACATCCAATGTCTGAAAACTGTGCAGTAATATCTCCCATGTATAAGGAAAACAAGTCATCTTATTTTAGATAGAAAAATTCCCAGAAACACAACAAACAAGATTTAACAAAAAATGATTAGAGATGGTATGGAAACTAATTCTCAATAATATCTCTTTCCAATCCACTAACTTCAATTACATCCAGACCGTTGGAACAAATATGGGAACAAAAATGGCACCAACATACACCAACCTTATCATATTTAGAATAAAATCTTTATGAAATCATAGGTAAAAGTTACAGCAATATAAAAACAGAATTTATTTGATCATGGAAAAGATGCTAAGATATTTATTCCATATTCTAGAAATATCCATGGGACAAGACTAACGATTTACACAACTTACTCCAAAATCGATACCTAAAATGAAATTAACCATGGAACAGGGCTTAAAAGAAGTACCATTTTTAGATATACTCATTAAAAATCAAAATGGCCAAATTATCACAGACATTAAACTACAAACCAACAGACATCCAACAATACCCCCATTTCAAAAGTAACCACCCCAAAATCTGAATAAAATGCATCTCTTACATTCTAGCCCATAGAATATGCACCATAGTAACTTATAAAGACCTCAGAAACATTATCCCAGAAGAATTGCGCGTAACCCTCCACCAGAGGAGATACCCAACCTCACTAATAAAATGACGGATTCACATTATCAGAAAAATATCATTAAAAGAACTACAAAGCCCAACAAAATAAAACTTGCCCAGTCGGCTGGAGCGGTAGAATACACCGACTGCACCTCTGCAAAGGGGTAAGACCCCCTCAACGAGGGTCCTGGATATAACACTAAACAATCTGATGGAGTGGTTCCAGTGATGCTGGAGCTTTGGGGAATGCGGAATACCCATCTATTGCCATTGCTCCCAGGTCCACTCTGGCCCGGAGTGGTAACACCTGATAGGGCCATATCTATGGCTTGAATAGAACTAACAGCATACTTATGCGAAACTGAATTGATGGCAAAACTGAATAGCTTGAAATAGAAATGTTTTTGACAATGAAATTGTACTTACATTTAAACTGCGTGCTTATGCTAAACTGAAATATTTAGAATTGAACTGTTTTTGACATTGAAATTGTACTTACACTAAACTGAATTGTTATATATAACTGCTTTGAATAAACTGAATAGTTTGAAATAGAAATGTTTTTGCCTATTAAACTGTGAACCCATGATAAACTGAATTGTTTAAATAGAACTGATTATTTACATAAACATGGATTTGGCATTAAATAACCTACAAAGGTTGATATGCCATAAACCCAAACCAAACCCAACCAAACAAAATATAACAACAAAGAACTTTTCGCATATGTCTTGACATACTGAAAAAAACAACCCAGAACTATTCACAGAAATAATAATAGAAATCTTGAACAAATTAAAAAAAAACGATGATAGAATTAAAAACAACTAAATACAGCAAAAATCATCGCTAACAAATAGAATCGCGAATTGTGTTTTTTACCCTTGATAAGGTAGCCAATCTAGAAAAAGGAAAAATTTAGAATTAAAGCCAGTTTCATTCTGCTAAAAAATTCACCAAGTGTGACATCCTGTCTGTGGTGGAATGCTGGAGTACATGCACACACACACACACACACACACACACACCCACCCACATATATATATATATATATATATATATTCTAATCTATTCTAATGTAGACTGATTTCGGCGATAAAATAAAGATCTGTACAGACTTCAAACATTTTTTATTCGAATGTCGCTTTTTCATAAAGGTCTGTTTAAGTGCCTAGATAATAGTAAATATTTAATAAGTATAAATACTGAATGGTATTTTTTGGCAAGTAAAGAGAGTGAGAATATTGAAGTAATGTTGTGTTCATCTTGTAATAAATGTTCGATTAGATAAAGGATTTAACAATTCTTTAATATTCAGACATATTGGTCAAGTGTTGTTTGTTCACATTTACTTCACGTTAAAGTGCCAACCTCGAACACATTTTTAAGTACAAGACGTGACCGAACGCTTTCCAACTCTCATTCAAATAAATCCAAATAACAGCAGCTCACGCACAAGATGCACGAGCACTGACACTCTATTATACCGACGTCTGGTATTCGTATTCTCACAGGCACAGATAATCGCTTGCTTATATTTGATTCTTTAAATCAAATAACCTCAGTAAAATCACATGTAGACCTGATTTTATTGGTATAAATCAATAGACTCGCTATAGAAGTTCTTCCTAAGTTCAGTGCCTGAAGTAAAAAGGAAATAAAGTCTTCGAAAAATAACCTGCTTACCTTAGCAAATAATACTTGGAATTTTCAAATCTGGGGTAGAGGGACGTAATAAAGTGTAAAGAGTGGGAAGATAGGTGACTGTCGGGAGATGCTTTAGGTTGGAGCTCTAAAAGTCTCCCAACAAAGTCAGAAGCCGACTGACTTGCCTCTTGGATGAGATGTGAAGGCTGATTGATACATCCGTGGCCTAGGGTACATAGATATGGCTTACTCTATTCGAACTAAATCCACGTACAAGGT
>OY757925.1:76418493-76612994 GCA_963585895.1 Sepioteuthis lessoniana | reverse complement strand
GCTCGTCCCTGCTTCTCCAGCAGTGTCCTGCATGTCTGGTTCGTCTAACTTGGATAGTTTTCGTGATAGGAGGCAGGTGGCCATACAGTTGGTGTCTTGTGGGGTGTTGCCGCCAGGACTTATTCAAGATTGCTCGCAGCATTCTTGGGTAATTGCCGTCTAGCTTCTTCTCCAGCCGTTTTGTTAGAGTTCATGTAGTGCATCCATATAGCAGTATCGATCCGACCGCTGCCTGGAAGAAACTGCGTTTCATTTTATCGGTTAGGTCTGATTTCCATATAATCGATAGCCTATTGATAGCTGTCCATGCCTTCGTTAACCTCGTGTTGATATCCTTTTCGGTTGATGATACGCTGCTTCCTAGGTAAGTGAATTTGTCTACTAGTTTAAGAGGGGTTCCGTCTAGAGTGGAGATGTCCCCCGTTTGATTATAGCACATATATTCCGTTTTGTGTGCATTGACATAGAGTCCTATACCTGCGGCGTCAGTAATTTCATTTTTAAACGGGTTAAAACTAATTGGTTTGTACAGAGGTATTGTTATTGTATCTACACAATTAAATTGTTTCAATTTCTTTTTAATATCAATCATTTGTTTGCTCACAGTGAAGTAATTATAACCATTGCTATTTAACAGTAATTATTCTATTCAATATTCTTGATTCATTTGTACACAGTCAAATACTTCTAAGTCATACTATGCAATACCAGTTATTCTGTTTTGCACACAGGTGAACGGTTTCAAATATTTCACACTAATAGTTTTATTGGGCACAGCTAAATAGTCCCAAGTATTTCTATGTGTCCCTAAAAATTCAATTAAACATCTGTCATTTCTTTACATACAGTTAAAGGGTGAAAGTGTTCTATTTCCAACAATTCAGTTTAACATCAGTCATTTGTTTGCACACAGTTTTAATGTAAAAAAGTTCTATTTGACCTATGCATAGTACCTTCTCAACTGCTATCACTCCGACCCAGAATGGGTCTGGTAGCAATGCCAATGAAGACGTGCTCCACATTCCCCAAAGCACTTCTGGAGCCTCATCATCAGATTGTTTATAGTCATATCTGGGACACTTGTAGAGGTCTTACCTATTTGTAGAGATGTAGTCGGTGTATTCTACAGCTCCGGCTGACATGGCTTTGTAAAGAGTGAGCAAGCCCATTAAATGAGGAAATACACTCCATAATAATATATTTCTATATGTCAACCCTTCTCGGGTTATTTTATACCAAGTTGTTTAAGAATCGTATAGCCGGTGCTTTTATATTGACATTTCTGCGCAATTGTTTTTTCAGAGGTTTTTAGACACAGTCATATGATATAAAGTATTTCTATCTTATACGAATAATTTTTACACAGTTTTATGCTTTAAAATATAGAAGCAATAAAGTTTTATAAAGGAAACATCCGGCTCATTGGCCAAGTGGGTAGAGTGTTCGCCAAATGTCCGGGAGACCAGAGTTCAGTCCCAGGTTGGGTCCTACCCAAGACATTAAAAATGGTACCTAATACCTCCTTGCTTAACACTCAGCAATATAAGGTACGTATCAAAGGTAAAGTGGAGCAATCCAGGGAGTGGAGAAGCGCCCTCTCCTACACCTCGGTGTAGTAGCTATTGTAAAGGGAATCTTTAGGTCGCCGTCGACTACGGTCGCTAACTTTACTTTTATTTTGATAATCATAATTTGTAATCTTTGGAGGTGCCCGTAGTGTAATTGTTATCATAATAGGAAGTGGACACGGCGACACGAGTTCAAATCCTGGCCGAAACTGATTGCATGTTACATAGCACTATTACCCTTGGGAAAGGTATGGATCCAGTCATTCTCCCTCCAGCTATGGGTAAATAGTAGGACAGACTGAGCTCTTCAGCCTTGGTGAGGCGACTAGTCAAGGAGAAGGAAAACTCTAAATTGAAACCTGTTAAACTCGGCTTAAGGGTACTCCACACTTCACAGAACTCCCAAACTTGACCCTCTCTATCAGATTCAGTTTAGTATCATACCCAAGACACCCTGTTTTGACGTGGTCTTACCCCTCAGCAAGGTATACAGTCAGTATATTTAGAGTCAACAATAGATTTGGATGGAAATATTTTTCTTAAAAATTTTTTGACATATTTATAAATTTCGGCAAACAGTCGACTTGGCATAAATGTCCCCCATAAGATTTATCATCTTAGAATTTTGAATTAGATGTATGCCAGTTGTATATGTTGATTCCGAATACACAGTTGACAACTGATACTTTCCTGTAAGTGTTTTCAGTCAGAGGATCAGCTGTTAGAAGCAGCTTGTGACATAGTAATATTATTGTACTTAATTTGTATTGGTTTTATTATTTTGTATAAATCTCTATGTTAATGTGTTAAATATGTTTACTAAACACGATTTCAAGCTGGAAATGTTCGTGACAGTCTGCTGGAGTTATGGTAAGGGATGTACATCGATTGTTTGGACGACCGTTCCACAGGTGGTCTGAGTAAGTAAAGTTGGCGATCGTAGTCGAGGGTGACCAGAAGGCTCCCTTTTCAATAGATACTACACCGAGGTCTCTGGGAGGGCACTACTCCTTTCTCTGGATTGCTCCTCTGATACATAGCTTATATGGCTGAGTGTTAAGCGAGGAGGTACCACGTACCATTTTTAAAGTCTTTGGTATGGCACGATCTGGGATTGAACCCATGTTTCCTGGACCATAGGTGAACACTTTACCCACTTGGCTAATGAGCTGGTGTAATGTTAGCGACCGTAGTCGAGGGCGACCAGAAGGCTCCCTTTTCAATAGCTACTACACCGAGGTGGAAGGAAGGGTTCTACTCCATTCCCTAGATTGCTCCACTTTGCCCTAGATATATACCTTATACTGCTGTGTATTAAGCAAGTAGGAATCAAGTCTTTGGTATGAAGCGAACTGGGACTGATCCAGGTCTCCCGGACCATTGGCGAACACTCTACTCACTTAGACAATGAGCTGTGCCTTATAAGTGGACATTTAGCTTTGTAAAAAAAAATTCAGGCTTAAAGAGCTGACTTGTATGGCGCAATTCACTGTATAATTCAGAAAGGCATTGTAATTGTTTATGAAAATATTGATAAAGCAAATATTTTAGATAGTAAAGCCAAAATGTTTATTTTGAAAAACCAAATATAACATGTTTTAAAATTGTTTTTGCATATCAAACTCTCTTTATGCACATATTAAATTGATAAGATTTATAAACACATTTTTCAGATAACATTTTTAAATAAGCCTATGCTCATTCTTTTGCACATAGTTAAATGGTTTAAAGTATTACTATGTATCAATAACAATTCAATTAAACATCAGTTATTTGTTTTCACGCAGTCAAATGATCAAACAATTTTATTTCAAACAATTAAGTTTGCTTTTACTCAGTTTAAAGGGTCAAAATGTTCCAGTTGGCCCATAGATAGAACCCTATAAGGTCAGAGTTGACTTGGGAGCAATAGCAATGAAGGCGTACTCAATATTCCCCAAAACACCAACGATGGAGCTTCACCAAAATAATTTAGTGCAATATCCAGGACCATCTTTGGGAGATATTACCCCGCAGCAGAGACGCAGTGTGTCCTGGATATGACGCTAAACTGTCAGATGGTGTGGTCCCAGAAATTCTGTGGCCTCGCGGAATACAGAGCACCCCTTCATTGCCATTGCTCCTAGGTCTACTCTGACCCGGCGTAGTATCACCTGATAGGACCCTATCTATGGGTTAAATAGAACTAAAGGCATATTTATGCTAAAATGAAATGTTTGATTAAACTGAATAGCTTGAAATAGAAATGTTTTTGACAATTAATCCCTACTTACATTTAAATTGCGTGCTAATGCTAAACTGAATTACTTTAAATAGAGCTGTTTTTTGACATTGAAACTATATTTACACTAAACTGAATTGTTTAACATAGAACAGTTTTGACGTTTAACTGTGTGTAAACAAAAACTGTAATTATAGTAAACTGATTTGTTTGCATTAGAACTGCTTGACTGAACTGAATAGCTTGAAATAGAAATGTTTTTCACAATTAAACTCTACGTACATTTAAACTGTGTGCGTGTTCTAAACTGAATTATTTGAAATGGAACTGTTTTTGACATTGAAAATTTACTTACACTAAACTGAATTGTTATATATAACTGCTTGAATAAACTGAATAGTTTGAAATAGAAATACTTTTGACAAACTGTGTTCTCATGCTAAACTAAATTTTTTGAAAGGGAAATTATTGTTTACATAAAAATGGATTTGGCGTTAAATAATCTACAAAAGTTAATATGCCATAAATATTATATTAGTGGCTTTGAATCAAACTAATGAAATAATAGCGTTTTCTAATTTGCTTGGTAGTTGACAAACAATTCTTGGAGACCCATATCTATTACATCCATAAATAAGATACGAACAGATACTATCACTCCAGTTCAGATTCGACATGGAAATAATGGCAGAGAATGGGTATTAAACATTTAAAGAGAACCCAGCATCGATTTCTTCCAATATAAATACATGTTCAATCAAAAAATATTCTTCATAATGCAATGATGATTATAACTTTGTCCCTTCGCTAAAATCATCTCCATAAACAATAAAAAAATTATTCAGCCAAATCCCCAACCGTCTCTTGACATCGCCACTTTTTGATATACATCTCTACCCATATATATATATATATATGAGACAAACCTCAAATCTGCCACGTGACACATGAATTGTCATACACACACATGCACACACACATACACACTAACGATTACAAATACGACCACACACAACAATCCGCAAATATAATCCAGACAAACAGGTACACACAAGACTTAAACACAATTCTAATGTAAAAATTCTTTTGACTATATCGTTTCGATTTTTTTCGATTTCTTCAAAATCTTTCTTTTTCAGTCCGATGACTGCCGTGTAGAAACGGTATGAAACCAATGGTTACGGATAAGCACCCCTGCTATTAAATATATATGAAAACGAATAGATGTTTATTCATAATTATATTATATCACTGGTCTATTACAGACATTGAGCACTCTACAAATTATATTGCATTTAGTCAGCCACTAACCCATCAAGTGACATAGCGACAACCATATACTGTTGTGATATATATATATATATATATATATATATATATATATATATATATATATATACGTCAAGTTTACCAGTAGAAGCCTATTTTTAAATCAGCAATGTACAGTGCTTTCTATACAAAACATAAAGACCAATACAACAATACTTTAACCATAAAATAAAATAAAACAAGAAGAAAAAATTACCCATGCTACTCAGAAAGGTTTTTAGCTCATTTTATGTTACCTCGCAATGATGCTGTTCTGGATAGAATTTTCAACTCATAGAAGTATCGATCCAGAACAGCATCAATCCAAAGTAACATAAAATGGGCACAAATAAACGATTCCTAAATCTTAATAAAAGTTTCAGCGCCAACCCCCCTCCCCAAAAAAACAAAAAAAAAACAAACAAAAAACGGTGTACACTGATTCAAGCCATGATCTTGTCAAAAAAAAAAAAAAAAAAAAGAAAGAAAGAAAGAAAAAAGAAAGAAGATAAGCCATTAGTAAGATTGGACTATCATTGCTACTAGTGTAAGTTTGCATTCACCACACAAGTGTTAGTTTAAAATATTGACGGTACATCTGTAACAACTTATAAATATATATAATGGGCCTTTTAAAATGTACAGATAAAGAGATCTATACGAAGGCTATAAAATTTAGATATATATCACCGCTACGAATAATTGTTTCCGAAACATAATTTCAATTATTGATGGTTTTGTAGATTCAGACCGTTTCTAATTATTTTTTTACCAATTCTCCCAACACCATATTGCCTTGTGATACACTACAACTATTAGGAGATAACCGGAAGTTGATTCAAGAAGCAAGAGAAATAGAGGAAGATGGCCGACTATGTATTTGCAGAGAAAATGTGTCGAATGTGTAAGAAAGCGAAAGGAATGAAAACAATAATAGAAAACGTAACGATGGAAGGAAATTGTGTGTAGACAGGCGCGAAAAATGTCCGTCACTGATTATTATATAGTTTCTTCTGAATGAAATATGTTTATTCTTTGCTGAGTGCACTTTATTGCAGTGTGAAGATGACGTGTCAAATCGTGGAGTAATTACAGATAGAAATCTCAATATATGCAAACAGAGAGCGTGGGTTGCAATTGACAGGTTATAGAACATATGGAAATCTGATCCTTTTGATGAAATTAAACAGGGTTCCGTCATAAGAGTAACTGTGTCAGTACTACTATATGGATGAGCCACCTGGATTATTTAGAAATGCATTCAGAAAAGAACGACACGAGAATATTACGTGCTGTTTTCAACAAATCCTGAAAGCAGCATCCTACAAGCCACCATCTGTACTGCCAATTATTTTCAAACTCCAAAACTAGCCAAGGAATACGATCAAAATATGCTGGGTAGAACTGGAAAAGAAAGGACGAACACATAAAATGACGTTGTCTTTAAAACTACAGTTTATATACATAAACACTGTACAGACACTGGATGCAGTCTAGAGGAGCTGCCAATAGTGATAGACGATAGAGATGGATGACGATAAAGAGTCTGGAATCTCTATGTTATCTACACGGCTTGACGATGGTGATGATGGTATTTCTAAGGGGTGGAATATTTCTTGCTATCAAAATAAATTCTTCATCATGCTAACATTTTTGGCTTGTAACAAAAGCTAAATGGTAAATAAACAAAGATGTTAGGTGCAGTTTTGAACCAATCCTGGAAGCAGCACTCCACAAAGCAGCACTCTGCAAAGCAGCACTCCACAAAGCAGCACTCTACAAAGCAGCTGCTGTACGATTACAAGCCTTCCGTCTCACAAAACATCCAAGTAATGTGAGCAAGATTGCCAACTACGAACGTTAAGAAATCAAATGAAATAAAATGGTATCATGCTAAAAAATGCAAAAAGACGATATGCGGCCGAAATTATTATGGTTGCAGACAACGCTGATGATCTAGCACCTCTTGCAAATATCCCAGCCTTAAAAGTTCTGTTTTAAAATTGTTCCTTTTCGATAAAAAAAAATCACTGAAGAACTAAACACAAAATATTTTTATAGGAATGTACATTAAAGCGATTCCCTGATCTCTTGGCATAAATAATTCTTGACGGGTTGGTTGGTCGGTTGGTAGGTTAGGTTTTATGGCATATCAACTTTTGTAGGTTACTTAATGCAAAATCCATTTTTATACAAATCATCAGTTCTATTTTAAACAATTCAGTTTAGCATGAGTACACAGTTTAATTGTCAAAACATTTCTATTTCAAGCAATTCATTTTTGTCAAACATTTCTAATTCAAACAATTCAGTTTAGTATAATATATAGTTTTATCAACACATAAGTTTAAATGTCAAACAGTTCTATTTCAGACAAATCAGTTCAGCATAGGTACGCTGTTTAAATGTCAAAACAGTTCTATTTCAGACAAATCAGTTCAGCATAGGTACGCTGTTTAAATGTCAAAACAGTTCTATTTCAGACAAATCAGTTCAGCCTAGGTATGCTGTTTAAATGTCAAAACAGTTCTACTTAAGGCAGTTCAGTTTACCATAAGTACGCATTTATCCCTTTTTGACCCATAGATAGGACCCTATTAAGTGCTACTACTCCGGGTCAGAGTGAACCTGGGAGTGATGTACACCACATTCCCAAAAGCTCCAGCATTACTGGAACATTACCATTAGATTGTTTAGTGTCATATCTAGGACACTCGTTGGAGGGTGTTTTACCCCTCTGCAGAGGTACAATCGGTGTATTCTACAGTCCCAACCCACTGACCAATAGACGGGTTAACAACTCAATTAATCTATTATTCATGAAAAAAAAAACCCAAAACATTAGATTAAATAAATGATCATTTTTAGAAGAGTTAAAGCAGGTTGATAAATGATGTAGCTAATGTCTTGAAATGGGAAATGAAAAGGTGTGATAATATATACATTTCTTGGCCAAGAGATTTTCAACTCCTTCTCGCAATTTCGTCCGAAACATATATGACCCAGTCAGCTGGGGCTGCAGAATGCACGAGATGATTCCTTGCAGAGGGGTAAGAATCTCCCAACGAGTGTCCTGTATTTGTCATTAAACAATTTGATGGTGAGACTTAAGTAATACTGGAGCTTTGGGGAATGCGGAGCACCCCTTTATTACCATTGCTTCCAGGTCAACTCTTGCCCGGAGTAGTAACACCTGACAGGGTCCTATCTATGGGTCAAATAGAACTAAACTGTGTACTTATGCTAAACTGAATTGTTTGAAATAGAACTGTTTTACATTTAACTGTGGGTAAATAAATGACTGATGTTTAATTGAATTGTTAGTGATACATAGCAATACTTGAAACTATTTAACTTTGTTGACTAAGATTGAAATAGAAAAAAATGGCATTGAACGTGTTTACTTATGCTGAACTGAATTGTTTGAAATAGAACTGTTTTTACAATTAACTGTGGGTAAATGAAAGACTGATGTTTAATTGAATTGTTAGTGATACATAGCAATACTTAAAAATATTTAACTTTGTTGACTAAGCTTGAAATATAAATATTTTTGATATTTAACGTGTGTACTTAGGCTAAACTGAGTTGTTTGAAACAATTGTTTATATGTATAAAAATGGATTTGGGTTTGAATAACCTACAATGATTGATATGCCATAAAACCAAACCAAATCAAACCGAAATAGTTACACCTATCTCACTGGTATCTACAAATTCTTTGACGAGGGCAAATTAATATAAACGAAGAATTTAATTAAAAGTCAAGAAAGGAAATCAATTATTGATTTTTATTAGACTAATAGTTTCCAGTTATATATTTGGATCATGCCCCGACACCCTGTTGCCTTGTGTCTCACAAGATTAGCTGAGAACTGTAAATTGGATTGAAGGGAAAAAAGGAAAGACAAGAAAAATGACCGACTAGGTATTTGGAAAGGAAATGAAACAGATATGTTGAACAGCGAAACGGAAGAAATGACTTACAAAACATAACATAACAGTAGAAGATTGTGCCTAGAGAGGTGCAAAAAAGAATATCTGTCCTTTGTTATAATAACGAAAGATGCCATTCTTTGTTATTCTTTACTTGTTGTCGGGTAAAGCAGTGTTACACGAATAATTTATTGTCATTACAATCCGAAAGTGTTAAACATCTTTAGTTTTGCAAAATCTTATTTTATTCATGTATTCAGATATACTAAAGTTATCAAATTTTTTTCTCTCTTATCTGTTTTCTTTTTGAACAGTTGTAATTAAGGAGATTAAGTTGCTCTGAATTCTATGATAATTCTGCTTGTTCGTTAACACGTTACGCTCATCGAAATATCCTTCCTGCAGTCAAGTGGAAAGTCCTTCCACCCTCGTCTAATCTAAAGAGTTGCTATGTATTCTATATAATAATTATACTTGTTCGTTAACACGTTACACTCATCGAAATATCCTTCCGGCAGCCAAGTGGAATGTTCTTTCACCCTCGTGTAATTTAAAGAGTTGCTATGTATTCTATATAGTAATTATACTTCTTTGTTAATACGTTACGCTCATCAAAATATCCTTCCTGCAGCCAAGTGGAATGTTCTTCCACCCTCGTCTAATTCAAAGAGTTGATATATATTCTATATAGTAATTATACTTGTTCGTTAACACGTTACGCTCATCGATATATCCTTCCCGCAGCCAAGTGGAATATTTTTAATTAAGATATTCTTTAAAATCGACGCTTAATTTTTTCTTTGCCCAACCTTGCCGATAAATATATGTTTTTGTGGCTATAAATTCGGGAATGTTCCTTACGCAAAGCAGTTTGTTATTTAAATATATATTGTTATCATAACTACCGGCAGAAGTGCTGGAAATTCCACGGATAAAAAAAAAATGAAAACGCGTTATTTAAGCCAGAAAGGATTATTTGTAATTTTATTCAATCGATTTAATAGTTTATCCACCAATCATTTGTTAACATTTAATTCTACCAAATCTGCTTATTCAATATACATATTTATTAACCCCTATACACAAGCAGGATGTGACAAAAGGTAAATTCTAAGCTGAGTTCAACTTATTTGAACCCAGAATTTTTCTTCTCTGAGATGTACCACGGTTAAAGAGCGCTGTCTGCCCTACTATTAATCCATAGCTTGAGAGAGAAACGCAAACGGCTACGTCTAGGAGTTGAACTTGAGTCACAGTGTTCATTTACTACTACGGTAACCATTACTCCACGAACACCTTCAAAAAATCAATATAGAGTTGCATATATTGTATGGTGGATAACGGTATTACTGGTACCGAGGAATCCTCGGAGATCTTTTTCTTTTTCTTGTTCAGCGTTCGCCAGCATGCTATTGGATCTTATCAGAACTTCAGAGCTCATCGAATCCTTGGAACTAAATCAGATTTTCAGCAAACCTATGAACAATAATTTATTTTTACTATGCAACTTAATTAGATAATTTTAGCCCAAGGCAATTCCATCGTAGTTGACCCCAGTGTTTGATACGTAGCAGCCCGTGGTGTAATGGTTATCGTCGTAGAAAATGGACACGGTGACACAAGTTCAAATTCTGGACGAGACTGATTGCATTTCACATAGCTCTAATACGCTTGGGAAAGGTATGAATCCAATTATTCACCCTCCAGCTATGGGTAAATAGTTGGGCAGACTGGGTTCTTCAGCCTTGGTGAGGCAACTAGTCTAGGAGAAGGAAAACTCTGAATTGAAACCTGTTAAACTCCGCTTAAAAATTGACCTTGTATCATATCCTGCCCGAGCGGAGGGGTTGGGTAAATATAGATACGTAGCAGCAACATCTACGTAGAAGAATATCGCGACTGATTGAGGGGAGATTGAAAAATATCCCACTTGGTTGTGGGAAGGAACTGTACAATGATATTTCAGTTAGTCGAGGGGAGGGGAGTAGTTTGGAGACCAGACCCGTTGGTGACAAGATGCGGTAGAGAAAGTCAGCACCCAGCAGAGTGGGCCACCAGGCCCCCGCTTGAGCAGCACAGGAGAGTGGTAAAGAAACACGGTTATGACCAGTTGAGTGGGGGTCAATATGTTGCAGTTCTGTTCGGTCTCCAACTCCCTCTCACACACAAACCTTTCAAATAAAGTGAGAGATATATTTTTCTGAGAACTGTGTCGCTCGTCGTCTTTATTATTGTATCGTTATGATTTATGCATGCATCTGCATATGAGTATACAACACAGACGAAACAGTCACTTTCGGGACTACGTCTTTTCAAGAGGATTGGAGATACGTATCCTCGTAATCATAACATCATAGGCAAGAAAATCAATGTACATTTTTTTAAGTTGAGGAATTATATTATAAATTGTATTACCATGACCAGAAAATCCGGCAAACACAACGTGAGACGTACAGAAACTCGAGACAGCTTCTTCGACGTTATTAGTTTCCATCAGCAGTGTATAACATGATCTCCTCCACTCGAGATCGATCCAGTGACCACAGAATGCAGAACTGAAACTTTACCATAGAGCTACAGGTCCACATCGTACACAAGCGATGCACGCCGTGTTTGTCGCATTTTCTGGTCATAGTAATTCAATTTCTAATATAATTCCTCTACTTAAAAAGGAAATTTACATCTATTAATAATTTTGAGTAAAAGTATCTACGTACCTGCATATCTATTGTTTGCGTGTGTCATACCCGTTTTTTTTCGTGTGAAAGTGTGAAAGTCTGTTGACTACAAAGATGAGTCTAAGTTTTTGCAATATTTTGGTAATGACTAGTTTGTGGCGTGTATATCACGTGAGCGAAGCATTTCAAGAAGTACTCACTGTTGTTGATGGTATCGTGCTAGTTAGTGTGCTGACAAGTTGTGCTTTACTGCCTGTTTGATTTGAAAACAGTACAGATGAACGTATAATAATTTTGGAGCTTTAAACTGGCTCAATGGGTAGAGTGTTCCCCAATGGCCCGGGAGACATGGGTTCAATCGCAGTTCGTGTCATACGAAAGACTTTAAAAAATAGTACTTGATACCTCCTTGCTTAACACTCAGCAATATAAGGTACGTATCAAAGGTAAAGTGGAGCAACTAACCAACCTACCGTGTTTCTGCGCTGTCAGTGCGTGCGCCTTGGAGCTTAGAATAAGCTGACTGCATTCCTAAATGAGGGGTAAAAGCCGCACGAACACTCAAAAAGGTTCTATGCAGTGATTATAATACTGAGGATTTTTAATACAGCTTTGAAATATCTTTGATATTTTTCTTACAAGAACCAGGTTAATTTTACACTAATTTCAACTTTTATATACTTGCAATTGTATAAAAATATTTTTGTTTATCTTAACAAGCTAATATTTAGATTGGTTGGTGTTATGGCATTGTTGACTATTCAATTCCAAATCCAGTTTTTACATATATATCATAAAGGCTATGTAAATACAACTTAAAACTAGCCTCAGCTCATTCTTTTGTACACAGTTAAATTGTTTCAAGTATTCTTATCTAACATGAATATTTCTTTTAATTATTAATGATTTGTTTGCGCCCAATTAAACAGTTTCAATTATTGAAAAGTGAAAGGAACAATGTAACAACAGTCATTTGCACGCATTTAGATGATTAAAGTGAATAGTTTGTTGCTAATTTCATTCTTAAATGAGTTAGAACTAATTTGTTTGCACAGTAGTAGTATTACTATTGTTTTTCCAAAGTTAAATGGTTTGAAATATTGCTTTCTTACACAAACAGTTCTATTCAATATAAAACATATGTTTGCAGACAGTGAAGTGGTACCAAATATTGCTATGAATCATAAACAATTCAATATTTGTTTTTACACAGTTAAATAAGCTACGAGTTCTCGAGAAGTTTTGCCTGCTTTTAAAGGTTAAAACAATACAGCAGTGGTAGTATTTAACTAAAAGATGGGTTTCTTAGTTAGTATGGTTTTATGGCGTATCATTTAATGCCAAATCCTCTTTATGCATATATATTAAATATATATGATTTAGTTGGGTTGGGTTGTGTTTATGCTCATCGACCTTTGTAAGTAATTTAATGCCAAATACTTCTTAGACATATACATTAAACATACATGATTTGTAAACACATTTTGTGGATAATATTTTCAAACGAGCTTAAGCCCCTTTTTTTGGCACTCTGTTAGATGATTTTTATTTTTACTATGTAATAATAATAATTTTCATTTAACGAAATATTTGTTCGCACATATTTGAATGATTTGGAAGTAATTTTATGTTTAAATAAGTTAAGAGCTAATTTGCTTGGACACAAGTGTTGACAAGCCAGTTAGTGTGGATCTCAAAAAACAGGATATGCATCCGTGTTCTAAGGTAAACAAGAAACAGCGGAAATGCCACATGAATTGTGTGGGAAGAAATATGTGGGCGTCAGGAAAATATATATGACGGAAGTTTTCGACACCAGGGTTCAATCGAAGTCGGCCGTTAGAATAGAGAAGAGTCAGTCAACCGTTTTGAGCGCTACCTGGGGATGGTGGACTCCGGGTTGAGAAGCTCGCTCTGTATTAGGCCCCCCTGAGAGAAACACGATGAAGTAAGGCTTTCAATATATCTATCACAACGTTGTGTCAACCATAGCAGTTCTGTATCTCTCTCTGTCACACAACGATTTCGACTTTCATAGTAAATAAACAAGAAGTTGTATTTTTAACATATAAGTGTTGTTGTCTATTTCCCCGACATGCAACAGTATTATTATTGTTTCTACTCAGACAATAGGTCTGAATTATTGCTATCAAACAATAATCATTCGATTTAAGAATAATCATGTGTTTGCACACGATAAACTGGTTAAAAGTATTGCTATTTAATATTAATTATTCTTTTGAACATTTTTCATTAATTTGCGTGCAGTTAAATGGCTCCGAGTATTTCTATATAATTCTAATAATACTCATTTGTTTGCAAACAGTTGAATGATGTATCACTAACAATTCAATTAAATATTACTCGTTTGTTTACACAGAGTTAAATAATTAAACAGTTCTATTTCTAACAATTTAGTTTAACGTTAGTCATTTGTTTTCACACAGTTTACACGTCAAACTTCTATTTGACCTATAGCTAGGATGCATGCGGGTGTTATCACTCCGGGTGAAAGTGGGCCTGGTAGTATTGGCAAACAAGAGGTACTCTATGTTTCCTAAAACTCCAGCATGCAGACACCGTTAGATGGCTTAATATCAACACACGTTGGGGAAGTCTTACCCCAATATGGAGATGCAGTCAGTGTATTCTACAGCCTCAGCAGATTGGGATTCTAAGAGCTGGGGGAATAGAAGGTATCAGTCTGAAACTGAATTTAATTGCACGATTGAATTCAAACTCGCTTACTAGAATGTTGCAGTCCAGCGCGTTAAGCACTATACCACTGGTCTACCTCTAGTATCATTGTTGTTGCAGAAGTTACCAAAATGGGGTTGAAAAGGTCCTTGAGTTTTAAAGCCAGTATGAGCACGAAAATGAAAAGCAAACTGCCTCGTTCCGAGTTTGAACTTGGATCGCCGAATTCATTTTATTACACATAACTTAAACGACTCTTGCTTGCACCGTCATAAGTTGTTACAACATCAGCAGAATACCAATATAAATAGATATGATCTTCTCTCTTTTTCCATAACTAAGCTACCATCAAAACGGCCTACATAATGTTTAATAGTTATTTTGCATGATCAATATGCAATTCAGATGCCCGTGGTGTAATGGTTATCGTCGTAGGAAATGTACACGGCAAAACGAGTTCAAATCCTGGACGAGACTGATTGCATTTCACATAGCACTAATACCCTTGGGAAACGTATGAATCCATTTATTCCCCCTCCAGCTATGGGCAAATAGTAGGGAAGCCTAGGTCCTTCAGCCTTGGTGAGGCAACTAGTCTAGGAGAATGAAAAACTCTGAATTCAAACCTGTTAAACTCCGCTTAAAAATTGACCTTGTGTCATATCCTGCCCGAGCGGAGTGGTTGGGTAAATATGAATATGCAATTCACTGATAGATGGCATTAATCATAGGTAAGATCTAATTCGCAGGATAATTAAAAGAAAGTAGGTTTTAATAAATACCCGCCCGACATTATTCTTTAGTAATTATGTGGCTTTATTTTCACACACACACACACACATACAATATATATATATATATATATATATATATATATATATATATATATATATATATACATTTGTATATATATATGAATATATATATTTGTACATATATTTGTATATGTATATATTTGTATATATATTGTACATACATATATATTTGTATATATATATATATATATATATATATATATATATATAAGTGTGCATATTGAGGGCTTTTTCAAGCGTTTACTGTGAAAAAATTTAGGGTATTTTAGGCTTTTAAGGGAATATTTGATGTACTTGAATTCTTCATCTTGGTGTTGTGGACTATATATCCTAAGTGGTCGTTGATAAAAGCTATTTATGAGGCCTGTTTTGAATTTGTCGTTGTGGTTGTGGAAAAAAGGTATATAATCGTTTTTGCTTGTGGGTTTGCAACAGACTTTAAAATCTAAACTTTTTGTGATTTGATAATTAGGACATCCAAGAAGGGTATGGTGTTAATTGATTCTTTTTAATATGTAAAGTTCATGGAGGGTTCAACATAGTTTAATTTCGCTGTAATCTCATCGATTGTTATATTTTGGTGTAGAAAAATTGATACAATGTCAATATAATTAAAATAAGTACTGTCACTAGGTAGCCTCTATCAAGAAGCGAGGGATTCTAAAAACTCTAGAAATAGACAGGCTAGCAGCCTGCTAAGTGGGTTTCCCATAGGAGTACTAGATGTCAATTGTTAGAATTTATCATTAAATTTGATAGATAGATAGATAGATAGGACCTTATTAGGTACTACCCCTCTGAGATAGAGTACACCTGGGAATGATGGCATTACTCAAAGCTCCAGCATTACTGGAGCCTCAGCACCTGATTGTTTAGTGTCATCTAGGACACTCGTTGAGTGGGGTCTAACTCCTCTTCAGATATGCAGTCGGTGTATTTTGCAGCCCCAGCCGAATGGGCTATGATTTTATCAGGTCTTAATGAAAGGATACAATTTACCATCTACGATAACATTCAGGCTTTTTCACTGTTTTAAAAAAATACGCCACCACCACAAACACAAAGTGTAAACAACCACCCATAAAATTCAGAAACATGTGGTGATAGTTTTCATTTTCATGTAGTATAATTCAGTTTTCATTGGAGGTGAGGATTTATTTACAGAAGTCTGAAATCGAAATTAGTCAGGGTTGAAGGTTCTGGGGTGTTTCTTTGTTGTTGTTGCTGTTGCTGTTGCTGCTGTGGTTGTAGTTGTAGCGTTTTTTTGTTTTTTCCTGTTTTTACATGATTGCAAATGGAATCTCTATCATAAAAAAGATGCCTCAGCGATGAGTGTGTATTACGACTAGTAGATAAAAGAGTGGTGGCACTTTTTAGGCGTCTATCTCGAATAAGCTTTAAAATATAATCTTGTAGAAAACGGAAATAGACTTACAACACCCAAATATATTCCTTTTGCAAATAAAATACATATATAACAATACTTTTGGGATTGAGAAGAAATATTTTTACAACAGTCGTAAAAAAAAAATAACATTGTCTGCGATCTGTTTTTTGTTTCTACTTTAGACAGCAAATTTCTTTGTTTTTTTTTCTTTCTTTTTTTTAGAACTGACGTCATAGAGCTAAAAGTCTGAGTAATCTGGAAACGCGTCAGCAATCTGTCCTCTATTCAGACAATCTCGAAAGTGAGAACGGTGTAAACCATTTACTTTGTTGTTGGCCGGCGTCTTCTCCAAGTGCTGCCGCTGCTGCTTGATAATCGATCAGCACTGCAAGACTTAGCATTTTGCTCTGTTCGTGGAGAAGCAGGAACAAAGAGCACAAGTGGTGTCAATTCCTATCATTTACAAACGCGGACGCAGAAAGCACACAGTACGAACACAAATCCGTATTCTCTGATATTGATTGAATAAAAAAGAACAATTCAAGGACCATCGGACGGCTCGCTGAGGTTTCCGTAGGAAAAAAAAAAGTTTTTTAGATTATAAACATTATCATGTATTAGCAAGAGAAAAAAAAAACGCCTTCCGTTGGGCCTAAGATGATGGGCACAAACAGGTTCATTCTCTAAAATAATATTTCATATTCAATAATAATAATAATAATAATAATAATAATAATAATAAGAAGAAGAAGAAGAAGAAGAAGAAGAAGAAAAAGGAAATATACGCATGTACAAGGGAAACGAAAAAGGAAGTGGGGAAAAAGGTAGGAAAATTAACATAAATGTTAGTTGTAGTATTGTCTTCTCCCTATTCCTAAGTCACGTGACTTGAACTCTTTTGACTATATTAGAAATATTCCGTGAGTTAAAGAAAGAAACGGTTGAATAAAAAAAAGTAAAAAGCTCACTTCTGATTTTTTATTTTTCTTCGCTAATATGCTGAAATCTATTACTTGTCTCTAAATATCTCTGCTGTACTCTCCAAGTAATATATTCAATACTTTCCTTTTTCTTATTTTTAAATTAATTTCCATATGTATTTATGTTTGTCTATATGTATTTTTACATTATAACCATGTAAATATGTACAGACAAAAAAAATGGATGATCGACATATGAATAAAATTAGTAAGGTATATAAAATTGGAATTAAAACAATGATAAATGGAGTAGAAAAAAATTAACGCACCTTCCACGCCAAACATCATAATCCTCTTGTAAAATATTTTTTTTTAAGTTAAAAGTCGCATACACACCTTGAAATAGAATAGGCTGTACATACGATTGGCTGGTTTCAACAGCCCATGGAATGTTCGATCTGGTCTGAGGGATTTTATTTTGAGCCTTCCAAGACTGATAAAAGCCATATGTTTGTCAGAGCGTCCTATTGGGTCGGTGACTCAGAGTTTGATCACCTCTGAGGGGGTCGTTCTGGTGAGGAGAGTATGATGTTGCAATACCCGAAACTCCCCAATGACCTAGAAGATAAACATCACTGATGACACCAACAGGCGCCGAATTAAGTGCGTATATTTAAGGTATAGGGTAGCAAGAAAATGGAAAAAGAAAAAAAAATGAGAAAATACGACCAGAATACCGAAAAGAGTCCTAGACATCAGAAGAGTTTTGCTGCTATATTATCTAAGGAACTCGTAGTGGGTATAAACGATAGTAGTAGCATTATTTTCTTCCCCTTCCCAAGCCACGTGACTAGACCTCTTTTTGAATAAAAACCGTTAAACAAAAAGTGTCAGATAGTGACGGTGTAAAGGTTTTGGAATACTTGAAATGCTGATCGAATATCGGACATGAACGAATGCTGCAAAAGAATATTACTTAAGAGTTATATCAGTTATCTACCAATATAACCAGCAATTAGCAGCTTATTTAACGAATGAAGCCGAACAGATATTTTTTCTTAAAAAAAAAAAAAGGTGAACGTCAAATTTTAGTACGTTAAAACTTGGTAAATTTACAACTGAAGGATTTTTTATGATTCGTTTAAGTGTTATCTTGCTTGTAACTGTACATGGTCACATTTGTGACACAGGTAAAGATAATAAACGACCTCTGGATCTGGTATAGCCACAATATATAAGCCATGAAAAATGACGTTTCTAAACAAATTCAACGTGAGACTGACAACTGGTTTCGGTGTCGTGATCGGCAGATGCCCTTGTTGCAGAGAGAATCTTGTATTTTTGTTTGGCGCGTAATTTAATTTGACCGTTAGAGTCGCCGAACATTTTCACCCAATCAGGATGAGCTGTCCTATTCAGCCCGAACCATATTTCCTAGCAGCACCAAAAATTGAAGAAAGCCTGCAAATCACTCTCTCCCTCAGAAATCCTCAATCGTCTGCTCCAAAATAGCAGGAGCAGTATCATACACTATGAGGAGAGCCATCTAGTTTATGGACCTCTTGGGTCTATTCTTCTAGACCAAGGGATCCTAGTTAAAAACAAATTAGATGATACACTCTAACAACTCCCTACCTTCTTTCCTTACTACGAGACCTCGCAGCATATCAGTGTAAATCCCTTTACTTCATGCTGCCACTAAAACATTGATACAAAAACCTAACGACGTCTTCGTTCTTTTCCACCACCTTTATTTTCCATCAACATTTAGCAAGGGGATAACTACCAACGAAATACCAACGCAACCAACGTAATACTAACGCAACCAATGTAATACCAACATAACCAACGCAAAACCAATTTAAACCAAAAACCCAATAATAATAATAATAACAATAATATCCCCATCGCTATAAATGGCGACCTTCCGACTTGTGAGAACACGCAACCACATATGAAAACAAAACACAATATCTCCTCCTACACCCTCTTGAATCGACCGGCATTCGGTGAATGTTGTCTGTTCTAATTTCATGTACGCAAACAATGACCAAAAACATACTTAACTCAGAGACCAACCGAAAATGGACGACGGAAGACAACAAATATGTACATCAGTGTTCCGGGTGTAGAAAAATAATTTTGACAGAATCCACAAGATTTAATACAACAAACCAAAAACTTGCTGACCAAGGTAGAATGATATTAAAGAAGGTTTGGTTTTCTGATTTTGAAATACTGGAACTATATAAACAAGTAAATGGGGAGGGTTTTGAAGAAAATCTCTTGACCCTTACCGAAACAGTAAATACTGAGAAACAAGATTCCCAACCGAAAAATAAACTCAAAATACAGAAAACAGAACGACTACATACTCTAGCATCACAGAAGACAAAACCCAAGAAGGCAAAATAAATGTAGAATTAAAAAAATAGAAGGATAATTGAAAAGAAGACTACGTTACAATCCCTCAGAAATGATGACTGGGAAAATAGTCAAAGTAAAAACCGAAAAAGTAAACAAATTCTTACCAAGTATTTCAACGCGCAGCGTCTTTGAACTAAACTAGATAATTAATGAATTACAGATTACCGAAACTGGTCTGTGATGAGCTCGGTGTTTCCAAAAGGAAATCGAAGAGAAATAGAAGACCTTACAGGTAAATTAGACAAAGAACATGAAAACAAACAGTGACAAACCAAAGTGTTAAGAAATAAATAAAACGCAAGAATATGATGGGATGAAAAGACCAAAATAAAACGGCAAATAAGTTTGAAAATGAGACTTGAAGAGATAAATCAGAAGATACTGTCGAAAGAAGGGAGACTTAAAAGATTCCAGGACGGGGTCATGCAATAAAGACAAAAAAGAAAATGTAAAAATAACGAAAGAAAATTCTGCTCACGAAAGAATGCACAAGGACCCACACAGCTGGATGCAAAGGAAGCAAAACAATTCTGGACAAAAATAAAGAAACAGAAAGAAAATAACAAAAAGACTGACGGAATAAATAATATGAAAAAAGAATTACAAGGTTTCGAAGAAGGCCCCTTGAGAAATATACAAATGGAATTGCTCAGATCAATTGGATAACTCCGGGCCATGATGGTATACATGGTTCCTAGTTTTAAAAATTCACTTCCCTCCAAGACAACTGGGATGAAGCTGAGAAGAAACAAATATACCCGAATGGTTTGGTTTGGTTTTAAGGCACATCAACCTTGTAGGTTATTAAATGCAAAAGTTCTCTTTATGAATATATATTGAATATGTATGATTTTGCTTGGTTTGGTTTTATGGCATATCAACCATTGTATATCATTTAATGCCAAATTCTTTTTATATACATAAACAATTATATTTTTAAAAAATTCAGTTTAGTATAAGTATAGTTTTGTTTACACTCAATTAAATGTTAAAGCAGTTTTATTTCAAACAATTCTGTTTACCATACAAGCGAAATTTAAATGTCAAAACAGTTCTATTTTAAGCAGTTTAGTTTAGCATAAGTACGCAGTTTCAATGTAAAAAAATCTATTTCAAACAATTCTGTTTAGCATAAGTACAGTGTTTAATTCTATTAGACCAAAAGATAGGACCCTATCAGGTGCTACCACTCTGGGCCAGAGTGAACCTGGGAGCGATGGCAATGAAGGGTTACTCCGCATTCCCCAAAGCTCCTGTATTACTGGAATCTCATTGTTAAGTTTCATATCCAGGAAATTTGTTGTGGGGGTCTTACCCCTCTGGAGAGATGCAGTCGGTGTATTCTACAGCCCAGCTAACTGCGCAATATACTCGAATGGGTAACTATGAGGAAGACTACCCTGATCCTAAAAGACCCCCAACAAGGTACAATCCACAGCAACTATAGACCAATAACAAGTGTTCCTATGATGTGAAAAATCCTAACAGCATAGATTAGGGAAAATATATATTACTCAGCAGCATGTTTCCAAATGAACAGAAAGGATACATCATGAGAACAAAGAAACAACTGATTTACTGAATATTATTGAGCACATTCTCAAGGAAGGCAAAGGCAAGCGGAAAAATTTAGCTTTAGCCTGCATCAGCAACAAAAAGACCTATGATATGGTCTCACAATCCTGAATAAGAGATTGTCTAAAATGTATATGTCCAACAAAATCCGTCACGGATGGCATGAAAAACTAGAAAGTGGAATTAACGGTAGGAGGAAAAAAATTAGCAGAGGTGAAAATTCAGAGAGGCCCCTTCCAAGATGCGCTTTTGCCATTTATAATAGCAATGATGTCATTCAAGTACATTCTCGGAATGTCTCGAGGACTACAAATTTATTAATCGCAAAAAAAAGATTAATACCTTATATATGTGGACCTCATGAGAGAGCAAAAAATGAAAAGCAATCGGAGATTCTAATATAAACAATATGAATGCATAGCCGGGATATAGAAATATAATTTTACATCGAAAAATGTACAATGGTCTTAATGAAAAGTGGAAAACACAAATAAGGGAACGAATATAATTGCCTAATCAAGAAAGAATCAGAACGCTTTAAGAAAAAGGAAAGTTACGAGAGAGTATCTGGGAATATTGGAAGTGGATACCATCAAACAAGTGGAGATGAACGAAAAAATAAGAGTACCTCATTAATCAAGAGAGCTTCTTAAAACCAAACTTTACAGCAAATATTTTATTAAAGGGATGAACAACTTAGCTGCCCTTTGGAAATATTCTTGCGACTATTCTTAAAATACATAACTTAGAAAAATAGACCAGATGACATACTCAGAAATAGACAAGATGACAAGCCACTTGATAATAATGTAAAAGGCCTTAAATCAAATAGATGTCATGAAAAGATTATATCTATAAAAAAAAGTACTTATGCATCTGTTACCGCGATAAAGCCGAACTTTCACGAGCGTTTCTGGGCCGATAACGGAAATAATCGGAATAACCCGCCAAAACGTCTCGCCAATCAAATTTAAGCCAGCAGACGATAAAATAATTCAATCAATTTGTTGACAAAGTTACGAGAACAGTATTATTCAAGCAATTTTAAACAACATGAACTTATCGCAGCTAAGCGACAAACTACAATCTGTGGAAAAGGTGATACAATTCTGCCAAGAAAAAAAAAAACTAATTGGCAAAATTAAAAGTTGCCGGAAATGCGAGCATCCTTGGCATTAAAAAAATGAGAAAAAGCTATGCCTGGAGATGTCGAAATACCAAATTCAGGAAGTGGACTGCATTGCGCGAAGGGACGTTTTTCTCCCGGTCGAAACTGGCCATTGCTCAGATATCAAAATTGATATATCTGCGGTCATACGAGATGGCTACAGTTAAAAATATAAGACGAGTGTGCGGCATCAACTCAGTGCATACCCTGACAGACTGGGCTTCATGCGTTTTGATGGCATATTTCGATTCTTTCCGTTATCGGCCCGGAAACGCTCGTGAAAGTTCGGCTTTATCGCGGTAACATAGATGCATAAGTACCAAAAAAAAAAAAAAAATTAAAAAGGAGGAAGAGGACAAGTTAAGATTGATCATAGCGTTGATGCATAAGAGTATTAGACGACTACATTAAAAAGAGCAAAGAAATGTTATATAATTAAGGGATTTTTATTTTTTATTTTAATCACTTTTTATTAATTATATTTTATCATTCAGTTGGGTTGGGCTTTGAACTATTCGGGTTAAGAGTTCAGGTCTGAAGTCAATTGGTGAAATTTACGCTCGTGCGCAAAGGATATGACAATCACCATTGTCATAATAAACCCCAGACAAGAAATGGGGATGGAGTGTAGATGACGTCATGCCCAGAAGAGATGGGCTGAGAATTTGGAAGATTTTGAAAAAGATTCAGTTGTGGTCCGACCATGGTGTTGAGAAGTTGGGGTCCAACCATACAGTTGAGGATTTGAGGTTGGACCATGCAGGCAGAGAATTGAATTTCTGCCATTGGGGCAGAGAATTGAGTTATCTGCCATTGAGTTGAGTTTTCTACCATTTCGGCGGCAGTTAAATTTCTCGGGGCCCGACCAGAGAAGATGAATAGAGATCTAAAACACCACGAGATGTGCCGAACATAGTAGGTGTTGTTAGCATAGTATAATTACGAAGTAATTGTCTCTCTCCTCGTGTTGAAGAACCTAAGTCAGACGTTAATAATGAACCGTTCGTACCTGAACAACAGAGTCCGCCAGAGTAGCCTGTGTATTTAAGTTCGCTTGTATTTGTATTACTGCTATATTACAAAAAGACTAATCACAGTGGCCAGAAACAGCTTTGTCAACATAAAGATGAACAGAAAAACAACAAAAAGTAGGAAAGAAAAATGGAAAGAAAACACCTGTATGGGTATTTCAAGTGACAAACTGGTAAAGTCTCACATAAAAAGAACTTGACAAGGTTATGGAAGGAAAAAGCCTAAAGAGCGAAACTGGATCTCGTTTCATAGCAGCACAAAACAACGTCATAAGTACCGACTATGTTAAAGGGAAAATAGATAATAGACAACAGAATGGCAAGTAGGGGTTATGTGGTGATAGAGACGAAAGGATTTATCACATAATAAGCAAATGTAGCCAAGTTGACCCAAAGAAAGATAAGGTTAAACACATCTAGATGTGGGATTACGCAAGAAATTCAAATTTGACCATACTACTAAACAGTGCTTGCGCAAACGAAAATCCGTCTAAAAGAAAGAGACTCATAAATTCTAGGAAATTTTGAGATATAAACAGATCACCTAAGATCAAACCGAATGATAATTGTCAAAAAAAAAAAGTGCTGTTTAGTGGACTTCGCCGTCCCCGCGGACCACACAATAAAATAAAATAAACTAAAAAAGAAGATATGTAATTGGACCTTGCCAGAGAACTAAGAAAGCTGTAGAATATGAGTGACGGTGATACCAGTTGTAATGAGGGCGCTTGGAACGGTCCCCAAAAGCATGGAGAGAAGGCAAGAAGAGTTGGAAAATCGAAATATGAATCGAGTTCATCCAAACTACAGCATTGTTAAGATCAATCAGAATACTGAGGAGAGTCCTAAAGACTAGATGAGTCATGTTGTCACATAGACTCAAGTGAGAGATTATCTGCAAATACTTGTGTGAAGAACTCATTGTGATAATAATAATAATAATAATAATAATACACAACAGTATTAAGTTTTTAAAATAGCATTTACAATAAAGTGTAATTCTCTTAACAATAATACACACTCATCGGTGTCTAATAGAAATTTGTTCACCAGGTTTTGCTTAATCTGGCACAGGGCAACAGGATAATTCCCGCTTAACCACTAACATTCCGCCATAAAGCTTATATACATATATATATATATATATATATAAGGTTTCTTTGCCAAATCACGTATAATTCGATGTGTAAATAAAAGGCAATAAGTAGATAAGAAATACTTAATTAACGAATCAATGATTAAATCGTGATTAACACGATTTGGAAAGCACAGACATATTTTCATAATTAAAGACAGAGAACATAATATATGTTAATAAACTAAAATGAAATAACAAATACTGCCCAGGAAACGGCCCCCATACCTTCATGAAAAAAGGGGAAATTTAGGTGGGAAGAAAATCCTAGTAAAAATAAATAACTTAGGTAACAAATGAATAAATAAAAAAATGATGATGTTAATAATAATAATAATAATAATAATAATAATAATAACGATCCATCACATAATAAGCGAATGCAGCAAATTAACACAGAAGGAGTATAAAGCGTGACATAATTGGGTCGGCAAGCTGATCCACTGGGAAATGTGCAAGAAATTTAAATTTGACCATAATAACAATTGGTATATACACCACCCAGCACCTGTCCTAGAAAATAACACACATAAACTCCTGTGGGACTTTAACATACAAACGGATTGCCTAATCCCGGACAGAAGACCAGCCCTTATAATAATCAACAAAAAAAAGAGAATTTGCAAAATTGTGGACATTGCTGTCCTGGCGGACCACAGAATAAATATGAAGGAATATGAAAAGGATAAGTACCTTGACCTTGCTAGAGAATTTAAAAAGCTGTGGAACAAGAAAGTGACGATTGTACCAATTGTGATTGGTGCTTTTGGCACAATAACTAAAGGATTATTAAAAGGCCTTGAAGACTTGGAAGTTGGCGGACGGGTAGAGACAATCCAAATGACAGCATTACTGAGAACGGCCAAAATCCTGTGACGAGTCCTGGAGACTTGAGGAGACTTGCTGTCACTCAAACTCCATTGAAAAGCCATCGGCTAACAGTGATGTAAAAATCTAAAGGAGTAAATAATAATAATCCTTTAGACTTGAGGAGACTTGCTGTCACTCAAACTCCAGTAAAATACTAACGCTGGCGTAAAAAACTCTCAAAAGAGAATATAATAATTATAATTGGTTTGTAGAGCAAAAAGCACCGTTGTAAAACAACTCCCTTTTCGCAAAAAAACGAAACAAAAAAAAACTGAATAATCATCAGATTTTCATTAAAAACAATCAAATATACAGCATTAAAGATCAAGGTTTCATGTAAAAAAAAATTGCACGGAATTCTGGATGATCTATATTTACTTATTTTTATTATTTTGTTGTCATTAAATGATAATGTAATCGAGAAATACATTTTATTTGCCTTTTTATGACATTGTTCGTAGAGACGCCTTATTTTTTTTTAGTTTTAAGACGTTACAATAAGTTATTCTTAGCCATATTTTAAAGATCTAAAAAAATCTTTTTTAGAAATAGGGTCTTACACTAAATTATATACACAATAAATATTTTTCATTTTCATATCTTATTTTTGATATATATATATATATATATATATATATATATATATATATATTGACTACCATAGATAAAATCATTTTTACTTTAACTGATTGGGATTTTGGTTATTTTACCTCAAAATTCTGAACAAATAAATACGACTGATTTTCTTAAAATATATTGGCCAATAATCGTTTACAATTTATTCTTTTATTTTTGCGTAAGATCGATATTTCTGATATCCTATTTACCACCCCCTCCGCAAGGTCAATTTTTAAGCGGAGTTTAACAGGTTTGAATTCAGAGTTTTCCTTCTCCTAGACTAGTTGCCTCACCAAGGCTGAAGTACCTAGTCTGTCCGACTATTTACCCATAGCTGGAGGGAGAATAATTGGAATCATACCTTTCCCAAGGGTATTAGTACTATGTGAAATGCAATCAGCCTGGTCCAGGATTCGAACTCGTGTCGTCGTATCCATTGCCTACGACGATAACCATTACCTCCACAAAGCATTTTCTGATATAGATATTTCTGATATAGATATCTTTAGGTGAATTGAATATACTCTTTAGGAGGAATCATTCTTTCGTTAATAAAATGCTTGACGCGTTTTCTTCTGCTACAAAACAATTGCCGATGTACAAATGATTACAGGCAATTGTTTATGTAGAGCTGTTATTGTTTTTCTTTCTTTCTTTTATTTTTCTGCTTTCGTAAGAAATGCATTTTTTTTCTTTTAGTTCAATACAGAATATATACTGTTTAGGGGACAGAAAACACAAACATATGACTCAAAAGATACAAAAGATTATTGCTCTTTTGCTATATAAAATAATAGATTAATAGATATTCAAAATGAAGTAAACAAAGCAAAAAAACTGAACAATTAACAACAACAATTAACGTAATTATAGATGAAAGAAGTTTTTTCTTTGTTTTTGTCAGAACTTTGTTTTATATACAGTTTCTGAAATCTCCGCCAAAGTGTCTGCATTTCTCGACACACCCAATAATAATAATCACTTAAATGCACATATAAATTGGAAATCCCCTGAAATAGCTGAAATAACAAACTTTTGGTTCCACCATCTATCCTCCACACATGAACTAATGACGAAACCTATTTCAGATATAATTAAAGAACCTGAAATAAATGCTTAATTGGCTCAGCAAAGGAGTAACATAGCAACTACCAAAAAAAAAAAACAAACAAAAAAAACAAAACAAAAAAAAAAGACAAAACAAAACAAAACAAAAACAACAACAAAAAAAAAGAGACGCAACAAATTCAAAAACTACCAACCAATCACTTACTTTTCAACAAGATATAAAACAATAAAATCTGTTCGAGAGTAGAGAATAGTCAAATTGATAGAATGTAAGAACATGCCTTTAGACCAAAATTGATGCCAAAAAATAACCACAAGGCTGCAAATATCAGTTCCTTATAAACAAGATGAGAAATAGACGATCCAAACGGAAAATCTAAATTTGGCGAAGATTAACAACGAAAATGATTTTGATAGGGTAGCCCACAAATTAATTCTAAATGTTCTAAACACTTTTACATATATCCTCCGTAAAAATAACGCACCTTGAATAAAATATGGAAAGGTGGCATACACACCTCAGATTAATCCATGTAAAATAACTTGCGCAAAACTAATAATCTGAACATTAACAATGGAATCTTCCAAGGAGACTCACTTCCAAGTCTTCTCTTTCGTAGAGCACAAATAACAATTTCCATAGAACTTAAAAAAGCACAACATATAGCAATAAAACCACCAAAAAAAAAGATAAACCATGTAATCTATATGGACGATTTAAAGTTTAATGCAAAAAATGATGACAATTTACAAGGTCTACTAAGCCCTATAAAAAGATTTATTGATGACATAACGATGCGACTTGGTGTGGAAAAATGGCCAAAAGTCACAAGAGAGGCCCGCTTGTCTGGTGTAAAAACATCACTCCAGATATAAACTCGGATATTATAGATGGTTTGGTTTCTTTGTTAAATGGCACATCAACTCTTTTTAGGTTATTTAATGCCAAAGCCATTCTCATAGAAGAACAGTAGAGGTACTATTAAACCCATAGCTGGGAGGATAATGGGGTTCATACCTTTCCCAAGAGTATTTGCCTGAAAGTGAACGTCATAGCGCGACTGGAGTACGAACTCGCATACTACGATTCTGCAGTCCATTGCTTTAACCATTACACCACGAGGATATTATAGAGTTAGAACAGAATAAAACTAATAAATATTTAGAAATTAACGAAGCGGTTGGTATTAGTCATACACTAACTAAAGAAAAAATAAGAAAAGAACAGAGGGAAATAAGAGCCAAATTGAGAAGAGAATTGAATTCAACAAATAAAGTTATCACAATTAACACTCTAGTATTATAAATGCCTCAGCCTAAAAGAAATTGGCATAACAAATAATGCAATAGTGGCGGCAAAACCATGAAAAAAACAAGCAAAGACACAAGGACTAGATCAATTAAAAAACGCCCTAAAAATAAAACAAAAAAAAAGTACTTGGATTAAACGCACAACGAATTCGAAATACTGATTTAAATATAGTGTAGACTAATTGATGGCTGAGAAATAGCTGAAATGAAAGCGGAGACAGAGGAGCTAATAATAGCTGCACATCATCATCATGTTGTGCCGCCAGCACGGATATCCCTGACCCTCTCTTGCCACTTCCTCCTATTGTTTATTTTTGACCTTTTGACCCGGCCAAAATGCCATTCAAGGTGATGCACAGGAAAGAAGTGACACATTCCAATGGCAGTTATGTGAGGAAATCGTGTGGGCGGAAATTGGCTGATGAAATGGGACGAGCAAAAAATATTCCCATGGTACACTCATAGACTGATACACCGGAAGAGAGTGACCTGTGAACTGCATGACAGTTATTTCCTCTGGATGACGATTAAACATTCGATTTCAAAGATCGAGTGGGCGTCGAACGATTATATAATTCAGTTGAGTTCGACGAGCCAGTTGAATTGAGTTCCGGTTCCAGTTGTGTTCGACGCCCAGAGGGGCAGTCGAAGTTACCAGTAGAGTTCCAGACAGTTGGAGAGGAGATGTGGTAGGGAAAGCCACACCCGACCGAGGGGGCCCTCGGAAACCCCGATGGAGTTTGGGGTCCAGAGAAGATGCTTATAAGATACAGTAAAGAAAGTCAGCATCCAGCAGAGTGGGCCCTAGGCCTCCGGTTGAGCAGTCCTAGAGGACAAGAAAGACACAACGTGACGGCCATAAGAGTGTGGGGTCAAAATATTACAGTTATGTTCGATCTCCAGCTCCCTCTCACAGTAAAACCCCACACAACCCTTTCGAACCCTTGCAATAAAGTGAGAGGTAAATATTGTTAAAAAAGTCTTCCTGCGTCTTCCTTCCTGCGTCTGTCTTTAATATTGTGTCGTTATGATGCTGTAGATGAGTATATAACACTATCGTTCATCGCCTCTGGCAGGTTTTCAGGGCTACATCCCGTATCCTCACAGAGCTGCTGTATGTATGTTCGAGCTGGTCGTCCTGCTTTTGCTCGGCCATATGTGGGGGTCCATAGTAGTACATCACTTATGAGCTCGTTCCTGCTTCTCCAGCAGTGTCCTGCATGTCTAGATTGGATAGTTTTCGTGATGGGGGGTAGGTGGCCGTATAGTTGGTGCTTTGTGGGTTGTTGCCTCCAGGACTTGTTCAATATTGCTTGCAGCATTCTTGTGTAATTGCCGTCTAGCTTTTTCTCCAGCCGTTTTGTTAGCGTCCAAGTAGTGCATCCATATAGCAGTATCGACACGACTGCTGCTTGGAAGAAACTGCGTTTCATTTTATCGGTCAGGTCTGACTTCCATATGATCAATAGCTTATCGATAGCTGTAACCAGAGTCTATTAACTAGAAACTATCATTATAAAAAAAGAATAATTTAAAAAGTCTTTTTTTTTGTCTGATTATTTCAATTTTTGAAAAATAAGAAACTGAAAACTCTAAATATTCATGATTACCTCTATTATTCAAGCACTTTTAAAAAAATTAAAATTCAACCCAATATGTGCGAGCAAGGAAAGAAACGGTAAAGAATCTATGACTTGTATAACGTCGAAACAAGACCAAGGTTTCTTTATGTACCGTATATGTATTACACTTATGCAACAGCTGTTCTGCATTTAATATCCTCCAAGTTCTCACATTTTTACTAATGGGATCAACTTTTGATTTAGAGAAAACTCTTGGACGGACGTAGGTTTGGTTTGTAGGAAGGATGCTGTATTTGGATGTTGCTGTGTTTTGCCAAATGTATATAGATATTTCTGATGAGAACATAACAAGATTGGCGTTAATTTGTCTTCTCGAATTCTTAAAGTTTTGAGATTATCATTTCATTATAAAAGTTGTTCAGTTGTGGAGACATCATTATTTAATTTTTTAATTTTAGATTTAGATAATTAAAGTTTCTATCTCGATAATATTTATCAGATATCGAATAAATTCTTTAAAGTTTTCTGTAGTCAAATCATCTGCAATAGGCATGATAGCCTTCCTTTTTAGTTTTATTTTTTGTTTGTGCTTTTATTATGTATTTTTTATGTTTTTCAGTAAAATTTGTCGTTGTTTTTTATGACGGAAAATCCTTACATTAAAAAAATGTATTTTTCTTGGAACTGAAAAATGTCATTTCCCAAGTTTTTTTTAATGAATATTCGTCATATTTCCAACTTTCCACCTGGCTGTCAAGCTGGCTTTCTACCCTTGAGCAGGCGACCGGTTTTTCGCAAAGTTTAGTTTCAGTGCGTGGTATGACATGACACTGCATCTGCTCGCTCGTTTCTTTTCTCCATGTTGGCCGTGTCTGCTTGGCCACTGGGCCAGAACGCATTTCGGCCGGCCGTGTTTGTTAATTCACGGATCGGGTCCGGTTTATCTTGGCTCGGTGGAAGTTGATTGAGGCTGCCTGACGTGGGTGCTGGGGAGGCGTAGCATTCTTGTCTTGCTGCTGATATTGACATTATTGAGCCTCAGGGGGCCGTCTCCAGGCTCTAACCCTCTCCTGAAGGGTTGGGTTTATTGCCTGGCATCTGAGGTGCCCCTATTTAGGGGGATGTTGACGGGACTCAAGGCATTTTTGGAACTGCTGAGGCACGTGCGGGTTTCGACCCGGCACACAGATCCACTTTAAAAAGTCCTTGTGCCATACTCGTTGGGTTGGGGGGACGTCCGACAAATACCAGCTGGCCTTCTATCCGTTTAACTTCTTCGTGAAAACCGTTTAAAATGCATTGCTGCGTTTTTCCAATCATGGCGGATATTTGGAAAACCCATAAATCTTTCTGACATGCAGAACCGTAGATAAAGGTTAAGGGATCAAATGAAGATGCATCGTGGAATGGCCCCTCCGACATTCAATTATATAAGGTTTGTAAAGCATCTGTAATCGTAATTTTAAAATCGTTTTTTTCGAACGACATTCATTGGTGAAGAGGAGCCAGGTGTGTTTTCAAATAGGGTAACTCAAACTTCAAACCAACTGCACTCCTTTTAAAAATTGTCCTCATGTCACATTATTCTAGTAGGGGAGGGATTAAGTACAAATAACACTGCAAGTATTCGAATCTAGTTAACTTTGAATTATTGTTATAACTGATTTGAAAGTGTTAGCTTACCCTTACAACGCAGCGGGAAGCCCAAGTGTGCTGTCCTAATTTAAAAAAAAAACAAAAACAAAAACAAAAATAAGTATGGAGAATAATACTAGTCAAAATTAATAATATCGATGATTCTTTCTGTTCACAAGTTAAAGTTCTTCCATTGGCTTAGATTTACTGAGCTATATAGAAGGCTTTTAGTAAACCGATGGTTTCTTATTAGGAAATGCATTTGGTTAAAAAGTTTATTCTTTGTGGCTGAGCTTTTAAAGAAAATATGGCGAAGTAAACAGCATTTTTTATATTCTAAGATGTGATTTAAATGAGGCATGATGGTGAAAAACAACTTGGAATTTAAAAGCGAACATTTTTTTTCTTTTTTACGGACAGTTTTTAGTCATGTGATTATGATTTGTATTTGTAAAAAAAACAACAACACACACACAAAAATAACCCACAAAAAAAAAAAAAACGGTAGGTTTTGCCGAGGGAGAAAAATAATGAGAAGAATCTAAACGAGGTTATTGAAATAGAATTGGGGAAAGAGTGAGTGGGTTCAAAGAGAATTATTTATGTGCTTGTTTTTGGAAATTATTTTACAAAAAGAAACAAAGTGAAGCGGGCTTGAAGAAAATGCAGTGTTTTCCTTTATTGTCGAAATAAGATCTGCCTTTTTTTGAGTGCCGTGTTTCAACGCAACGGTTACACAATCACGAATAGTTTAGCGTGTTTAAAATACAAAAAGGATTGTTTTTAGCGAACGCCCGAATCAAGAGGAATAAGGGAGAACAATGTAATCTTGTGTGAAAAGGGAGATTGGACGTGCCTTCCTCAAAAAAACAAGTTCAATCTAAACTTCTTTTTATTACTTTTCGAGTTTTTTACACCAGCGTTAGCCGATGGTTTCTCACTGGAATTTGAGAGACACCAAGTCTCCTCAAGTCTCCAGGACACTCCTCTGTATTCTGGCCGAATTCAATAATGTAGTAATTTGGATGGTCTGCACTTGTCCTTTCATTTCAAAGTCCTCCAGTCTCTGTACTTATTCTTTGATGACTGTACCAAACGCATATATGAAAATTGGCATAATCGTCACGTACCTCAATTTTTTCAATTCCCTGGGTTGGTCCAGATACTTATCCTTCTTTTCGTTTTCTTTCAGTATAACTCTGTGGTCTGCCGGGACAGCAAAGTCCACAATTCTGCCAGTTCATTTATTCTTGTTAATTATTACAAGGTCTGGTTGTCTGGCCAAGATTAGTTGACCTGTTTGGATCTAAAAATCCCACAGGATTTTCTGCGTCTCGTTCTTCTGGGTTAAGCATATACCATTTGTTCATATGGTCAAATTTAAACTTCTTGCACAGTTCCCAATCGATCACCTTGCCCGCCCAGTCATGTCTTGTCTTATACTCTTTCTTTTTGTATTCGCTTATTATGGGATTGATCGTTTCGTCTCTCTCACCACGTAGTCTACATCAGCTGCTTTGTTGTGTCTCATCTATTCTTGCTTTGATATGATCAGTCTTTATGGCGTTATTTTGTGCCACTATTGGAAGAGATTGTGTTTCTCTCTTGAGGTTTCTCTTTTTTAGCCAGGTCCACGTTTTTCTAGTGTGAGACGTTACTTGTTAGTCGCTTAAAACGTTAATACAGTTGTTTTCTTGTCATTTTTGTTTTCTGGTTATTTTTATTCTTTTGATCTTCATGTCGTCAGTATTGTTTCTAGTGGATGTAATCAGTCTCCCTCCGCGCTTTTCTATACAATCTTCAAGTCGTTGTATCCATGAACCAATGCTATGTTCAATAGTGGCAAGTTCACTTTCTCCTTTTCTTGACACATATAATCTGATAACGTCATCCCTAGGTTGTAATACCTTATGCATGGTAATTAGATTTATCTGGTCCATTTGTTTAAGTTCTATGGTCCCCAGTATCTTACGAGGAGAGCAGCCCAGGTATTTGTCCCTTTTATAAGATTCCTGCTATATAGTTTAGTTTCTAGTAGTTTTCTCGTTCTCCTTTAGTATTCTTTTAATTTTTTTCTTTCATCCCCTCTTGTTTCCTTTTCTCCGAATAATCTGATTTTTCTTGATCAGGTTGTTCCATTCCTTCCGCCATGTGTCGTTTCCCGCTTTTCATTACTAGCATGGTACATTTTTCTATGCCAAATTCAATTCCTATTTCCTGACTGTATATTCTCATAGACTGTATTAGGCTTTCCAATTCTTTTTCGTTATTATTTACTACTTGAGAGTTTTTCACATTAGTTTTAGCTGAGGGTTTTTCACTGGACTTTGAGTTACAGCACGTCTCCTCAAGTCTCCAGGACTCTTCTCAGTATTCTGGCTGTTCTCAGTAATGCTGTCATTTGGATAGTCTCTACCCGTCCGCCAACTTCCAAGTCCTCTAGGCCTTTAAATAATACTTTAGTTATTGTGCCAAAAGCACCAATCACCATTGGTACAATCGTCACTTTCACAGTTTTTTCAATCCTCTAGCAAGGTCGAGGTACTTATTTTTATTCTGTGGTCAGCCGGACAGCAAAGTCGGCAGTTTTTTTAATTCTCTTCTTTTTGTTGATTATCATAAGGTCTGGTCTTCTGGCCGGGATTAGGTGATCTGTGTGTATGTCAAAGTCCCATAGGAGTTTATGTGTGTCATTTTCCAGGATAGGTGCATATACCATTCGTTGGTATGGTCAAATTTAAATTTCTTGTACATTTCCCTGTGGATCACCTTCCCCACCCAGTCATGTCTAGTCTTGTACTCTTTCTTTACTAATTTGCTGCATTCGCTTATTATGTGATTGGTGGTTTCATCTCTGTCACCACATAGCCTACATTTGCTATTTTGTTGAGTCTTATCTATTCTCGCCTGGATATGATTGGTTCTTAGGGCGCTGTCTTGTGTAGCTATTAGGAGAGATTCTATTTCTCTTTTAAGGTTTCCTTTTCTTAGCCAGCTTCAGTATCATTATTTCATTGCTTGCCATATTTTGACATCAGCATTCGCAGGAGTTTTTTACTCGAGTCTGAGTGACAGCAAGTTTCCTCATGTCTGTAATGTAAATAATCCTTTTGTCTCTATCATCACATAATCAAAATTTGCTATTTAGTTGCGGTTTATCTACTTTTATTTTAACATAGTTTGTCTTTATGGCGTTGTTTAGTTCTGCTATTAGTGGAGATTTAGTTCCTCTCTTAAAGTTTCCCTTTCTTAGCCATGTCCAAGTCTTCATTCCTTGTGGATTTTTACAGGAGTGTGAGTGACTGGAAATCTCCTCAGGTTTCCAGGACTCTTCTCAGTATTCCACCCAATCTTAGCAATACTGTAGTGAGAATTCTCTTGATTCATCCTCCAATTTCCAACTGTCTCAGTCCTCTTTTCAATCTTTTGGGGACCGTTTCAAGCTCACCAACTAAATTGGTATCACGTCACCCCCATGTTTCACAGTTTTTTTTAGTTCTCTGGCAAGATCCAAATATTTTTTAATATTTTCACTTTCTTTTATATTCACTTTGTGTTTTGATAGACCGGCAAAATCAAATAGGTGACAAATCTACCTTTTTTTGTTAACTATTAGTAGGTATGTTCCTCTGGCTGGAATTAGACGCTTACATATATTTTTCATACCAGTTTTTAACTATGGTTCTTTCACCGGACTCGGCCTGATAGCATGTCTCCACGTCGGAATCGAAAGATATGAATTATAGTGAGTTGAATTCAGGATTTCGAATGTTAAAGTCAAATAGTTAGGACTTAAATCAACCCCCTTCATTTTGGATCGGGCAACGGCTTATTAATGAAAGTGTTCCTTTCCGCCATTGACAGTTGCTTACTTCCTGTATTTGTTTATATATCATCTGTTCGTCTAGAACAGGTGTCTCAAACTTAATTACTTTAACTTACGGATTGAGGGAAGTGGTACACTGGGTCAAAATTGAGATGAAACTGATCGCGGGATTTCCACCAGTTATAATGCTTATTTATAATACAGGTGTTGTATAGCCACATAATACATATGCATGCAGAAATATAATGACGCAATGAAAACGAGCGGACACAGGTCTTTAGAAAAATATACATCTCACTTTATTGAAATGGTTGAGTGTGAGAGGGAGTTGAAGACCGAACAGAACTGCAACATATAGACCCCGACTCTTATGGCCACATCAGCGTTTCTTTCCCGTTCTCCTGGGCTGCTCAACCGGGGACCTGGGGGCCTAACCTCTCCGGAACATGGTCCTTATTCCAGCATCTTCTCTGCAACTCATCTGAACACGAACTGCTCAATCGGGGGTCCTGGGGGCCCCCTCTGCTGGGTGCTGGTTATCGCTACAGCATCTTATCTCCAACTAACTCGAACTTCCCGTGCACCGAGTTATATTATTGTTTTACGCCCACTCAATTCAACCTGTCGACATTCAAGGTTATTTCTTTGATACCTTCGACCGGATGCACCTGTTATTTACACAGGTGCATTTCCTATTTTGACAGCTCGGCATGGGTCAGTATGCAACACAGGCTGCATACGCAGGTAATTGTAAGTGAATTGATACAAAATGTAAGAACACAAATTTTTCATTTCGGTTTTTCCCTATTTTCGTTTTTACTTTTGCTATAAACACTTTTTTCATTTGTCTTCATTTCTGAGATAAAATTTGATAATTTTCATCGTATAGAACATTTTATCCATTGACTTCATAACACTTTAAGTTGAACTTGTAAGCCTATACAGAATCCCAAACAGAACATTTTATTTAGTCAGTAGTCCTTGTTATTCTTACCTGTTGTTGGGATTGAACCTTGACCTCTAGATTTTTTCATGCAGAAGAACGTTTTCGATCAAACGTCTCTCTGCTCCATATGTTCGGCAGGTCATTTCAGAGAGAATTTTTGGCATTTCTAAACCTAATGACTCCATCAACCTCTGGAATACTACTCATTACTATTATATACGATTTTTACCTTAGCTCATATTGCAATTGTTTGTTTTTTTTGTCGAGCTTATTTGATTAATGGTTCTCAAATCGTATTTGTCTCTATACTTGGTTGGCTCAATTGGTTTCTGTAGCCCAAAATAAGGGCAGTTTCTTTACGACGTCTTATTCTTTAATCTACCATATATGTTATTTTAACCTCATCCTACAAGGGAAGATGGTTTCCCTTTTCTTTCCATTTACGGTCAGCCATACCCGACTTTTTGAGCTTCCCCGACATACTTATTTTTGATGCTTCTCCAGCCTTACCTATTGCGGATGCCATGCCTCGCCTTCGTATTTTCTGCCACCAATCTATGGGATGGAGTACATGCAAGTCTTTGTCATGCTATATTCTGTAATGGGCTTGACTCAGAAGAGATATTTTCGAAGAGTCGTGCCACTCCTAAATATTGTCCTGATATCATATGGGCAAAATATGAATCTTTTCAGGCTGACAGTCCGTGGTAAGTTTTCAGGTATAGATCTCTGTCTTTCTATCCAGATTTCTTGGGGCCTATGTTATACTCTGCGACTAGTTGTTGCGATGGAGGTTGTCTCTTAAACTCTTCATTTCTTCGGTTTAACTTCTTATGGCTTTTGCTCGATGTTGTTGGTGATAAACGATTCCTTTATCTACATTATATGGGTGCTGGGAGTTGAAGTTTTGGTACTGTCCGGTCAAGGTTGCCTTTCGATACACAGATGACCCAAATCCTTTCTCTTCGCATGTTATTAATAGATCTAAGAAAGATAATCTGTAGTATTGTTCTTTCTCCATAGTGAACTGTATAGATAGTCGGAATGAGTTCATATGATCCAGTTGTGTTTGAACTTTTTCCTGGTGAGGCTAGAGAATGAATGTATCATCTACCAATCTAAGCTACAATGATGACTTTAGTGATCTAGACCCCAATGCCATTTCTTCGAAGTCTTCAATGTCTATGTGAGCCAATACTGGTGACAACAGCGATCCCATACACCCAGTCCTTTATATTGTCGTTATATGTCAGACCCCATCCTTAAGTTGGTCATTTCCACACAAGGCCAAAATTTCCATCTGGTATCAACTGGAGTACTAGTGCGTTCTTCCAGCGAGGGATATGCAGCCAACTTATCCAGTACCACTGTAAGTGTCTCATCAGTGGTATCCTCATGAACAAGCTTACTATATGTAGACTCACCATTTGCTTGGAAAATCCCTCCGCAATGTCCAGCAGGATACATGGTGCAGTGGATAAGGTATTTGGTAGCAAAAGTGCTTCTGAGTGAAATCATTTATAGGTTGCAGGTTCAATCCCGACTACTGGTAAGAATAACAATGACGTACTCTAGCTAAACACTTATACCCGATTATAATTAATGGAATTAGATCAATCTACCTTGTTGAATTAAACAAAAGGTTCAGTTCGAGGTTCTGTGTTGTCTACAGAGTTCGACCTGAAAAGGGCCGAACTTTTTTTGAGTATAACGATGAAAACAAGAGTTCGAATATTCTAAGAGATAAAAAAATCACTTTTTAAGTTTTCCCGTTTGATAAATACCTTTTCCTTTTCTTTTTTCTTTTTTGATAAATTCCGTTGTTTTTCTTTTTTCCCCTCTTTATTGTATTTTGTTGGCAATTTGAATTTTTATTTATATGCATATAAAATTGTATACATATTTCTACTTGTCGGCTTTTGATATTGAAATGAAAGTGACAGAAACATTTAAATATATTTTACTCTTCGCTGAAAATTGATTGTCTGCTTGCATTCAGTTTGCAGGTCAAGCTTTATGCTGCTACAGCAAAAATATGGAAGGAGATAACGACAAATACCAAGTATTAGGAAAATGATTGCCACAAAAATGTTTTGTAGTGTGCCATAAAACAATAGGTTGTGTGTCACATGCGATCTACTGGCCGCTTATTTTAGACCACTGATTTGGAAATGTTTCTTCCAACTATCCTGGTTTATGACTCAAAATTCTTTGGTTTCCTTCAGCCCTGACTCTATACCATTTTCTCTACTACTAATTTGAGAAATTAATTGATTTACATTCTAAGATTTTTAAAAATATTTTGAACAAAAAAAGTCTCTCAAACCTGTAAATATTGCATCTGTATAATTACATTAATTGACCCATCGAATCTTTCGTTTGGGAAGCCGCCTTTTTAAAAATTTCTTTGAGATGGCAATTGAATTACCCCGCAAATTTTAAAGGATCAAAAATCAGCATAACTTAAGAAATCCTTCCAAGATTATTAAAAATATATTTCTTTAACTGTAAGAAATTCTAGATTAATCGATACAATTTTACTTAAATTGGAACCTCTCTCAATATTTTAAATGAAGTTTTTTAATAGATAAACGTTCTGTACATTTAGATTCATGTCGATTTTGCTCAAATTTTCGTCTTTATTTCTCTTTAGCAAATTTCAGTAATTCTCCAACATTCAAAATAATAATTTCATCGTACCTGGAGTAGATTTTATATTGATAAACTAATTTGACAAACAAAATATTAACCTTTTCATTACTTGTCTAAATTTCTGTGACGATGCTTGATAATTGTTATTTCTAAAAATATTCGGACTATTGACCTCATCATTATTGCTATACTCACAAACTTTTTATTGCTGACATTTTTCTGATGGAAATATTTGTACTAATATAAAAAAAAATCTTCGCTAACTGATTTTTTATTTTCTCGTATACAAATTAACATGAGCGTCATTAAAGCTACTTTCGCACAACAAAGCAGCAAATTCATTGGAAGACCACATACACATAAATGTTTTGTTTAAGACTGAACAAAAGAGCTACAATGAATGCCTGAACCTTTATTTCTTTTTATGTAAATATTGGAGCATATTTATTGTACCATAGCCATGATATGGCTTTGCTTGAAATCGACATATAATGTTCATATATATATATACATAGAAGATAGGAGTCTCGAAATTCGAAAAACACATACGACTTCTTTGTTCAGGTACGAAACTTTTTATTACCTTTGAGTTTAAAGGTTTTTCGACTTAAGGAGAGAGAGGCACAATCTTTCTATTCTGGCTTTTTCATCTGCCCCACCCCCATCTCGTGCGACACCTGCCCAAGGTCTCCGCGAGCAAGCGAAAGTCAAACGTCTCGTTCGGTGTCAAGTCTCAACTCTACTAACTTTCTTCAAATTCCCCAAATCCTCCGCGCACTTCCGGTGCGTGACGTCATTCACATTTGCTAGCCCTGTTTCCCATCTCGGGCTATTGGGACATCTCTAAGTGCCACGTCTGCTCCGCCCGAGCGCGCACGCGCGTGAACACCTGCGTTAATGTTGCACCTAAGTAACCCATGCACTGAGCCAAAAGGTGCTCAGCCCAACTAAACCCAAAGGCATAAAACGAAATCCCTCGGCCATTATATTACATTATGCTCTAATGTTATCTTTTCTAACAAGAATATTCTTTCAAAGTTTGGATTTTCAACAAAATTTTCACTGGAGTTAAAGAAATAAGATTTACTGAATTTATGAAAGTGTGTTTTATACGTTTACTTATACAGCTTCCTCCACATATTTGTGTGTTAATCTGTAGGTTCTCGCGCACCGATATAACTTGAAAGAAGACTATTCAAGTTGGAATTCCGCAGTTATTTGATGCCACAGGAAGTTATCACAAAAGAAAATTTCTGATCAGAAGTATTGAACAGAAACTTTGATATGATCTACGAAAACGTGAGACAGTCAAGTTCTCTCTCCACGCTCAGAGAGGTCAATGGAGACTATCAAATTTACATGAACAATAACCATTGTCCCTCAAGCATAACATTATTACTTAAGCAAGTTGTTGAACAAGCATGTATTATAGGGCCCCCTAGTGGGAATAATATCATCTTCATCATGATATGCTGCTAGCACGGATTTCCCTGACTTTCACTCACCTTTCGTCTCTATCATCCATCGCTTCCGGTAGATTTTCTACCCTACATCTTGTGTCTGCACAAAGCTGTTACAGATAAGTTCTTGTTGGCCGTTCAACACTTGCACGTCCGTGTGAAGGGGTCCACAAAAGAATGTCACTTATGCGTACGTCCTTACTTCTCTAGCAGTGTCCAGCCTGTCTACTTCGTCTTCTTTCGGTAGTTTTAGAAATTGGAGGTAGGTGGCTGTACAGGTGCTGTTTTCTGGGATGATTCTTTTAGGATTTGTTCAATATAGCTCGTAGCATTCTCGTGCAATTCTCCTCTAGCTTTTTCTCTATACGCTTAGTTAGTGTACATGTGGTGCATCCATACAGCGGAATTGGCACAAATACTAGACTTAAAAAAAGTTTTAATGTTTGTAAGACTGATGCATCTAAAATTACAAAACAGAGATTTTTTTAAAATCATTTGATGTTACGTTGGATTGATGCTTTTCCGGATAGAAGTTGTTCAATATAGCTCGTAGCATTCTCGTGCAATTCTCCTCTAGCTTTTTCTCTATACTGTTAGTTAGTGTACATGTGGTGCATCCATATAGCAGAAATGACACAAATGCTAGATTAAAAAAAAATTTTAATGTTTATAAGACTGATGCATATATAATTACAAAAAAGAGATTCTTTTAAAAACTCAGTTGATGTTACGTTGGATTGATGCTTTTCCGGATAGAATTTTCAACTCATAGCATTATCAATTTTCTATCTAGAACGCCATCATTCCGACGAAACGCAAAATGATCAAGTACAGCTCTCTGAGTAGCTAGTAGAGATTCACCAGTCATAAAGAAAACGTTTTAACAGAAAACACACATTGTGCACCGGTCTAAGTTTTGATTCTAACTGATCACATTCGAAAATAAATTATAAGACATTAACTGGATGGAGCAACCATTGTCACTTTCCTAAGATCATTTGCCCGACACAGATTATAGTTTAAAATGTGGGAGGTATTTCTCACAGACTCTGTATGACTAAGAACAAAGACTGATTAGATGGATGGACATTATTTGTTCAGAGTTTATACTCTTACTTCTCCTTTTTGTAGTGAAAGAAAACATTAAAAGCAGCTTGGAATTTATATTCATATATATATATATATATATATATATATATATATATATATATATATATATATATATATATATATATATATATATATATATATACAAATTACCTGCGCCTACTTGAATAAATCCGACAATGTACGATATATACTGAAATAAACCAACATTATAAAAACTCTTTTTTTTTCATAAAATAAAAAAGTGTTCAAAAACTGAGCAACAGAGGAGGATAAAAACTGAAATAAACGAATGTCTACTCACCTCCTATTTTCATTATGAAGATACATGATAATAATATTATTAAAAAGACTAATGAATGAATAGATAAATATAAATTTACCCACCTCTTCAGGTAAGCGAGCATATATTTATTTTACGTTGCATACATACATACATATATATATATATATATATATATATATATATATATATATATATATATATATATGTATGTATATGTGTGTGTGTGTGTGTGTGTGTGCAAATGACCCCAAATGAATAACGGAATAAACAATGATGATTAATATTTATATACACAGGTATGATAATTAATATATATACGCTAACAAAAACTGTTTTAATTTACATGCTACATTAAAAGTTAAATGAGCACATATATTTATAGAAGCATTTACCATGCATGAAGTCTACCTATTGTATTTCATAGATTAGAAAAATATATATAGTTACAATTTTTACGTGTATATCTATCTATCTATCTATCTATCTACACGTAAAAAAACACGTATATATATATATACTTAAAAAACACGTATATATATATATATATATATATATATATATATATATATATATATATATATATATATTGCTTAAATAGTTGAGACGTCTTTTGTCTACATATTTTTATTTGATTTTTTCAAGTCGACGAAATGATGTTATAATATCCATCCGAAAATGGCTGATGAATTTTCCATAGTTAATTCGTTTCCAAGTAAAAAACAAAAAAATAAACAAACACTAAAATATAACAGCAGTATAAATAACTCTTAACATTTAATTCTTATAAAGTTTTATTGTACTTGCATGGTTGTATTGCTTTCGCATTATATAGCCCCACTGATAATGGCCTATGATGGGTCAGAAAGAACTTGGGAATAAATATACTATGAAAAATTTATTAGCCAATGCCAACCGGATATTATAACACCCATACGGCAACTTAAACGGATCAAAATAAAAAAAAAGTAGACAAATGACTTCTGTTGTGTTTAACCAAATATATCTCAATGAAGAAATGCTGCCAAAAGTGTAAAATAGTGGGATAATTTGGCCTCTGTAGCCTTGGTTGAGAAACCACTCTTAGAGAAGAAAAATTCTGAATTCAAAGCCTAAAGAATGTTGCTCAGGAGAATCTGTGGCACGCTGGTGCGCTAATTTTGCATCATCCATTTATCCAAGAAGGACGACTGATACCACACAAACCTTCATCGCTATAAACTAATTACCAGTGTAGACAGTTCAACAGTTCATATCTTTAACCGGTTTTTTATGCCCTGATACGTTGATATTGACGATAAAGTTCATCATTTTGTTGATATATATTTCATTAATAAGTACACAAAAACATTTTTAAAATTTTTTTTAGTAAATTACCTAATTTGCATTTACCTTTATATATATATATATATGTGTGTGTGTGTGTATGTGTATGTGTGTGTGTGTGTGTGTGTGTGTGTGTGTGTGTGTGTGTACGTGTGTGTGTGTGCTTCTCTGTTTAAAACTGGTTTCCATTCCAACGATAAGATTGTTGTTGTAAAATTATCAATTCATTTTTTTTAACAATCCGGTTTTAAAATTCGATGATTTTTTTCTGACCTAATCAGAAAAAAATTAGCGTAATGACAGAATAAAGTGACATTACATTTTATCTTTTGTGGCAACTTATAGCAAATAAACAAGGAAGCAAATATGTAGGTTTTGTCAAATATTGCTTGATATTTAAATGAATTAAAATATGTTCTCCAATTGTTACATTATATCATGGGTTTGATGGTGTATTACGTGGTTTAAAAATTTTTTATCACAATTTTTTATCACAATTTTTTATCACATATTTTATCACATTTTTTATCACATTTTTTATCACAATTTTTTATCACAATTTTTTATCACAATTTTTTATCACAATTTTTTATCACAGACTCCATCTGTATGAAGGTATTGATCATTTTGTGTAAGAAATGAGAAAACGGAAGAAAATTCAACTTAATATAAAATAGGGCAAAAACAAGTCCACATGTTCTAAATATGTGAAATCGTTTTAACCCTATTTTGGTCTAAGTTGCCTAAAATAGCGAATCTAATCAATAAATAAATGAATGACCCGGTTAACAGACAAATAGAAGAAGGATCTCAAGTGAGGGCCAACGAAAAACATATAAATAAATAAATTTATGACTGACTCAGCAAGCTAAAACCCAGATACAATAAATAAGCAGAAATTACAAATTGGTGACATTGCATCTGTGGAATTTTACAGATAAATGTCGTTGGTATGGTTAAATTAGTTCTAAGAGGCTTTACGGGCGCATCATTGTGAAATGATACCCGAACAAAAATTTTAAAAACAATGTACTCAAGATCTAAATAAACACGTCCGGATGATTCAAAATGAGTTAGGCAGAGGAAATAAGAGAGAAGTATTACAAAAATAACACATCCATGGTGAATTTTTTTTTTTGATTTTAGTTATATATATACAAGACTCGATATTTTCAGATAGTGTTTTATCTCCTAAGTTGTTAGAGGACAAGCATTGACAAGAATCCAGCTGTTAGCTTTCTCCTCCCTTCTCTCTCTAAAGTTATTAGATTTGACGAGTTATCAACAGATAAAAAATGCAGATTGTAGTGAACCAAAATCACTTCCTTTTCCCCTCTTACCTTAACACGACAATTAATATACTTTTCACCTCAAAAGGAAACTTGAGCTCACTTAATTTTCAGGAAAACAAGTATCAAAAAAATGTCTACGACCCCGTCGGTGAAAAGAAAGTTTGAGATAACGGAAATCGTATACAATTTACCGGTAGTACCTGACAGAACTGTCTGCAACGGATAGAAGAGCCTAGTAACGTTACTAGGAAAGCGAAAGCAAAAAGGCCACGTTATATACGTCGCATTGGTTAACGTTGCTTACTCTGACAATATCATTTCTATTACTTTGGGTTCCATGACTCCATCAGGACATTTATCGTGAGACAATGCTACATAAGTAGTTTAGTTGCGAGGGTACACAAAAAATATTTACTTTTAATTTCGACATAGATTTACATACTATCTATGGTAAAACAATCGTATATAAATGGAATAAATCTAACAGTTTCTCGTCATTCAGATGGTTTGGTTTAGTTTGTTAAATGGTATATAAACCTTCGGCAGTTATTTAATAACAAAGCTAACCTCGAAGAAAAAATTAGTGGCTTTACTTAACCCATAGATACGGGGCTTCATACCTTTCACGAGGGTATTAGACCCAAAGTAATATACCACGACCGGAATTCGATCTTGCGTAATTCGATGTCTCAGACTAGAACGTTAATCACCTAGCTATATACGTAGCTGGCTTTTTAGCTGAGCCGTCTGGCATTCGTGCCGGATGTAGTATCGACAAGTAAAGTATTGTGACTCAATGGGTGGCATTCATTTCTGTGGGTGTGGTTAAGTGCCTGTCAGAAGATTCCTTGGTCTGTTTTGGCGCGAAGCCCACATAAAGGGCTTGCGCGCGAGATTCCTCACGAGACCTGAAGAGGACGAGGGAAGGAAGGTCCCAGAGCCAAGAGAAGGGGTCAGAACAGAGAAATGGACAGAACAGGGTTGTCAGCAGGAGAGAGAAGGCGACTGCTAGGATGTGTGGTCTCAGATGCTGGGTTGGCCAACGTGAGAAGATTAGTCAGCGTTCCTGGTGACTTTGTGGGAGTTCCGCTCGAATACACGCTCGTGATAGCTTACAGAATGCTAGGAAAGTGTCACAAACTTCACCCTTCTTGCGCTTGGAGCTAACATAAGTCTGTGTTTGTTCTTTTTATTCCACCTTCTCGATTGTGTATGTTGTGCTTTGTGTGTTCGTAAAGAAATGTGAAATACCCCTGGCCCGAGATGAGCGAAACCAATAGACGATCGGATGGCCATGAGTGGTTTAGGAGATTGAGATAGTGGCAGTCGGCCATAACACTAAACCACGCTGGTTTAGTTTAAGCTTTGAACAGGCACACGTGCCAGACTCACGTTACATCTAGTGAGTTCAAGTTCAGTAGGTTTATCTGGCTCAAATTGCACTAAGTGAGCCGATGACCAGCATAGCCCAGCAGGGCACAAGTCTCAACTTTTCCCCTGTCTCCCCCTTCTCTAGAATCCCACTATATGAAAATACCTTGTATCAAATCCTTTTTGGTGGGAGGCAGAGATAATTACAGTATATTACCTAGCCAGGGTGACTTCCGTTTCATTATTGAGCGAATGGTACAGGTTTGCGATTAGTTTAAAAAAATACAGTTGTTGGAAGAAAGATGTGTTAACTCAGTTCAACATCTCGTCCAGTACGCTTGGTGTAACTAGATACACCTGCACTCCGGACAATTAATCATGATTTCCCGAAGACACTCAAGTCGATCAGTAGCGAGGGCTGGCCGGACAATATCGTTCAAGTGATGCAGTTGTTGGTTTTGAGCATTCTGTGAATCCGAATAAAAATATTTTTTCTCGATTCATTCAAGCTTTTGGTGGCCGGGGTACGAGGAGAAAAGCGTTCGTTTGTATGGATAGCGAGTTGACTATTCAAATATACAAGAAGGGCCGGTTCCTATAAGTACGAAGGAATCAGTTATCCATTTCCATCTACTTATATGACCTCAAAAATTGAATAAATGCCGCAACAAATTTCCTAATGCTAACACATTAGGTGAGTTTTGTTTGGCGATCTCCTTCCCTCTATCTGATGATTTGACATCACTGACATAGCAGTTATTGGTTACTAAGCTTCATCAGTATAACCAATGTAACGAGCCATTCTCAATGATAACAGTGATAAAAACATTCTTGATGTAACAACTGCAGCAAACTAAACGAATTTCACTGGGATGCAAAGAGATCTTTTAAAAAAAGCCTGCAGCCGAAAGAAGGATGTATTGATAGAATTCAACATCTTTTCATTGCGCAAGTGGTAGATAATCCTGATTGATAGCAGTCATGGTTTGTTTTGCTGGGGTCACCATTTAAAGTTTCACCACCCTAGGTGGATGTGAGGTGGGTCTTCTTTGAACTTCAGTACACACACACACACACACATATATATATATATACATATATATATATATAAAAGTAAAGTCAGTGACCGTAGTCGAGGGTGACCCGAACGCTCTCTTTTCAATAGCTACTACATCAAGGTGTATGGGAGGGTGCAACTCCTTTCTGTGGATTGCTCCATTTTACTCTTAATACGAACCTTATAATGCTGAGTGCGAAGCAAGGAAGTATCAAGTTCCATTTTTTGAGTCTTTAGCATGACTTGACCTGGGATTGAATCCCAGTCTCCCGGGCCATTGGCGAACACTCAGCTCACGAGGCTAATGGGTCCGTATATCAGCGTGATTTACGTGAAGATCCATTCTCAATGACTGCAATAATTAGTTGTTGTTTTTTTAAGTATAGAAAGAGATAAAATACTCAATGCTTAATTTTAACGGCAGGTAAATCTATTCAGAGTTATTTTAAGCCTTACAGTTGGGAATTGGGTACATTAGCCATTCATGGATGTATTTTTCATTGTGGTTTCTTAAAAGGTTGTGTTCTGCTCCTGTTCCGATCGAATACGTATAAGTTTTAAACTGCTCTAACAGGTACTTCCACTCCGAGTGGAACTGGGAGTAATGGCAATAAAGGGATACCCCAAACTCACCAGATCTCTCAAATTGGTGCCTCACCACCAGTACAGTTCAGCGTCATACTCACGACAACACTTTTTTTTAGAAGTGGTCTTACCCCTCTGCCGGGGACACAATTAGCATATCTAAAATCTCAACAACAGAGTAAAGATGAATAATCGTAAGAGAATTGCAAGTTGCAAATATTTTTGGTCATGTGAGTTCCAATTCTGTTAGTCAAATTTCTAAAATTACAAAGAAGGAAATGGTGTGCCAAATTCTCTATGTATCGATTTGAATGACCTAAAACAAAAAAAATTACTGAAGAAATGGAAGTGATTAGTGCAGATTAACTTTATCGAACCGTTCAGAATTTGGTGGCAAAATGCCAAGTTCTTCTAACAGCTTCGAACCTTTCAAAATAGTTTATTGAGTAGTTGCTGTAATTTTAATGAACCTCATCTATAAACGATTGCATTTGGTTTTATAATTTTTCTTAAAGAAAAAGATACTGAAACATATATACAAGGAGTCTTGGAGTGAAACATATTCCTCTTTTGGTTGGCAAAAAGACATTTATATTTAAAAAAAAGTCATTCAGTCTTTTACTACATTATGTGTAGTACTGTATAATATTTTTCTTTTATCCTATTTACCCAACCCATCCGCTTGGGCAGGATATGACACAAGGTCAATTTGTAAGCGGAGTTTAATAGGTTTGAATTCTGAGTTTTCCTTTTCTTAGACTAGTTGCCTAACCAAGGCTGAAGGACCCATTCTGTCCTACTATTTACCCATAGCTGGAGGGAGAATAATTGGATTCAAAACTTCCCCAAGGGTATTAGTGCTATGTGAAATGCAATCAGTCTCATCCAGGATTTGAACTCGTGTCGCCGTGTCCATTTCCTACGACGATAACCATTACACCACGGGCACCTCCATAATATTTTTCTTTTATAGATGACATTTTGAATATGTGTACTTCGGTCGAATCGTTACTTTTTGATTCCGTCATAAGTCACGAATCAAAAATATTTATCTGTGTATTTATGTACGTTTTCTTTTAGAATGATTGACTAAATATGTTAGTAAAAACTGTTTTTAATTATTTTATTAACCTATTATTTAAAAAAAAATATGTCTAGGAAGAATATGCTGCCTAAATACATATAAGTATATGAGTGTGTGTGTGCGTGTGTGTGTACTTGTCTGTTTGAATGTGTGTATTCGCTTTTACAAATACACACACGCACACACCGATGTATATATATATATTTAATTCATGGAGTTTTGACTGCGACCCCTGGGTTTCATGGAATTTTTTCAAAACAACAATCATCAGGAAGTTAAGAAAAAGAAATCGCAATCTAAATTCCATTAATTAAATATATATATATATAATATATATTTATTTATTATTATTATATAATAGCTCTAACCTAGATATTAAGCACTCTCCATATTATATTGCACTGTTCGACACAAGCCCACAAAGTGATTTAGTGACAATCAACATTGTTATAATATATATATATATATATATATAGAGAGAGAGTAATGGTTGATTTTGGTAAATCTGACAAGATGATGAAAATAAGGGGAAAAGTGAATAAACCAACACTAAAAACAGATTCAGTGATTATATTTCGTTCTTTATTTAAAAGATGGTGAAATCCTTTTTTTTTAAATATATATAGACAGATAGATTGATATTTCCGACTTTTGAAGACAAATATATACATTTATTTAGAAACTTGACTCATTCTAAAATTAAAGAGAGCCCACATGGTGTAATGATTAACGAGCTGGACTGTTAAATTGCAGTAAGTCAGTTCAAACTCCAGTTCAAACTAATACCCTTGGCAAAGGTTTGAAACAGTTATCGCTATGGGTAAATAGTATTATTACTGTTTTCTACAATGATGGATTTGGCATTAAATAACCATCGATGCTTGTTGTGCCTTTAAACAAAGAAACCAAACCGTTCTGAAACTGAAAATGACTCAGGAACTAATCTACTCTTCCCATCATGTCCCACACAACTGTGTATGAGGGGATATCCACCATATAAGAACCGCCAAGCCTGATGATCTCAAAGGAAAGAAATTAATAATCACTGAACGTTTTTAACCGTATTTCTATATTATAAAAACTCTCTCTCTCACACACACACACACACACACACACACACACACACACACACACACACACACACACACACACGTACTTACGTGCGTATATATATATATATATATATATATATATATATATATATATATTTACTTATACTTGTGTGCGTGTGTCAATGACCTTCGTCACAGCTTCTTTTATCTCTTCAATTGTCTCATAACAACAGCCTCTGAGCTTAGGGAATAACCAAAAGTTACAGAGAGTAAGGTCTGGATTTTAGGGAGGCTAAGGAACTGTCTTGATGCCAATCTTGGTCAAATAGTCTGTGACAAGGATGGAGTTGTGAACTGGCGCATTGTCCTGCTGGAAATGCCACTGAGCCGATTTCAAGAGTGCTGGCCTCTTCCGACGGAAATCTTCCGGAACTCCCTTAAAACCTCAACATAGTAACCCTAACCCTTTGGCCAATCAACTCTGGTTTATTAACTTCCTTACTCCTCCCACACCTCACATCATCGCTCATAGACTCCCTGCCTTCCTTTAATCTCTTATGCCACTCAAAAATAAAGATGGTCGAAAAGCAGTCTTTTATTGCGTATCGTTCTTCTAAAGTGTCCTCACATCCATATTGCATTTTTGAAATTCACCATCTGTGACAATAAGGCTTTAGTAGGGTGTATTCCAATTGCTGCTGTAGCTGTTAATTTGAATCTGAAAAAAAAGGCAGTCATCTCATAAGATATATAGCAATTATATACTGAATTTTTAAGGGTCTACGACAATTTTAAATACCTGTACAAAAAAGTCTGGAAACTTATTTAATGTGCCACGTATATATATATATATGTGTGTGTGTGTGTGCGTGTGCCTAACCAGATCATCAGGATGATTCTATCCCTATATTTTGCTCTACTGAGTATATTAAGCACTTTTACAGTTAGCTTAAGGAATTCTGTCAGTATCTTTTCTTTTGACTTGGCATTACCTTATTGGTTGAGCTGACAAAGAAAAGAAGCAGAAGGTACCCCACAAAAGCAATTACCGACGCCGACTACGGCGATGACATAGCGATACTGGCAAATACACCCAACCAAGCCGAAACACTGCTGCATAGTTTGGAACGAGCAGCCGCAGAAATAGGCCTCTATGTCAATGCACACAAAACGGAATATATGTGCTATAATCAAACGGGTGACATCTCCACACTTGAAGGAACCCCTCTTAAACTAGAAGACAAATTCACTTACCTAGGAAGCAGCGTCTCACCAACCGAAAAGGACATCGACACGTGGCTAATGAAGGCATGGACAGCTATCAATAGGCTATCGATTATATGGAAATCAGACCTAACTGATAAAATGAAACGCAGTTTCTTCCAGGCAGCGGTCGCATCGATACTGCTATATGGTTGCACTACATGGACTCTAACAAAACGGCTGGAGAAGAAGCTAGATGGCAATTACACAAGAATGCTGCGAGCAATATTGAACATGTCCTGGCGGCAACACCCCACAAGACACCAACTGTACGGTCACCTGCCTCCTATCACGAAAACTATTCAAGTTAGACGAACCAGACATGCAGGACACTGCTGGAGAAGCAGGGATGTACTCTTATGGACCCCCACATATGGCCGAACAAAAGCAGGACGACCAGCACGAACATACATTCAGCAACTATGTGAGGATACTGGATGTAGTCCAGAAGACCTACCAGAGGCGATGAGCGATAGGGAAAAGTGGCGAGAGAGGGTCAAGGATATCTGTGCTACTAGCACGACATGATGATGATGATGACTTATGTTTTTAATCTTTTATTTTTCATAAGACTTTTCCAGGTATCAGTTTGTGCAATATGTTTTAATTTGCTAATTGTATCATCTGATTTTTTCACATTATCAGAATTAGTGTACAGTTATAAAATTTATATATATATATATATATATATATGGTCATCCACAGACAAGCTGTTTCGTTGTATCACCACTCTTCAGTGTGGCCAGACACGTAGGATGCTCGAAGCTGGGATCGAAACCCGCCCAACTTTAACGTTCGACTTATTATTAGACTGTTCGGCCAACAAGCTTACCACGTCATCATTCATATGAATTAAGTCCAAAATTGACCTATATGAAATAATTCATGTATAAAATATATGAGAGTTTTCAAATAATTCTGAGTACACAATGTTGAGCTGTATATACATAAAAATATGTAGAAATATACAGTTACTGAGTAAATATATATCTGCAATATCATGGAAAACTCAGAAGATATGCCTAAAAAATTTATTTGGATAAATCATTCAAAACACACTGTATCCTCAGATGACTTACATGGAAGTAATAAACATAGCTTTTCCAGGAAATTGAATTTATCACGGTATATTAACAGCTGAGTTTTCTTTGATATATATATATATATATTTATATATATATATATATATATATATATGTGTGTGTGTGTGTATGTATTAGGGTACTATCAAATTACATTAAATGACTCAATATCACAAAGAGTAATCAACTCCCTGTTAACACTAAGTCCTAAGATTACAGCTCAGAGTTTTTTGCAATGCAAGAATCTACTGGCAATTAAATGTTGTATTTACCAACCCCTCCGCTCCGGCAGGATATGACACAAGGTCAATTTTTAAGCGGGGTTTAACAGGTTTCAATTCAGAGTTTTCCTTCTAGACTAGTTGCCTCACCAAGGATGAAGAACCTAGTCTGTCCTACTATTTACCCATAGCTGGAGGGAGAATATTTGGATTCATACCTTACCCAAGGGTATTAGTGTTATGTGAAATGCAATCAGTCAGGTCCAGAATTTGAACTCGTGTCGCCGTGTCCATATCCTGCGACGATAACGATTACACCACGGGCACCTCTGGCGATTAAATGTGGTTAAAAAGAGATTTTACGAATCAAAGAAATTGCTGTACAAATTTCAGAAGTTATTGTAAATATGGAGACCACTTCCTAGAATTAATAAATTTTCCGTGATTGCCCTTACGAACGCACAGTAAAGAAAAAGAGATCACACACGCACAAACTCACACATAAACACACTAGCACATATACACACTTTTGAGGTGGTCATGGTGTTATGGTTATAGTCGAAGGAAATGGACACAGCGACACGAGTTCAACTTCTGAACGAGGTTAACTGCATTTCACATAGCACAAATTCTCGTGGGAAAGTTATGAATCCAGTTCTTCTCCCTCCAGCTATGGGTAAATAGTAGGGCAGAGTGACTTTTCTAAGCCCTGGTTAGGCAACCAGTCAAGAAGGAAAACTCTGAATTGAAACCTTTTAAAATGCGCTTTAAAATTGACACCCTGCTCGAGCGGAGGGGTTGGTTAAAACATACACACATAACGCGAACATATTGTCACGTGATAGCCCACGGAGACGAAGAGGTAAGACTGATACTATCCTCCCGTGTTGAATCAGCCCTATCTAGCAGTCAAAAAGTGACCGTTAAGAGAGAATGTGGGTCACAGAGGGGATAAACAGATGTTGGTACTTAGTGACCTCAGGTCGCCGGACATCGGAAGGGGAAAGAGAGAGAAGCCAAATGATTGGCTGGGACCTCAGCGGAAGTAAAGGACAAGAAAGGGAGTTTTTGAGCAGGGTTCATAGCGGGCAGATGAACCATAGCCACTTTACTCCGGGTTGAAGACAAAAGATTAACTGAGACATGAGAGACCCGAGTCCCTCAAGCCAGTACTAAAAACAGAACAAAGTCTATTAGCCCGTAAAAGAAGAACGATTCTCCAGTGGAACCCCGTCGAAAATAAGATAAGTAACTTTGGGGACATTTTTCCTTTATACCCAAATTTCGTTTACCACTCTCTCTCTCTCTCAATTCGAAGAAGGATAAAAGCCAAGAAAAGACATTTATATTCGTGGACTGTCCAATTATTTGTTTTGACACTCTGAACGTGTATATATAAGTAGTAAAGGATTTTATGTATTTTCATGTTACCATGTGGTCTATGTTGTTACTTCATGCTTTCTTTTCAGCTTCTATTCGCCTTATGTTATCTTGCTTAGAATTGTCCTATTAATTCCTAAAATATCGCACGGGAAACCGGAGTTGCCGACTGCTACAATATTAATATTATTACGACTAAAACCTATAGGCTAATTATCTTCCATTGTCTCGGGGAAGGAAGAAAGCGGCCTGGTGGGTGTGTGATAGTGTGAAATTTGGAACCCCTTGCCAGCGGCGGTCAGTCTGGTCCTAAATTATTCCCTCACGTAATATGCCAGTTCTTATATGCCTGAGAGAAAAACTCTGAACGAGGACTTATTCTATAGGGGATCAAGTGCCAACCTGCCCCGTCTTCACACGTGCGAAAATAAAGTCCCGTTTTGGGATTTTAGATAATTTCGCGTCACAATATCCTTAAACACGCACAAGCTCATAGATAGAAATAAACAATTCATTATAAAAACATTTCTTTTAAATCAGAAAATCTTAAAGTATTTGTTAGTAGAGAAAATACAACCTAATATATATATATAGGTGTGACACAAGGTGGATTTTTAAGCGGAGTTTAATTGGTTTTCCTTCTCCTAGAGTGGTTGCAATAGCAAGATTGAAGAATCCAATCTCTCTTACTATTTACCCATAGCTGGAGGGAGAAAAGATGGGTTCATGCCTTTCCCAAGGGTATTAGCACGAGGCGGATGCCAACATATACCTCCAGGACTTGAACTCATGTCGCCGTGTCCATTTCCTACGACGGTGACGATTACATCACAAACATTTCTCACCACTTCATGTCATCCTCATGACTCTAAGTTTCACGTATATGTGAAAAAACATTTTCAGATTAAATCTGTTTGTTGGAATATTTTTCGAGAGTAATTAAATTGCCTTTGGTCCATCTTAATTAACTTCAGATTTGGATTTAAATAAATAAATGCTCAAAAGAATAAATGATGATTTTTGAAGCTTTTAATTATAAAATGAACTAATCAATAAAATAATCTTTTGTTTCTTTTTTTCTTGATCAGAAAAGAGCTCAAAAACTGGCCAGTAGAGCAGCATAAACCCTTAAATAAACAAATTGTCTTCTCACTTCTTCATATCATTCTCATTACTATGAGTTTCACGCATTTCTTTTTACAAAGACATGTAAACTATAGTCATTATAGAGTCACGAGGAGATGGGAAAATAATTATTATAGATTATATATATATATATATATATATATATATATATATATATATATATTATCAGTAAAAGGAAATCCAACGGACAGTTATTTGACATCATAAACTATTTTCGACAAGTCGCAAATTTTACTCACCTCATTAGATGACTTTTTACTGAATGCAAAGAGATTAAAAAATATTTCTATTTAAGGAAACGTATTTAAAAGCTAATCAAATAAAGAAATACCCACCACATACACCAACTATAACAACTGGTGGAACTTTAAAGTGAACCTGGTTAAACTTACTCACCTGTATTATGCCTTAGATTTATTTCAGTTTATCTCTTTTTTTTCTTTTGTTTTTTTTAATTTTCTCCGTGCCTTCTAATTTGTTCTCTAACTTCAGATTTTATTTGACCTTAATTCTTTTAGAATTATGAGAGATTTTTTCTTTTTTTCTTTCTTTTCTTTCTTTCTTTCTTTCATTCCCATACATCGATCACTCGATGAAACTCCTCATATATTCTGTACCTGAATAATTATAAACACATCTTCTCTGGACATTAACTTTATATATATATATATATATATATATATATATATATATATATATATATATATATATATTATCGTAATTTTAGTAGCAATTTACTTTTTATACATATTTACACAAAGACACGGATATTTTCTTTTTAGGATCTTTTTTCTCTACTTTTTTAAAAATAGATTTCTTGCTAATTTATTGGTGCCAGTGTCCAATTGATAGCGATGTTATCCAAAGTTCTACTCCAAAATGTGTTCGATTATATCGATTGATCATCATCTGGGGAATTTTTGTTAGTATTCTTGCTTTTCTTTTTGGTGTTTTGTTTTTATTGTCTTTTTATAGTTTTGTCATCTGCTAAAATACATAAAATTCTCACCCATAACACCGAAATCATATATAAAAACAACAAAAACCAGCTATAAATCCTCGAAGCCTTCATTATTAAAAATAAACAACAAAACATATATAAATCAGTGTTCTACACTGATACTCATGTAGTAAACATCTTCAATAACTAACGTGTTAACTAAAGCACCCCCATTAATAATAGATTCTTCCCAAAAAATAAAAATCCCGCGCAGACTAAAAAAATAACAAAAAATAGAGAAATACCTTAAAGACGATTAATCAATGTGATCAAAAGTGCTTTGGAGTAGAACTTAGGATAACTTCTCAATTAATTGGACCCTAATACGAAGAACGCTGGAAAAAACAAACATAAGATCATAAAAAAAATAGCGTTTCGTTGTCTTTAAGCAAACTTGTATATATATATATATATTAGGACATTTTAATAAGCCTAAATGGATTTTTTATCTGAAGATGCAGATCTAATTTCTTTAAAATGTAGGGTCTGCTGAAATAAATATCATTTCAAAAATATGAGTATTTTTTAAAGGTGTTTCTTTTATATATTTTTTTCTTCTTTTTCCAAATTACTGTATTTGCTGGTTAGTTTTTGGCAATTGTTGTTATTATAGCGAATATTCAGTGCTATTTCAGTAGTGAATTTAAAATACACTGAGTTACGTTGACTTGAAAAGAATTCTTTGGCTAATTTACCTGTAACAATTTCATTGTCACTTTTTCAGTAATTTATCTTTTCCAACATTCTGCGTTTGAGGACATTTGCTTATAAAATTGGCTTCCAATGATTGGGTTGGATTAAGATGTATATTGGTTTGAGACAGTTGCAGTAAGATGTTGCAAATTATACGAAGCACTACCTGACATCAGCCGAGTCATTTTTTTTTGTTGAGACGGAAATATATACAGCCTTGTCAATGAGGCTAAGAATACACAGACTGTATCTCCTGCTGTGGGGTACGATTCTCCACCAAAATGTCAGTTCTGGATGTGATGCAAAACTGTAGTAATTGTACGGTCGGCAGGGGCTGCTGAATACACCGACTGCTTCTCTGCAGACCCCCAGCAGCGAGTGTCTTGGATATGACACTACATACTCTTATGGTGAGGTTTTAGTTATGTTGAAACTTTGGGTAATGCGGAGTACTCCTTCATTGCCATAGCTCCCAGGTCCACTCTTGCCCGGAGAGGTAGCAGGAATTAAATAGAACTAAACTGTGCTGGTTGAGATGGCACTGTTTTGATATCTAAACTGTGTACTTATGTTAAACTGAATTCGTTGAAATAGAAGTATTTTGACATTTAAACTGCGTACTTATGGTAAAGTGAATTGGTTGAAATGGAACTGTTTTTCTATGTTAAACTGAATTGTTTGAAATAGAACCGTTTTGACATTTAACTGAGTTTAAACAAAACTATACTTATACAAAACTGAATTGTTTGAAATAAAACTTTATATGTATAAAAATGGCTTCGGCATTAAAAAACCTACAATGGTTTATATGTCTTAAAACCAAATCAAATAGTAGTGAGGCTTCAGTTCTGAAAAATATGGGGGCAGGTTTCCACGCAGGTTCACTCTGATTCGGAGTGGTAGCACTTGTTATCATATTTACTAACCTCTCCGCTCGAGCAGGATATGACACAAGGTCAATTTTTAAGCGGAATTTAACAGGTCTGAATTCAGTGTTTTCCTTCTCCTAGACTAGTTGCCTAACCAAGGCTGAAGAACCCAGTCTGTCCTACTATTTACAGAAAGCTGGAGGGAGAATAATTGGATTCAAACCTTTCCCGAGGGTATTAGTGCTATGTGAAAATGCAATTAGCCTGGTCCAGGATTTGAACTCATGTCACCGTGTCCATTTCCTACGACGATAACCACCACATCACGGGCACCTCCTAAACCATTACACCACGGGCACTTGTTATGTTTGGTTTCTTTTTTTTAAGACATGTCAACCTTCTCAGGTTATTTAATGCCAAATCCATCTCTTTTTGAAAAACAGTAGTGCACTTGTCAGAGTCCTGCTTATAGTTCAAATAATTCTTCTTTAAGATTATTCGTATTCGATAGAAATACTTATTGATGTATGATAATAAATTATTTCGACTAAGAATTAAGTTATAAGGATTATTATTTGTAGCTTGAAACAATATGAAGCTATGAGCAAAGAAAGGACAATTATTAAGTAGAAATAACTGTTTGCTTGTTGGGGTTTAATGGCATATCAACGTTTGTAGGTTATTTAATGGCAAATCCATTTCTATACAAAAATCAGTTCTATTTCAAACAAATCAGTTTAGCATAAGTACACAGTTTAATTGGCAAAAACATTTCTATTTCAAGCTATTCAGTTTAATCAAACAGTTCTAATTCAAATAATTCAGTTTAGTATAAATATAGCTTTTGTTCACGCACAGTTAAATGTCAAATCAGTTCTCTTTTAAACAATTCAGTTTAGCATACAAAATCAGTTCCATTTCAAACAATTCAGATATGCTTAAGTTCGATGTTTAGTTCTATTTGACCCATAGATAGAAATCTATCAGGTGCTACCACTCCACTGGACCTGGGAGCGATGGCAATGAAGGGATACTCTGCATTCTCCAAGACTCCACCGTACAGTTCCAGTGTCAAAAACTGTTCCTTTTCAAACAATTTAGTTTAGCATACAAAAACAGTTCCTTTTCAAACAATTCAGTTTAGCATAAGTAAGCAGTTTAGTTCTACTTAACCCATTGATAGAAGCCTATCAGGTGCTACCACTTCGGGTCGGAATGGAGGTGAGAGCGATGGCAATGAAGGGCTACTCTGCATTTCCCAAGACTCCAGCATTACTGGAACCTCACCATAAGACTGTTTAGTGTCATATCCCGGAAACTCGTTGTTGGGGGTTCTTGGTCCTCAGCAGAGATAGGGTCGGTGTATTCTACAGCCTCAGCTGACTGGGCAACCATGTCATTGTGTAAATTAGTATTTGATCGTAATGATTGAAACCATTAATTTGTGTGTAAAATACTCTTCAGAAACAACTTGAACTTGAACTCCTAGCCTCTTGGCAGAAAATAAGCCAAGAAATGCCGTTAGAATAAATCCATCAATCAATGTAAACAAACATTTGTCTTATGAACGCTTTATAGATTAAATACCGCTGGCTCACTGTGAGTATAATTGCATAATAGCTAAAATGTGAGACTGCGATCTCGAAGTGAGCGGGTTAAAGCTCCAATGACACTATTACGTTCACTTTCGAACTAATAAGTAAAGTAAAGTTGTCTCCCTTTAGTCGACGGTGACCAGAAGCCTTCCTTTTCAATAGCTACTACACCGAGGTGTAGGGAAGGGCGCTACTCCTTTCCCTGGATTGCTCCACTTTACCCTCGATACGTACCTTATATTGCTGAGTGTTAAGCAAGGAGGTATCAAGTACCATTTTAAAAGTCTTTGGTATGACGTAACCTGGGATTGAACCCAGGTCTCCCGGATCATTGCCGAACACTCTACCCACTAGGAAAATGAGCCGGTAAAACGCGTGAACTCCCTTATTCTCCACCCCAAATATGGTTTAGATCTTACCATTCCTGTTCATCCACAAGGATGACTTTGGCAATAAATAACCCACGACGGTTAGTATGCCTATTAACGAAGAAACCAGACTTGAACTCAGTGTGACGTGCATGTGTGTAAAGACATACAGGAAACGCAATAAGAAACAAAATATAGACGTATTAATATACCAGCAAATTTTACAAAAGCTTGAGGATGTTTAGATATTTAAATGAAGTCTAGACTGGTCACTTTTAATTTTTGTGCTATTTTGATAAGCGGCATCGATAATTTTCGTCAACAGTTTTTGTGTAAATGTAGCAGTTTTCATATTCAGCATTTTTTAGTTTTGTTTTTTTTTATTTTTGTGTGGATTTTTGAATTTGTGATTAAACAAAAATTAAACAATTTTTAATAATTGATAATAAGAAGTGAGTTGAATAATTTGTTTGGCTGTTGAACTTCTGATTATTTTTCTGAAATAAAAAATAGTTTCAAGTATTTCTATCAGACCTTAATAATACTATTTGATATCAATCTTTTATTTGTATACAGTTAAATGGTTATTGCAATATATGTAATACTAATAATTCAATTTAGGCAGACAGTTGAACAGCGGTTTCAGGTATTTCTCTCTTATGCAAATAATTCTGTTTAGTACTATTCATTTGAGACTCGAACAGAAATATCCTCTCCAGATCAGAGTCGGCCTTGGAGTAATAGTTATGAAGGCAAAAATTTGAAGAATATCTTTTTGAAAGTAGATCGACAGATTTTCACATAATTTGAAAAGAAAATTTTTTAACGTATTTCAACTAATGAAAAATTTGTTAGAATATATGAATTGAATGACAAGGAGAAGTATCTTAAAGAAAATTATATTATTCCGTGTAAATAGAGTCTCACCTTCGACACCCTTTGAAAACAAATTTTATTTTAGCTCAATTCTATGAATATAGAAATACGAATATGTTATAAATATAATTATAAAAAAATTAACATATTGTGTTATGATTAATTTCTCTGGCGACAATATTTTTTTTTTTGTTTTCCCACGTCTTTTAAATATCTCGAGTATGTAGAATAGATTCGAGTGGACTTTGGAATCGACCACCTAAAGGTTTATCTTTGTATATTTGTTGTATCTGAGTACATGAACTTACAGCTACATATATTAGAGAACGAAAAACTCAATTCAGACACTTGTAGCAGAGGTAGTATATTTTGGTTTTACATTTCCTCATGCCAAATATAAAATATAAAACAATTAACGACGAAATAACAAGAAAAAATGTATATCCTGAGCAAACTTTATAAAAAGAATATAGGAGTTATATCAAATATTAAGAGAACATTCTGGAAAATGTTGTGATACACAACTTAGTGAAAATATTCTACCTTGGATAGTACAACTAAAGCTTTATTGGGATAAAAGCTCACCCCATAGTCGGAAGACACACATTCATACGAATTTCTTGTGGTCGAGCTCGGTACGAAGAGAGATAGAGCGAGAGCGAGAGAGAGAGAGAGAGAGAGAGAGAGAGGTTCAAATTTGCCACACGTTTGATGATGCTACTTTAGTCGTGCCACCTTCTGACCATTACAAGTGCTATTTAGAAAACAAGGGATGTAATCCCTACAAGTCTTTTTTCCATCTAAATAGGTGTTTGCTTATCAGTAACGATGATAAGCAAAGGAACAGTTAAAGTGTTGAACTCCGACAACTTATTAAGCAAGTTCAAACATTTTCGTTTACGTTCCGTCTAATACCCTTGGAGAAGGTATCCGTTCAGGAATGTGTTAAACAATATCACCACTATTCTTCTACAAGTACACCTTTGGCATTGAATCACGCATAAAGGTTGATATTCTTTAAATGACACTCCTAAGAAGGAGAATCATTGTAGACCGATTATCTACCAGAGTTAAAACGGAGGGTTTATTCTATTTAACTAAAATTAGGTGTAGACCTGCTAGGTTGATGCCTTTCTCAAGAACATCAGTGCCAAGTGAAACACAAAATGACTCAATCAGGAGTTGAACTAGGCCTTCCATGTCCAGTTTTTTGGAGATAAACGTTACGGCACGAAAGGTACCATATTTTTTTTATTACTTAATCGGGAAAAAAAAGGAAAAAAGAAAAAATGTGAACATGATAACCTTCTTACTTTCTTTTCCTTTTGTATTATTTCTTTGTTTTTTTTGTTGGTCCATTTCTTTCTCATTCTTCATTTTTTTTCCAGTCAAAATTTCTTTCGTTTTTTCTTCATTTCTAATGTTCCTTTCTTTTACATTTTCGTCTTTTCTTTTTCTTTTTTATGTTTTTTTGCATTCTTCATTTTTTGCATTTTCATTTCTTTCTTTCTTATTCCTCATTTTTTCTCGGGAATTTTTCTTTCGTTTTTTCTTCATTCATAATTTCCTTTTTTTTTCATTTTCCTTTTTCCTTTGGATTTCTTTCTTTCTTTTTTTTTTTTGCATTTTCATTTTTTTCCTTTCTTTCTTTCTTTCTTTCTTTCTTTCTTTCTTTTTTGTTTTTTTCTTTCGTTATTTCTTTATTTCATATTTTTCTCTTCTCATTCTTTCTTTCTTTCTTTCTTTCTTTTTTTCTTATTCCTCATTTTTTCTCGGGAATTTTTCTTTCGTTTTTTTCTTTATTTATAATTTGCTTTTTTTTTCATTTTCCTTTTCCCTTTTGATTTCTTTCTCTCTTTCTTTTTGCATTTTCATTTGTTTGTTTGTTTGTTTGTTTTTTTCTTTCGTTATTTCTTCATTTCATATTTTTCATATCTCATTATTCTTTTTTGCTTCTTTCTTTCTTTCTTTCTTTTGCCAGTCGGCAGAGGGTGTAGAATACACTGACTGCATCTCTGCAGAAGTGTTGGACCCCACCACCAATAATTGTCCAGGATATGACAGTAAAGTGCATCTGATTCTGAAGATCCTGTGCTGGAGTTTTGGGGAATGTGAAATACCATTTCATTACCATTACTCCCAGTTGTACTGAGTCTCTTAGTGGAAGTACCTTTCAGTGTCCCATCTATGGGTAAAATCGAAGTGCTTAACCATTTTACTGTGTGCATACAAATGGCTGATGTAAAATAGAATTATTGGTGTTATGTAGAAGTACTTGAAACCATTCAAATGCGCCAAATAAAAATATTAGTTTTTGATACCGTATTTACCAACCCCTCCGCTCGGAGAGGATATGACACAAGGTCAATTTTTTAGCGGAGTTTTACAGGTTTTTTAATCATAGTTTTCCTTCTCCTAGACTAGCTGCTTCACCAAGACTGAAGAAATCAGTCTGCCCTAATATATACCCATAGTTGGAGGGAGAATAATTGGATTCATACCTTTCCCAGTGGTATTAGTGCTATGTGAAATGCAATCAGCCTCGTCCAGGATTTGAACTCGTGTCACCGTGTCCATTTCCTACGACAAAAACCATTAAACCACGGGCACCTCCTCAAATATTAGTTTTTGATACCAATACTTGGAATCATTTAAATGTGAGCAGACAAAAGAACTCTGATTTGCATCGAATATTAGCGACAAATTCGTTAACAAATCATATTCAGGGAGTCTCAATATACATGAGACCATGTGACTGCTAATAATTCTACTAATACAGGGTGTGTCAATATACGTAGGAGCCATCTGGCAGTTAATAATTCCACTGCTAATAATGTTGTGTTCTTTTTGTTTCCGATTTGAAAATAATATACCATAATAACTATTAATCCTGAATCCCAATGCTTTGGGGAAGGGAGGGAAAATACTTTGCCTCACAATTTATTTGGAGACAAAATCATTCAAAAGTATACGAGAAAAGTTTCGTAGGTGGTTTAACAATAACAATTATCCCCAGAAAAGCTGAATTTATTGTTGGGTACACAAATTTCAAACCACAGAAACAACCTTGACAAGTAGGAAAAAATCTCAAATCTGGAAGGGAGTTGACTGTAAGATGCCTTGACAATGTGGATGCGTTGAGAGATTCTGTCGGAAGGAGTCTGGAAAAGTCTCACTGAAGACGTTCCCAAGAACTTGATCTTTCACGTGCACTGTCAATCAATTTCTGTCCTTGTCATCTAGTTTGACATTTCTGAAGTGATATTGGGTTACTTCTATTTTGAGACACTATGTATATTCAATTTCTATATGTATAAACAGAATTTGGCATTAAATAATCTACGAGAGTTGATATGCCATTAAATCCAACCAACCTACCAACCAACCATTCTTTCTTCTGTATTTTTCCCTTCTTTTGTTTTATTTTTTCTTTTGTATTGTTTCTTTTTTTTTTTTGTGTTATCTAATTTTTCTTTAGCATTTTTCTTTCTTTCTTTCTTTTATAAATTTTCTTCCTTTCTCTGGTGTTCTTTCTTTTTTCTTACGTATTTTTTTTTCGTTATTCTTTCCTTCTTTCTTTCTTTTGCTTCTTTCTTTCTTTCTTTCTTTCTTTAACATTTTTCTTTTTTTCTCTTTTGCCTTTTCTTCCTTGTCTTGTCTTCTTTCTTTTTTCTCTCGCATTTCTTTCTTTCTTTCTTTCTTTCTTTTTCCTATTTTTCTCGCTCATTTTCCTTTCTTTCTTTTTTTTCTTTATATCTATCTTTTGCATTTTTTTCTTTGGCATTTTCTCTTTTGTATCATAGAATTTATGTGACTAAGAAGATATTTATCGCTATTATATACCTCACAAATGTAATTCCGTTATAAATTGTGCTGTAAATTGCTTTTGTTTGAATATTCTAGGTGTATTGCTCTAATAAAAAATATCAGTAGAATGTACCGGTTTTATTGGGTTACTATTACATTATCATACTTACCAACCCCTCCGCTCGGGCAGGATATGACACAAGGTCAATTTTTAAGTGGGGTTTAACAGGTTTGAATTCAGAGTTTTCCTTCTCTTAGACTAGTTGCCCCACCAAAGCTGGAGAACACAGTCTGCCCTACTATTTACCCATAGCTGGAGGGAGAATACTTGGATTAATACCTTTCCCAGAGGTATTAGTGCTACGTAAAAATACTCAGTCTCGTCCAGGATTTGAACTCGTGTCGCTGAGTCCATTTCCTACGACGATAACCATTACACCACGGGCTCATCCCATTACTATTACATTATAATTGCCCTATCTTGATGTTCATGCATTGTTTAAACTGACACCTTCTCTTCAACTGTGTCCTCTGAAATGTCTTTACAAACCAGCAACAAATTTGAACCCTTAAAACAGAGATGATAGAAAAAGATAGTAGATGTTTCTTGATTAGGTACTATTTACCAACCCCTCCGCTCGGGCAGGATATGACACAAGGTCAATTTTTAAGCGGAGTTTAACAGGTTTGAATTCAGAGTTTTCCTTCTCCTAGACTAGTTGCCTCACCAAGGCTGAAGAACCTAGTCCGTCCTACTATTTACCCATAGCTGGAGGGAGAATAAGGGGGTTCATACCTTTCCCAAGGGTATTTGCCCGAAAGTGAACGTAATAGCGCGACTGGAGTACGAACTCGCGTACTACGATTCCGCAGTTCATCGCTTTAACCATTACACCACGAGGACACCCCTGTTTCTTGATTAGGTACTTGCTGAAGGTTTTTGAGCACCGTCATATGCAAACTAAACATTTTCATATTTTATTGCAAATTATAAATGATGTGTATTGCTCATCGTTCTCACAAGATTTCATGTGATCAATGTATTTAGCCATCATCATCATCATCATCATCATCATATCGCGTTGGTAGCACGGATATCCCTGACCCTCTCTCGCCACTCCTCCCTAGGTAGGTCTTCAGGACAACATCCCGTATCCTCACATAGTTGCTGAATGTATGTTCGTGCTGGTCGTCCTGCTTTTGCACGGCCATGTGTGGGGGTCCATAAGAGTACATCTCTTATGAGTTCGTCCCTGCTTCTCCAGCAGTGTCCTGCATGTCTGGTTCGTCTAACTTGAATAGTTTTCGTGATAGGAGGCCGGTGGCCGTACAGTTGGTGTCTTGTGGGGTGTTGCCGCCAGAACTTGTTTAAGATTGCACGTAGCATTAGTAACAAACATGAGAATTTTAGTAGTATTCTATCGACTACAAATGTGTACCCCCCCCGCTACTTATGTGCTTCATATCAAATTCAGTCTGATCGGAGAGTCTATCATTGAATTACATATAGCAATCTTGAATGACCTCGAAGGTTAATCCCACGGAGTCAAAGTTGGAAGACGAGAGTGAGTCAATATATTCGTAAAATTCCAAACCTATTAAACTTTACTGTTTGCTCGTGTCTCCTTACAAGGAGATACATTAACACTATCTCTATTCATTATCTGCTGAGATTATTAACTGTGAACGTAAATAGATCTGGTGAAAGTAGATGGTGTTCCACTACAAAGACACAAAGCTGACGATATCCTGCAGAAAGTATTACTGATTCAGACTATGCAGACGATCCAGTGTTTCTTGCAAATACATCTGCTTAAGCCGAAACTCTCTTGCATAGCCTGGAGCAGACAGCGAGAGGCATCAGTCTCCACGTAAGCTCAAATAAAAAACAGCTGATGCATTTTAATCAGGATAGTATAATTTCCTAAGCAAATGGCAAACTTCTGAAATTAATTGACAAATTCAAATCCCTCGGCAGTAATAACTTTTCGTCTGACAGCGATATCAAGATACGCATAAATAAACCGTAGACTGCTATTCACATATTAATGACAATATGAAAATAAAACAGAAATTCTTCCAAGCCTTATCAGTACTATTGTATGGATGCACTACATAAAATCTTACGAAACACTTAAAAAAGGTAAATGGGAAATATACAAGGAATTGCGAACTGTTTTAAAGGCGGGAATATAACAACAAACTGCATCTGATGGCGAGGCTCCATTTCTCTAGATCTGCAAAGTCTTCTTCCATCTGTTTTAGTTTTATGGCATATCAACCATTGTAGGTTATTTAATGCCAAATACTCTTTATACATATATGTTAAGTGTATATGATTTGGTTTTGTTTGGTTTTAGGACATATCAACCATTATAGGTTATTTAATGCCAAATACTCTTTATACATATATATTAAGTATATATGATTTGGTTTTGTTTGGTTTTAGGACATATCAACCATTATAGGTTATTTAATGTCAAATACTCTTTATACATATATGTTAAGTATATATGATTTGGTTTTGTTTGATTTTAGGACATATCAACCATTATAGGTTATTCAATGCCAACTCCTTTTTATACATATATATCAAAAACATGATTTGTAAACATTTGTTTGATAACATTTTTAAACGAGCTGAAGCTAATTCTTTTGAACACAGTGAAACGGTTCTAAATACTGCTATGTATCAGTAGCAGTTCACTTAAACAGTTATTTGTTTACACACAGTTAAATGATCAAACAGTTTTATTTCAAACAATTTAGTTTAGCATAACTCATTTGTTTGCACTCAATTCAAATGACAAACAATTCCATTTATCTCATAGATAGGACCCTATCATGTGCTACCATTCTGGGCTAGAGTCGATCTGGGATCGATGACAATGAAGTGCTACTCCACATTCTCCAAAGCTCCAGCATTACTGAAGCCTTACGATCAGATTGTCTAATATAATAAATGTTATATACTCATATGCAACAAATATGCATATATACACGCAGAATACATATTGACGTAATAATAAATAAGACGAGCGAAGATTTCTTTAAAAAATATACCTCTCACTTTATTGCACGGTTTGTGTGAGAGAGGGAGTTGAAGACCGAACAGAACTGCAATATATTGACCCCCACTCTTATGGCCATCAGCGTTGTGTCTTTCTCGTTATCATGATGCTCAACCGGAGACCCAGGGGCCCACTCTGCTAACTTTCTCTACTGCATCTTATCACCAAACTCCATCGGTGGTCCCGAGGGCCCCTTCTGCTTGGTGGTGGCTTTCCCTACCACATCTTTACTCCAACTCACTGACTTTCTGTCCTCACCGAGTTATATAATAGTTCAATCGCCCACTCAATCTTTGGAATGGCATGTTTGATCGTCATCAAGCGGAAATAACTGTAATGCAGTTCACAGGTCACTCTCTTCCGGTGCATCAGTCTATGAGTGTACCATGGGATTTTTATCTTGTCCCATTTTTTAGCCAAGTCCGCCTACGCGATTTCTCCTCATAACTGCCATCGGAATGTGTCACTTTCTTCCAGTGCATCACTTTGGAATGGCATGTTTGGCCGGGTCGAAGGCCAATATACAACAATATCCAGAACACTCGTTGGGGGAGTCTTACTCCTCTGCAGAAGTAGTCGCATGCATGAGTCAATTAAATCTGTTTAAAAATTATGAGTATTGGATAAGAATACTTGATGCAATATAACTGTAAATTATTGAATTTCGAAGCTTTATCTGTTTACTAAGGATTATTGTTTGCTAAGGATTACTTGTTATTGAAACTATATAAGTATTTGCAAAGAAGTAACTATAACACTGGCCTCCGATATCTTTAATGTTGAATATATAATAGGTGATTTTAAGGCATTTTTTTTTAACGCTGAATCCAAAAATCACACTCATAAAATGGCGATCATATATCACTTTATAAACCTTGGACCTTTGGAAAAATTTTTAACACAATCCAGTCTAGGAAAAAAATTACTTGAAACTATATGATTATTAGTATTAGATAGGAATACTTGAAACTTTAAAACATTGTGAAATGTATATGTATTAGATAATAATGTTACGTTTTGCTCTTGCCAAACAAACGACAACACGTAATATATATAAAAATATATATTTATTGTCTCGACGGACGCTTGTGTGAAGTAGGAGCAATCAGTAGAGGTATTCGAATGGTTCGTCTATGAGGCCTGGACACTTCGGTGTAAGTTAGACGATGGCCGAGAAAGCGCATACGTGGTAACGACGGGACAAGCTTGAGTGAACAGCGAAATTTCACTGCCTTCCGTTCCAAATCATCGACCTTATATTAACATCAAACTCCCACGCGGAGATATGGACATGCCTGTTCGCCCACGCAATCTCCTCCCATAACTGGCCCACGGAACATTCCACTTCTGCCCTTTTTGGAGTGACAGGTTTGATCATCATCTAACCCATACGCGGGGATATGAACACTTATCTTCGCCCACGCAATCTCCTCCCATAACTAGCCAACGGAAGATGCGACTTCCGCTCTTTTTTCTGAGTAACAGGTGTTGATAATCATCGGGCGGAAATAACTGTCATGCAGTTCACAGGTCACCCTCTACCGGTGCATCACTTTGTGACTGCACCGTGGAATTTTAACCTCGTCCCATATTGTCAGCCAAGCTGTATTTTACAATAATACTTTATGTATAACTGTCTTCAAAAAACTTCACGAGAAGCAAGCAAACCAAAAATGTAAATATAAATGAACGTTATTCTTTGTTAAATAACAGATTGACTGAAACTTTTTTTGGCACGTAGTATAGATAATTTAAACAGAATTAAACCATTGTACTCAGAAAAAAGCTATCTCTAGCTGAGGTCAACTAAGGTTGATTGACTGGTTATAACGTCTAAGGTCGGTTAAGAACGAGGTTTTCCAAGGAGGATTTTCAGTCATCTGAATACAAATTCTAAAAGTTATGAGTTCGATTTTAACTTTCAGTGGAACCCTTCTGACTCATCCAGCATCAGAATGGTGCTCTCACAATTTTCCATCAACGTTCCCAAGTCAACTCCCCGTTTTGCCCGAAATGGCTTTGAAAAAAAAAGATGTCTATAGAAATAAAAGACATGTTCACAAAAACGAATAGAATTCGTTGTTATTCTCCACAGCAAATGAATAGACCAGCGAGAACCAGTGAAGAATATACAGCAGCTAAGAAGTAGATGAACCCACGAAAAAGAACGAGTATCGTCCGAAGAATAAATTTGCCATCCAACATGACTTCTGGGCATAAAATAATCCGAGACAATTTGAAATACCATTAAAATCGATGAATGAATCAGTGATTTAACCAAATTCTTGGACGTGTGCCATATCGTACTACAGTTTATTCAATTACAACTAAGAATATATTCAGTGGTAATCGCTCATCTGTTACTTAAGTTATCCACGGCAAATATATATACGTGTACATGTTACCCTACTCCTCCGTCGCCATCATTATTTGAGACAAGGTTAGTTATTAAGCAGATTAATGTTTATTCGAATTCACAGTTTACCGTTTCCTTGTCTGGTTATCTTATCAAGGATAAAGAACCCAATGATCACTACTATTTACCTATATATATATATATATATATATATAGGTAAATAGTAGTGATCATACAATAATAAAGATTTGTTAAACTACAGGTCTGAAATATTGAACGCCTGCAGGCTCAAAAGAAATTGGCTCCTCATCTAATATTTTTTTCTAAGCAAGTATTTTTTTAACTGCCATTTTATTCCATGCTTTCAATTAAATATATTTTAAAATAATAAACTTAATTTTTTGTACGCTTCTTTTATCCTATTATTGATATATTTTTTTATTTGATATGCTAATTTTCTGTCAGGTGTGAGTTTTGTTTTATTTATTTTTATTTTTATTTTTTTTATAAATATGGTTTTCCTTCCATACTTCTTTAGTGAGGATTAGGTACTTGATGAGCCGCTTAGGCGAAACTATAGTAGGTTACTTCCTGACTCACTAAGGAATTATCGTTACTATTTTGCTCTACTTAGTATTGAGCACTTTTTGCATTGTAGCTTGACAGCCCTAATGGTGTTTTTCTTTCTTTTGACCAACTAATTGCGTGTCTTTTGATTTTTTTCAATTGGTATAACAAGGTTGGCCTTTTTTTTCCAATTTATATTTTTTCCAATATATATATTTTTCCCCTTGACAGTGATTCGTTATATATTTTCATCTTCAAATCACTTGCCGTTTTTTGTCTTTTTTTTACCATAAGGGCTATTATTTAATATAATTTATTTGATATATATATATATATATATATATATATGTATATATATAAAATTAACTTAAATCATGAGTCGGAAATCTTCTACTAAAGTTTCACCTTATCGGATCATCAGGAAGCCTAACTCCAGAGTTGGAGTTAGGCTTCTTGATGATCCAATAAGGTGAAACATTAGTAGAAGATTTCCGACTCGCGATTTCAGTTAATTTTATAATTGGCTCCACTTGTGTTGAGCACTCTTGTAATTGTAGCATTGCAGGATTCGTGGAAGATTTTAGTTTTCTTTTGATCAACTGACTGCGTATCCCTTGATTTTTTTCAAGGGGTCGGACGAGGTTGGCCTTTTCTTTCTTTTTGACCTATAATTTTTTCTTTTCCCACGGGCAGTAATTCGAGATACTTTTATCTCTTGTTCCTGGCGGAGGCTTTTTGTTTTTTTGTTTTTTTCTGGTACCATGAATGCTGGTAGATATTAGATTAGTAAATGTATATATATATATATATATATTTATATGATAGAAATATGTGGAAGGTTAGATAAATCAAACACTTTCACAGATTTAGTAATCCACGATATTTTATTCTTTATTATAATAATTTCTTCAGGCTAAAATATTAACCCCTTTTACTCGGCACAATCAGCCCCTCACACATTATAAACTCCGGAGAATTGATAAAATCAAGGACTTAGTAATACAAAAGAAAACTATGAACTGTTTAGATATAACTTCTCTCTACACAAATATACCCATCAAAAATGCCTCAACTTTCTTTCCACTTACTTAAGAAATATCAAATTCATCGCACTAATCAACATCTGCAAACACATAAAAAAAAACATTACTTATTCCAAATTTAATAACACATTCTATAAACAGAAATCTGGCCTTGCCATGGGAAACTCACCCAGTGGAGTATGAGCTTGTTTGTTTCTAGAATTTTAAAAATCTGGACCTTTTAGATACCACTCCCTAGTAACACTACATATTTTAGATGTATGGACGATGCACTTATTTTCCTACTCCAAAACATAAAAAAGGAAGAGATTGCAGAGAAATTAAATAATGTTGAATCCTCCATCAACTTTACTTATGAAAAAGAATCTAATAACACCATACACTTCCTGGAAATTCGAATTTTTAAATCCCATAACATTTTAACTTTTAAAGTCTACTGCAAACCCACAAACGAAAACGATTATATACGTTTTTATTCCCACCAAAATAAGAAAATCAAAACAGGCCTCATTTATCAAAGAGTACTTAGAATATGTAAACCATAATACTTAGATGAAGAATTGGAATACATTAAAAACTCTATGACAAGCCTAAACTACCCAAAATTTTTCATATTAAACACTAGAAAAAAGCTCTTAATATAAACTCATCAAATAAATCCAAGAAAAACAACCCCAGTATTCCCATTTCCCTCATATCTATCTCTCTACCCACTAACACACATAACAAACCACTCTATGACAAACTAACCAAATTAGGAATAATAATCACACATACCACATTAAAAACCATTAAAAACCTCACAAACATCTCAAAACGAACCAACAACGCAACCACATCTCACGCTGGTACATACTCCATCCCATGCAAAGATTATAACAAACATTACATCGGCAAAACCTCACGCAATCTAGAAAAAAGAATCTACGAACACAAACGATAAATCAATACAAATGATGACCGAATTGACCTTTCCTCCCACATGTTAGTGCTCAAATACACCTTCAATTTTTCTCAAGCTTCTCTAATCAAATCCATTCATTGTAAAAAATCCCAGACTACTAGAATCTGCGGTCATTTTAAAACCTAACCATATAAGACAACATCCAGGTTTCTATCAGATTTCAACATACTTGGCAGACATCATACTACACGAAAACAATGTCAAAATAGAAAACGGAAAAAAATTTTTTTTTTTCACTCTGTACCACCATACTGTAAGGATTCTTTACTTATCAATTTTCTCCTTGCCTCTTTTTCATTCCCTTTCCACAAAGACATCGCAATATTGTCAATGTTTTTGAGGACACAGGATATGTCAAAACCCCTTGCCCTTGTTTCCCAATTTATTTCCTGTCAGATCTCTAAAAGTATTGGAATAAAGAATAAAATATCGTGGATTACTAAATCTGTGAAAGTGTTTGATTTATCTAACCTTACACATATTTCTATCATATATATATATATATATATATATATATATATTTACTAATCTAATATCTACCAGCATTCACGGTTTTTGAGGACACAGGATATGCCAAAACCCCTTGCCCTTGTTTCCCTATTTATTTCCTGTCAGATCACTAAAATTATTTCCACTTTTATACGATCAAAAATCTATAGTGAAACCTGATACATTTGACTCGAAATACTCTTCTTCTTCCTGCTACACCTTTATTCTCTCCCACATTTTATCATTTTCCACATTTGCTTAAAAGTAGAAAAACTCAGAAAATCGTTTAGCTTAAAGGAATTCTTGCAATAAAGAATGAAATATAGCGGATACTACTAAACCTGTGTAATTGATTTATCCAACCTTCCACATCTTGCTATCCTACTATTAGATTCACCACAATCTATCATTTTACTATATATATATATATATATATATATATATATATATATATAAGTTGCTCGAACACCGCTGAGGGCTACCAGAAGGCTCCCTTTTCATGAGCTTCTACACCAACATGTAAGGGATGGCATTACTCCTTTCTCCTGATTGCTCCACTTATCTTTGATCCCTATCTTATAATTCTGAGTGCTAAGAAAGGAGGTCATCAAGAACCATCTTTAATTTTTTGGTATGACACGAGTTGGGATTGAACTCCGGTTTCCCGGTCCACTGGCGAACATTCGTTTGAAAAAAAACTTTTTGAAATCATAAAAATGTTAAAATATTGACCAATAAAGAATGATAAAATCTAAAATAATTTAACGTTTTCTGATATTCTCATATCAGTTTCATGATTATGTTTCACGTATTTAAAAATAGATAAATCATTTCGATGAAAAATGTTCGTGCTTCAATTAAAGAATGCATTTTTGGTTTCATTTTTGAAAACATTAATATTGGACCTGGAATATAGTCTAACTATTTTCCCGACAGATGGCGTTCCCAGAACTGCATGCGTGCAGTTTCAGATAGTAACACATGACGCTGATGTGTAAACAATTTTGTTTTTCATAGGGTTGAACATGTCAGATTTCAGGCCAAAGAAAGTGTATTTACGGGAAATTTTAATGAACTACTAAATTCAAAAGAAATCTGCAGCTGAAGCATATAGATTTCTTGTTTATGCTTACGACGACCATGTTCTGTGGGAAACAATATATAGAGGCGAAGAATTGGAGGTATTGCTTCATGAAGACGCATGTCAGGCGTAAGCTGAACGTGCAGAATCATTAGGAGTTGATCCAACAACAGCTTCGAAACGTTTGGAAGTATTAGAAATTATTTAAAAGCAAGAACATTGGGTGCTATATGAGTTGAAGCCGAGAAACGTCGAACGGCATCTTGTCACATGTGAATAGCTGCTTCAACGACAGGAAAAGAAAAAAGTTTTTTTGCATCGTATCATGATAGGCGATGAAAAGTGGATACATTACAATAACTTTAAGTGTAGATGATCATGGAGTAAGACCTGCCATACAGCAACATCGGTGGAAAAGCCGAATAACCATGGTTCGAAGCTCCTGGTCTATATTTGATCGGATCAGCTGTGTGTAGTCTATTATGAGTTGCTGAAAACGAACGGAAACTTTCACGGGAGATCACCATCGCCATATTCACCAGACATCGTTTTGATCAATAGCACTGGGATTGGCTGAGCTGCACTTTCATTCTCATGAAAATGTTAAAAAATTGGTCAACTCTTGGTTAATCTCAAAAAGACGTGTCATTTCTCAGACGTGGAATCCAAATGCTGACCGAAAGATAAAAAAAAGTAGTGGCTAGCGATGGACAATACTTTTAGTGACATGTTTCTTTCTAATTTTTCAAACAAACACATTACTTTTCCTGAAAAATCAACAGGAACTTATATATATATAGATACATATTCTTGTGTTATCAACTGAGCAAAAATAATCTATAAACAAAAAACATTTTAGAAACTGAAATGATTAATCATATTTATTCTTCTAAATATTCCTTACTTTGCTGGGATTTTTTTTTTACTTGAGCAATTGCTTTCTTTGCGCAAAGAAGTAGTTTAGCTGAAATAAGTATAATGTCAAAAATAAATAAATAAATAAATGCTCCCATATCTATACACTCTCTTGAGAAATTCATTTAAAACAAACATACACATCTTTTTAGTTGAGAGATGCCAAACATAAAAAAAAGACATGCTAAAAATCCCATAAAAGATATACGAAAAATATGATTTATTTTGATATTTCAATGATTATTTTCATCCTCAGAACAAAATTAATCCAAGCTTTTTAAGATGATATTAGTAAAAAGAAATATTAGGGTGAGTCAAAAGTTTAATGAAATTTTGTTTCTGAGTGGTTTAAAGCATATACGTGGTGTATTCAATATGTTTCCTATACTTTTTTGTACAGGCATTTAAAATTATCGTACACTTTTGAAAATTTAATATGTTATTGCTATATATCTTATGAGATGACTGGCCAATTTTTATTATTTCTTCATCAAATGAACAGCTACAGCAAGAATTGGAATACACCACACTAAAGCCTGATTGTCACAGCTGGTGAATTTTAAAAATGCAATCTGGACGTGAGGACACTTTACCAGAACGATATGCAATAAAATTCTGTTTTAAAGTTGGAAAAAATGCCGCCACAGAAACGTATGGAATGCTTCAAACTGCTTTTGGAGCATCTTGCATGACTCGAGCAGCAGTTTCTGAGGGGAATAAGAGATTCAAGGAAGGCAGGGAGTCTGTGAGGGATGATGAGAGGTGTGGGAAGAGTAAGGAAGTCAAAAGATCAGAGTTGATTGGCCAAAGGGCTGGGGTTAGGGTTACTATGTTGAGGTTTTGAGGGAGTTCAGCAAGAGATTCCGTTGGAAGAGGCCAGCACTCTTCAAATCGGCTCAGTGGCATTTCCACCTGGACAATACACCAGTCCACAACTCCATTCTTGTCACAGACTATTTGACCAAGATGGGAATCAAGACAGTTCCTCAGCCTCCCTATAGTCCAGACCTTGGTCCCTGTGACTTTTGGTTATTCCCTAAGCTCAGAAGCTGTCGTTATGAGACAATTGGGGAGATGAAAGAGGCTGTGACCAAGGTCATTGACACGCTCATACAAGAGGACTCCAATGGGGCCTTCCAGAAGTTGTTGGTACGGTATAACAAATGCATAGCAGCCGGAAGAGATTAATTCGAAGGGGACAAGAGTTTCATATATGTACTATCAATAAAAGTGCCCATACGAAAAAGCCTGGAAACTTATTTAATGATCCTCGTATATCAGGTTTCCGAAACAATTTAGGTTTTAGTAGGTCGCTACCTTCTGTGGTTGGTAATAGCTTTGTAATTTTTATACTGATATGTTGTTTATTGCTTCGATCCGTGTGTGATTTGAAATCTGCAAAGATGAACGTATAAAGTAGACTAATTCGGAAATTTATGCTTTCCCAGTTCGAACTGGATCATAATACCATGAAAACAACCAAAAACATTTGTTGTGTGAAAGCTTAAGGCACAGTTTGTTGAATCATGAAATACACTTGTAGTCAATAGCTTGGCTAAGACTAAAACAAGTGACTCCTCCATGAAAGAGGAGAACTATTTATGACACATTGGGAGATTCCATCGTGCACACATGGGCCAGTCCATTCCTTGGATTGTGATTGGCTGGATAATCTCATTGGATATGCTTGTTCATGAATACCAGCCCTCAGTCCAGCTCAAGCTGTTTGTCTTGTGAATAAGCTGGACCTCTGGTAAGTGTTGCTGTTATTATTATCACTATTATTGCTGTTGTGTGTTGTTGCCTTTTACAGTTCTTTTGTTTATTCTACTCAGTTAATCAGAGTACTGTAACCTGATGGTTGAACAAATTTACCGCGGTTTGCAAGACCCTCGACGATCAGGTAAGGTCAGTTTGATCAAAAGCCGTGACTTACAAGGCCTTAATTAGTGACAGAGAATCATATTTAGTGTAAAATTTGAAAATCCAGCAATATTTAAAAAAAAAATTTTCTAGGTGTAAAACATTTATATTTTTATACGTTTTTTTAAAACATTTTCTGATTGAATTTTCTTTTCTATTGTTAGAAATAATCGATATACATATAGGTAAAGTAAAGTTGGTGACTGTAGTCGAGGGTGACCCGAAGGCTCCCTTTTCGATAGCTACTACACCGAGGTGTTGGGGAGGGCGCTACTCTATTCCTTTGATTGCGCCACTCTACCCTTGATAAGTACCTTATATTGCTGAGTGTTAAGCAAGGAGGTATCTAGAACCATCTTTAAAGTCTTTTGTATGACTCGACCTGGGATTGAACCCAGGTCTCCCGGACCATTGGCGAACACTCTACCCACTTGAACAATGAGCCGGTAACTGGTATATATTTTGAAAGGATTTTAAAGAGCCTGGTAAATATAAGTGCATATCTTATACGCTATGATATGTGATGAAATAGTATTGGATAATACAGATTCAAAATGTACTGACTCCATACAGTGTGGTGAATGTTCCTTCAATCGTATACCTTTTTTAAACAATTAAACAGGTCAAGAGCGATAACGAATCTTCTTTCAGTCGCATAATTTTTATCACTAAAGTAGACTATCCTTGTAAACGTTGGGATCCCGGTGTAAAAAGGATATAAAACTTAATGTTGAGGTTTAAATACTCGAAGGATTCTAATTTGCTTTTGCAAATTGTCTCTAGTGTATGTAGCATTTGAATGACTAAATATGTTAATCGCGAATTGTACCGTTTCTATGATTATATATCTATATATATATATATAATCCGAGGAAAATAGTCCGAGGATTAGACAAAAAGGTCATAATCTAAGGAGAACGTTAGATATCCAATAGAGTACTCAGTGTCAACAGCTATCGAATATACTAATAATTCCAGAATAGATACATATCGAAACATAAAGACAATTCTAGTAATATCTTATCACCCCTACATAAGTATATCTCTAAAAATATTTACTTCTCTTTGCATACGTATATATATATATATATATATATTTTTGTTTGTGGTGGGGTGCGTGTGTGTGTGTGCGCGCGCACAAATGTTTGGTATATATATATATATATATATATATATATCTTTATTTACCGTATCATACATGAATAAGTATATGCCAAGTATTTTTTCTAAAAAGTAACATTTCATCTAAACAAAGAATACCAGAATTTGATCATTTCTGGTGGAAGATGAATAAAAAACGGATATTATTAGATATTATTTGCAACCAAACTCTACAGCATTAAAATTTCTTTCCAAAAATAACATTGCATAGATATACATGAGAGATGTACTTACTTTTAGATAGCTATATTTTCATATTTCAGAGGCACCGGTGGCGTAATGATTATTTTTAAAGAAAAATAAATCCGACAGGGCAAGTTCAACCCATAGTCGAAGCTAAGTTTTATTTGGTGCTGATACACTTTGGAAAAGTTTGAGTCTCATTTCTTCTCGCTGTAAGGAATGGATCTAAATCAAAGAAACAGTCTAGACTCAAAACTAAGAAAGGAATTCCCTAAAGCGATCCAATCTTGTGTTAAATCTCTCTTGCAATTCTATGGAGAAAAGGAATTTAAAATTAGTTTAGTAAACTATTCATTGGCCTATGCACCGTTTAATGGTCAGGAAGAGATACAAGACCTCATTTTTTTTAAAAATCCTCGTTACTCGTAGTATTGACTTTAGTGACAAATGTTACTTTTTATCAACTAACATTTTAGTTATATTTATTAAAAGATTGTGGCGATGTTAACCATAGTTATCTCCCTTTAGAATATTGACGCATATAATAGAATAATCTCCATTTTAACAGAGCAACTGTAATATATTAGCTTAGCTGGCGACGATGAACTTAGCAGATTCAATGCGGTCGCAAGATAACAGCAACAAAGTGGGTCACAGAAAAGGGAAGATAAAGGAGGATGACGAAGAATATAATTTATTGTCTATGGATACAATGACAGATATTTCCGTTCGCAGATAATATCAATAAATTACCTAAAAAAAAACGAAAGTATGTAAGTTCCGATAACCAGCCATAAACAAAACAAAAAAAAAATACGTGAGGTGAAGAAGATGTTTATATTTCCACTTGGGATTTGAGAGAGAATATAAGGTATGTAATTTTGGACTGAAGGCAGAGACCCGCTGGTCCCTCGAGCAGACCAGTCATCTCCTCGTGTGTGTTCTCTGGCCGTTGCATTACTTCATAATAATGGTCCAATATGCAACACTACAGTTTAATAATATTTTGATAAAGCGTCAAATTAATTAATTACAGTGTTGGCCTTTTATTACAAACATAATACAAAGTCAGCAAAGACATTCTCATTTATTCGAGATTAAATAAAATGAGTTGAATTATTGACACTTTTTTTCAGTTGTCTAAAATTTTGTATTTTTGTCTCTGATTTTACCAGCAACATTCGAAATAATTATTGTTTTAGTGAGCAAACAAATAAAGGAATTCATCAAAAATTATTATCCAATGCAATTTTGATATTTATTTTTCTTAACGAGATAACATGAATAAAGCAATGTATGGAAACCACTTCACATAATAAACAACATTACATTATACATCTTAATCAGCATTTTGGAGTCTGTCATGAAATAAATCCTGCGAGGGTATTCACAGAAAAAAAAAAATTTTAAATCCTTTTTTCCTTTGCGATGAAATAAACCAATTAATTTCCTAGAATCTTAATATTAAATTTGGTGGGCAAACCTTTTAAAAATGAAACTGAGTGTGTTAGCTACTTATATGGGATTATTCCAGTTATAATTATAATTGCTTAATCTTCTGGATTGAGATATGTTTAAAAAAGTATCAAAACTGAAGCTTTCTTCGTAAATAATAAAATTTCAATGAAGACTTTTTGGTAGCTGAAGAATTTACATATTCAAGTAATGCTGTCTAGACTCCGATCAAGACGATACTTTTCATTTACCCGTCTCAGTATATACAATATATAGCTAGCCGACGAAGACTTGGTCTGTTTGCATCCGATTCTAAGCCTAAAAGTCGACTCCCAGCTCTGCTGTCTATGTTCTTGTGACCCACCCCTAATAGTGGCTGGAGAAAGGCCCGCGTAGTTGATAACCATAGCTACGCCCAGCAGTACAACCGTTAGTGCCTCGTCTGCTTAACATCTGGATATATAAGACCCTGACTTCTGAGCCTGACTCCTTTCATCTTGACGTCCTAGAAATAAAGCACGAAAAAATATCTGCTTGTCTCTTAAAACCAAAGTCTTCCACTTATTATGTACATTATAAAATTAACCTTTTCATACCAATCGAGATATTTTCTCATTCTTTAAAATCGCCTATTAAAATCTACCTCCCTACTTAACTAGGTAAGCTATCCTTTTGATCCTACCACACACACACACACACACACACACACACACACACACACACATATATATATATATATATATTTTGTTGTGTGAATTTCTTAATCAATAAAATGAAGTTTGCCCTACCCTCTTTGGTCAGTTCCATCCTGATATATCCATAAAGGTGTTTTTTCAGAGTTTTTTCTTTTGGCTAGACATTATGATATTCTTTGATTTTTTTTCAGACAATATGTATGTTTTTAGTCTTTTCTTTTGAAGGGTTTTTTTTCCAAATACCAATTTGTGTATTTGTTTATTAACAAGTTGGATTATTTGTTTGTTTTTTTCACTCTGCCAGAGCTAAAGTTAAGTATCAAACAAAAATAGAAGTACTATATATATACATATATATAGATAGATAGATATCTTTAAGAAAAACAAAATCCGGTAACTTTAGGGATTATAAATTTATTTCCATTCTTTTATGGGTATTGATATGAATCAATAACTCCAAATTTAGCAGGACTTCTTTAGATCTAATGGCTATAATTATTAACACCAGAATAGACACAGGAAAGATGGGTGGGAGGGACTTGAAGAGGGGCGAAGAGTTTCGTCCCCATTTCACCCACTTCCGATTTTTTTTTTTTGTTACCGGTCGGGTCCATAACAAAATAACTAGACGTAGGTTCTAATTCCTTTTTTACAGTAAACTAACTTACATTTTAACGTAATTCTTCAAATTTAACAATAATTTAAGGAATTACAACGATTCTTATTAACCATAAGCAAATGTTCGAAGTTTGAATAATTTGATAGCCTGGCAAACAATAAACGAAGTAAGTAGAAGGAAGAGCACAGCCAAAGCAAAATTGAAAGCTGTAAGCCAACAAGAAAGAGTAAAACTGTGGGAACAGCATTTCAACAATCTACTAGGAAGCCCACCGAAAATAACGGATGAACCGATCACCAGAATTATCAGTAAGCAATTAGACATTAAACTAGGGCCTTTCACTAAAGAAGAACTCGACACGGTTCTTAAAAAAATTAAAAATAGGAAAGCTGCAGGGCTAGACGAGATGCCCCAGAAGTGTGGAAGACTAGACAATTCCACGATATACTGCTCCGGCAATGCAACGCTGTTTATAGTCAAAATAGGATAGAAAGATGGATGAAGGGATGCATCCTTCCTTTCCCTAAAAAAGGCGACCTCGGATTAGCCAAGAACTACCGAGGGATAACGCTTACATCCATAGCAGCCAAAATCTACAATGCCCTACTACGAAACCGCATAGAACCCAAAATAAACAACATACTTAGGAAAAACCAAAATGGCTTCCGGAGAAATAGATCCAAAACCTCACACATATTGACCATCCGTAGAATCCTTGAAGGCGTCCGGGCAAAAAACCTTCAGGCGACATTACTATTTGTCGACTTTACCAAGGCCTTCGATTCCATCCACAGAGGGAAAATGGAACTAATCCTACTAGCATACGGCCTACCAAAAGAAACCGTAGCAGCAATAATGATCCTCTACAAAAACACAAAAGTAAAGGTACGTTCACCAGATGGAGACACGGAATACTTCGACATTGTTGCAGGAGTACTACAAGGAGACACGCGAGCCCCATACCTCTTTATCATCTGTCTAGACTACGTGCTTAGAACTTCGATCGACAAAATCAGAGAAAATGGCTTCGAGCTGACTAAGAAAAGAAGCAAAAGGTACCCCGCAAAAACAATCACAGACGCCGACTACGCTGATGACTTAGCGTTACTGGCGAATACGCCTAATCAAACAGAGACACTACTGCATAGCTTGGAACGAGCTGCAGCAGGCATTGGCCTCCATGTCAATGCGCACAAAACTGAATATATGTGTTACAACCAAACGGGCAACATTACCACTCTAGACGGAGCCTCTCTGAGGCTAGTGGACAAATTCCCCTACCTAGGAAGTAGCGTCTCATCAACAGAAAACGACATCGACACACGGCTGACGAAAGCATGGACGGCTATAGATAGGCTCTCAATAATATGGAAATCAGACCTGACTGATGAAATAAAGCGCAGTTTTTTCCTGGCAGCAGTTGTATCGATACTGCTATATGGATGCACTACATGGACGCTAACCAAACGGCTAGAGAAGAAACTTGACGGCAACTACACAAGAATGTTGAGAGCAATACTGAACAAGTCCTGGTGACAACACCCCACGAGACGCCAACCTCCCATCACGAAAACTATACAGGTCAGACGAGCCAGACACGCCGGACACTGCTGGAGAAGCAAAGACGAGCTCGTAAGGGACGTACTACTATGGACCCCCACATGTGGCCAAGCAAAAGCAGGACGACCAGCCCGAACTTACATACAGCAGCTATGTGAGGACACAGGATGTAACCCAGAAGACCTGCCGGACGTGATGAACGATAGGGAAAAGTGGCGAGAGATGGTCAAGGATATCCGTGCTGGCGGCACGTCTTGATGATGATGATGAATTGTCCTGACGGAACTATTCCCTACTATGGTTTGACTGGACTGACCCCCACTATATATATATATATACATATATATATATGTATATATATATATATATATATATATACGCTGCCTATCTCTCTCTCTCTATCTATCTATCTATAAATACGCTACCTATATATATATATATACGCTGCCTATCTCTCTCTCTCTCTCTCTATCAATCTATCTATCTATCTATCTCTCTCTATATATACGCTGCCTATATATATATATATATATATATGTGTGTGTGTATATATATATATATATATATATACGCTGCCTATATATATATATATATATATATATATATATATATATATATATATATACGCTGCCTATCTCTCTCTCTCTCTCTCTACCTATCTATCTATCTATCTATCTATCAATATATATATATATATATATATATATATATATGCCACCTATACTCACACACACCTGTACACTAACGCTCGTGCCCATATCAATATATATACATACACGCCAATACGAATACATACGTCTACACGGACGCATTATGTTACTTTATTAAGTGCTCGTAGGGTGAGAAGAACTTATAGCGTCACAAACTGTAATGAATTGAATGTTTAAGCTATAGAAAAAAATGTAAAATAAGAATATGAGGAGGATGAAAAAAAAGGAAACCTAATCTGTTCATGACCGCCGGTGTCGGTCTGATAGCGGTTCCTCGCATTGGAAGAAGGTTAACTCATGTCGTCCTAATATATGAGCAAGATGAATACGATGGCATGACGCCCATCGGCTAAATAGTAGCTGGCATTCTGATTCGTTATACGTATATATATATATATATATATATATATATATATATATATATATATATATATATATATATACGTATATATATATATATATATATATATATATATATATATTCCTATGTCTGCAATTTTCTAATATGGAAAGATTATAATAGTCTTCAGATTCTGGGGTCAGCTGAGTCATGAGGTCTGATATTGGAAAATCCGGAACCTCTACTGAACCCTAATCACAGAGGATCACTGGGGATGCGTCCCAGCGCATTTGGGAGGTGAATAAATTGAAATACAGCAGATTCTTTTATTATCCTTTGTATTAAACTAATCCCTCAAGCACGACTCATATTCAATTTTCAAGCAGAGTACAGCTGGTTTGAATTTAGACAGGTCACCTAACCAAGGCTAAAGAATTCCCAGTCACAAAACAATTTGATGGTGAGGTTCCAACAATGCTGGAGCTTTGGGGATGCAGAGTACCCCTTCATTGCCATCGCTCCCATGTTCACGTCTGGCACAAAATGGTAGCCACTGATAGGGTCCTATCTATGGGTAAAATACAACTAAACTGTTTACTTATGCTAAACTGAATTGCTTGAAATCGAACTGTTTTCACATTTAAACTGCATACTTATGGTTTGCGTTTATGCTAAACTGAATTGTTTAAAATAGGACTGTTTTGACATTTAACTGTGTGTAAACCAAAAGCTATACTCATACTAAACTGAATTGTTTGAGTAATAAGTGTTTGACTAAACTGAATAGTTTGAAATAGAAATATTTTTGACAATTAAACTGTGCTCAACTGAATTGTTTGAAATTAAACTGTTTATTTGTATAAAGATGGATTTGGCATTAAATAACCTACAAAGGTTGATATGCCATAAAACCCAAGCAAACAAATAAACAGGGCTAAAGAACCAAGTCTATCCTACTATTTATCCATAGCCTAATAGCTAAGTTGGAGGTGCCTGTGGTGTAATGGTTATCGTCGTAGGAAATGGACACAGTGACACGAGTTCAAATCCTGGCAGAAACTGATTGCATTTCTCATAGCACTAATACCCTTGGGAAAGGTATGAATCCAATTATTCTACCTCCAGCTATGGATAAATAGTAAGGCAGATTAGGTGCTTTAGCCTTGGCGAGGTAACTAGTCTAGGAGAAAGAAAACTCTGAATTCAAACCTGTTAAACGTCGCTTAACAACTGACCTTTTATCATATCCTGCCCGAGCGGAGGGGTTGGTAAATATGAATAGCTAAGTAACAGCGGATACTGTAAGCAAGGAAAGTATGCTAGTAATCAGTAAGATTTTCCTTTACTCCCTGTCTCACTCTCTGGTATAAAAATATAGATACTGGCTGTATTAGGTACGGATTTTCAAATGTCCATTGATGTTCTAAAAGTATTTGCCGTTGAAATTTATTATTTATTTATTTAAGCTAAACATCTATACCACATCCAAAATCTCATGTCAAAAATATTTTCATTTTGAGTACCCCTCTAAACATACAACATTATACATATGTATTAATCCAACTGTGTGACAACAGGTCCATTTTTAAACCGATTACAACTCATTGGTCTAGAAGGTAGAGTGTTTGCCAATGGTCTGGGAGACCTGGATTCAGACTCAGGTCGAGTCATACCAAAGACTTTAAAAATGGTACTTGATACCTCCTTGCTTAACACTCAGCGATATAAGGTACGTATCAAGGGTAAAGTGGAGCAATCCAAGGAAAGGAGTAGCATCCTCCCCTACACCTCGGTGTTGTAGCTATTGAAAAGGGAGCCTTCTGGTCGCCCTCGAGTAAGGTCACCAAATTTACTACTTCACAACTTGTTTAAATCTTTAATTTTCTTTCTTCTCTACTGGATGCCTTACCAAGGCAAAGGAACCCAAGCTATCCAACTGTCAACCCATAGCTTATCTATAAAAAAAAGTTTTTTATCTAATGATATTGTAATTAATTCCAAGACAATTATTTGTTTTGTTTATTTTTGTGGCAAGTGATTTTAATTTTGTAAAAAGAAATGAATGCTTGAGTCACTGTAGTAAAAGTGATGAAATGCTGTGTCTGTGTGTTCGGTTTGAAAATTCCAAACTGCAGCATTTTATATTTAAAAAAACAATGTAGCGTTTCAAATTATCGCCCGCTTAATGAATTGGCGGGAAATTTAAATTTGAAAGAATATTTTGACTTAGAAAAAATATCAGAAGGAACATTGAATTCGTATGGTAAAGGCGTACAATTCTTTCTCCGGTTTTTCAGAAGTCAAAAATCGAAATTCAAGTATTTATAAAGTAATGATCATAACTATTATCAGAACTTTTATACTTAATCATTTATTTATTAAGTAAAATCTATTATTGCAATTTGAACAAGCAAATTCATTTAAAAATCTGATAACACTCTCGAAATGAATAACTCCTTTTAATACCCAAGTAAAACCTATTTTTTTATATTTGTCTTGTGTTTCTGAAATTCATGGAAACAGAGTTTCATTTTAAAATGAAAATCTCTTTTTTTAACTGTCGAAATTAACCAGGCAGCTATTCAATTCTCGTTACATTTGTAGTATCAGTTGATCTAAAATTCTTTAAAACTATATTTTTGAGTTTTTTTCTAACTGATTGTGTATAAGCAAACATAAGCTAAAGGGGAAAATCTCTGATAAAATTGTTTTTAAAAATTGTATAAACATTACAATTTTGCCTTTTTTTTTTCGATGCTGTAAAACTGTTAATTGTTTATGTTTAAGATATCGCTAGAGAACTTTAAAACAAATATCTTTATATATTTTTTGTGATAAATAAAACATTTTGGGTTGGATTTCTGGATTTTATTTTTTTTATATTGAAAACCTTCAACTGAATCGTCCGAATTTGCAGACGATCTTCATTTTATTAATATCAGAATTTATCTTTTTATCTGCCCGATAACTTTTAACTGTTAAATTACGCCTTTTCTGCACAGTACTTAGTTACTATCTTTGTAGAAAAAGTTAAAATAGAATTTATCAAATTTTTGCTTAAAAAAAAGAATTATCAAATATTGCTTGATTATAAAAATTACATTTTTCTTTTAAGATTATTAAATTATCTTTATACTTTCCGTGGTTAGTTCTCTCTAATCCTCTCTGCCCTTAAATTAACTCATAGCTTGACAACTTATTTACAGCGAGTAGTTCTCCTAGACTGGTTACCTAATACAGTCTGCCCTACTATTAACTTATAGTGTGACAACTTATTTATAGAGGATAGTTCTAGACTGCTTTCCTAATCCTCTCTTCCCTACTATTAACTAATAACTTGACAACTTATTGACGGCGTGTAGTTCTCCTAGACTGGTTACCTAATACAGTCTGCCCAACTATTAGCATAGTTTGACAACTTATTTATAAGGGTGGTTCTAGACAGCTTTCCTAATTGTCTCTTCTCTACTATTAATTCATATCTTGACAACTTATTTGCTGCGGGTTGTTCTCCTAGACTGGTTGCCTATAACAGACTTTCCTACTATTAACTCATAGCTTGGCAACTTATTTATGCAACATATTGACTTTCGACCCAACCGTCGATCAAGGAACAGGTGCATCCGGTCGAAGATATCAGGGTATAACCTTGACTGTGAACGGGTTGAATTGGGTGCAGATGTGACGCCTACAAGAAGCAGGTGGATGTCAAACAATTATATAACCCGGGGCCACGGACAGGTTCAGTGAGTTTGGAGTCAGTTGTTGCAGTTCGAGTACAGTCAGAATCAGCTCACGGCAGAGGGCTTGACCCTCCGGCTTCCGGTTGAGTAGCCCAGCAGAACGAGAAAGAAGTGCTGCTAAAGACAGAGAAACTGGGGGTCAATATGTTGCAGTCTCTGTTCAGTCTCCCTTTCGTAACCCTTTTGCAACAATTTCGAATAAAGTGTGAGAGGTATATATTTCTAAAGAAGTGTGTTCGTTCGTCATTATTGTTGATTTTGCTTCCGCATGTATATGTATCACGGTTATACTACATTTATAGCAGGTAGTTCCCCTAGACTGGTTGGCTAACCCACTCTGTTCAGCAAATAACCCATTTCCCAAAAGCACTAGCCCGAAAAGAAACGTTGACAGCCTCACGTAGGTTTTGAGCTCGAGGCACAGATTCCATTTCTTACAACGATAATCGTAATGTAAGTGCTCCTTATGTAGATATTATAGTAACCTCAAACGAAATAAAAGGAAAATGGGGGGGTGTCCGCGATGGATTGCGGAATCGTAGTAAGCAAGTTCGTACTCCAGTCGCGCTATTACGTTCACTTTCGGGTAAATACCCTTGGGAAATGTATGAACCACCTTATCCTCCCAGCTTTGGCATTAAATAACCTACAAAGGTTGATATGCCATTAAAAACAAAGAAACCAAACCAAAAGGAAAATGAAAAGAATTTAATGGAACAATTTTTAGAAAGGAAAGACCGCTGAAACCATTTTGTCTATAGTGACGTCTGTACGCGCGTTATATAATCTCCCAGTGCAAATAAATCATTGTCTTCTCTTAACTAATCCGTCAAAAGTGACGCTACTCTATTATACGGAGATAAAATCTCCGATACGATAACACTAGAATCTCAGCTGTGTCTGTATTTTGTATTTCTAATATTAGCAATCTTATATTCTTGGGCATTAACCTAATTTCATATGTCAATATAAATATGTTTCCATTGCTAAAAATCTGTTGTTGCTCTTTACATATATATAAACTGTATCTAAATGTATTTGCATATATTCATTTTACATGAATAGATGTATTTTGTAGTGTAATCACAACTTCAAAATTACGAAAGCATATTTTTCTTCTCCAATCTGAATTTGGTCAATACATTTTTTATTCCCTTTTATTCTCCTTTTTTTGTATTGTATTCTTTGTTAAATGGCATATCAACCTTTGTAGGTTATTTAATGCCAAAGCTATTCTCCTAGAAGAACAGTACTGGTACTATTTAACCCATAGCTGGGAGGATAAGGGGGGTCATTCCTTTCCCAAGGGTATTTGCCCGAAATTGACCGTAATAGCGCGACTGGAGTAAGAACTCGCTTACTACGATTCCACAGTCCATTGGTTTAACCATTACACCACGAGGACACCCCCTCCTTTTTTGTTTCATGGTAGGAAATGATTATACGAATCCTTTTCAAAGATCAAATCACACTTTCTGATTCAGGATCGAGAGTGAGAGTTAAAGTGGACAATGCTTCATGAAGTCCAACAATGACGTTGTCTTGTATCTTATGGATCGCTTTCACTCTAATGAGTTTGATTCTCACTGGGAGGCTCATGAATCGGACCTTACTCTAAAACCTAAGATCATGCTTGAAATTATTAAAGGAGAATGAAAAGAACAGTGAAGAGAATTAAGCAAAAAAAAAAGAAGAAATTTGTTACGTGGGTATTTCTATTTGAGCTTGTGGAAATTCTGCGGAGTAGTTTAATGGCATGCCAGCGTTCGTAGTTTATTTAATGCCAAATCAAGCCTTCTTGAAGAACTGGAGTAATACTATTTAACCCATAACGAGGCAGATAAAGAGGTTCTTAACTTTTCCAAAGATGATTAGGGGACAGTGAACGTAATAGCGCGACTGGAGGTCAAACTCGTATATAACGACTCTGTACTCCAGCGTTTTAACCATTACACCACAAGGACACCATAACAGCAATTATAAAAAGTTCTATAAATTCCTTAAATTCTATTTCTTTAAGAAATAAGTTTGTTGAAAAAAAAGCAAAGATTATAGTCTCTTTTCGTGTATGAAAAGGTCAAACAAATTGATGGATTATTATACTCCAATATGATATTAACAATTAACTAGTTAATAGATGTTTACATATTTTAAAAACTGGAAAATACATTTTTCGTGTATAAAAGATTGTTGTGTGTATTTCAATGTGTAGAAGCAAATATATTTATAGGTTTATATGTATATGTTATCCTAAGTTCCCTCCACACGTGTTGCACTTCACACACATATATATATATATATATATATATATATATATATATATATATATATATATATATATATATATACTTAATTATCTATCTATCTATCTATCTATCTATCTATCTATCTATCTATCCCTAATTAGCAGCATATATACATATATATATACAGGACCAGGAATTATGATTTTCGCCCAATCTCTCTCTCTCTCACTCTCTCTCTCTCTCTCTATATATATATATGGAAGTAAATGTATATGTTATCCTAAGTTCCCTACACATGATATGCACTTAAGATATTTAAGTATATATATATATATATATATATATATATATATATATATATATATATATATATATACACCTAATTAGCAGCATATATACATATATATATATACAGAACCATGAATTATGATTTTCGCCCAATCTCTCTCTCACTCTCTCTCTCTCTATATATATATATATACACACACACACACACACACACACACACACACACACACACACACACATATATATATATATATATATATATATGGAAGTAAATAATGGAGTGTAATCCTACAATCTAAAGAGAATAAATGATAACATGGTAATCCAAGTAGAAGAAGAGATTTATTGAAAAGCAAAGTCAACACTATAGCGTCTCGGTTCTAATGAAACATCATCAAGACAGTGACGGACGATCTTAGTGATGCTAAATCAACGATATGTGTTTAAAAATACAAAATACAAAAACTGGGGAAAATTTGTATATATAGAAAAAGTTGTCCGTTTAATTAGTGAATCAGTGTTTGTTTGTTTTTAATTATGTCATTTGACTTATTAGGAATATTGTATAGAATTTATGTTTCGAATCAAAAGGTGGATGAAAAATAAAGTGAAAAAGAAAAAGAGCAAATGTAAAATTATGATATATGTGAAATATACTAACTAAAGATGAAATGTATTGTAACTATTTAAAATGGATTTGCTCAAGTACGGAAAATATTATAAAAGCCCGGACGAGTATTTACAGAATTACAGAGTGAAATAGCATCGACCTTGAAAATTCGTCTTATTGTGAATGTAAATGAGCATCTTTGCAGAATAGAAATCGAAGTTATGATTAGATTGAAAATTGTGTTTAAGATGAGAATTTTTTAGTTGACAAGTTGTCTCTTTTGCATTCTTTCAAGCTGTTGTATATTGACCTACGTCTTTATTGTGTCGTCTTTATGTTCTGCATACAGATGTGCATGCATATGTAGTTGTATATGTATTATGTGTTTGTATAGTTGGTCATGGTGGTGACTATGCAACAAAGCGAACGTGAAGGTTCCAAGATGTTTCACCAGTATACTTTAATTTACAATTCTTACAAGGGATACAATAAACACCGGCGTCTGAAATTATATTGCGTTGAGGGCTAGAGGGTGCTAAATCGCGGGTTGTTTTAGAGGGTAAAGAAGCAGTTTTAATATCGATTTTATTTAAGTTGTTTATTATGTTGTAGGAAGAATTGTTAGGTAGAGTTGTGAATGTATTGGGGGAGGGGCTAGTTTTATAAGATTGTTAGTTGGCATTAGTTCGAGGTTGATTCTTATTGTGGGTTTTGAGGGCTTTAGATTTAGCTATGCGTTTAAAAGATTTGGGGTATAGAAGATTAAGGAAGGAGTTTTCAATGTGGTTGAATTCATCATTTAAATGTTTAAAGCTCTGAGATAAAAAAAAAAAATAACCCTCTTTTGTAGTTGCTATGGCGTGAATGGAAATATATGTGGTCGTTTTTACTTGTGGATTTACGGTTAACCTTGCATTCTAGTTTTTTTTAATATTTTTAATAAATAAGATGTCCAGAAAAGGCAGAGTGTTGTATGATTCAAGTTCATACGTGTACTTTATAGAAGGTTCTGCCTTGTTTAGTCTGTCAGTGATGCTATATAAATAAAGATCTTATGGATAGATAAGTAGGATATAGTCTATATATCAGAAGTAACCGGCAATATTGAGGATAATACATTTAAAGGGACCAGGTTCTTGGAATTCAAGGTGAATGCATGCAAGAACTCCCATTGGTAAACCAAATGTTTGTTTATAAAACATGTTGCTGTATTGAAAGTAACAGTATTAAGTGCATAAGGTACAAATTTTAATCAGTTTAGTGATAGATAGAGGTAATATGGAATTAAATTTTCGGAGGTGATTTTGTAGACATTCAATGCATCTATGAACAGGTATATGGGTATATTGGTGTTTGATATGTAAACTAGCTAAATATTTGTTCTTCATATCAATTTCAGTTAATTTCTTATGGAGAGATCCAGAATTCTTGATGTATGGGTCACGGGTCACTGATGATACCTAATAGAGAGGATAATAATTTGGCTAGAGGTTTAGTGATGTTATAGGAGGGGCAGATCCTATGTCAAAATAATAGATCTTTAGAGAATCAGTGGGTTTTAGGAAGACCATAAATTTTTGCGATTATGGGGTGCTAATTGATTAATGAAGACCAAGATTTATCCTCATAAGAGATTGTTTTTTTGTAAGATTTGTTAAAGTCATTAATATTATTTATAACAGTTTGTAGGAATATCTGATGATAGATGTTGTTATCACCAAGTAGATCCATAAGTTTTTGGTTATATATATATATATATATATATATATATATATATATATATATATATATATATATATATATATATATATATATATATATATATATATATATTTATATACTTCGATTGGCGTTTGAGTTAACCGGGTTTCGATCCCAGCTTCGGGAATCTTGCCCGTCTAACCACACTGATGAGTTCTGATAGAACGAAACAGATCTGTCTGTGGATGACAATATATATATATATATATATATATATATATATATATATATATATATATTGAGAGAGAGGGTATAGTTGAACAATCCAGGGAAAGTAGTTACGCCCTCACAATGCTGTCTTTAGAGAAAAGTATGAATCCATTTTTATTACAGACATGGAAACATAATAAGCAAGAATGCGTTCTTGAGGGCCAGCCTATCTAGGAGAAGAAAAAACAGTTCTAAACCACGTAAGTGTTTGACTCGTAACTTTGCCCCTGTAAAAAACACATTCGACAGAAAGGCGCAACATCATGACTGACTTGCCGTCTGAGTTTCTCACTGAAAGAGAAGTACTCTCACTGAGCGGACAAAATGGTTCATGTAATTCAATCTACTTATTAAAACTCATATTCTGAATGAATTTATTAGAAACTAATCTTATTCTATCAAGTTATAAAAAAATACTTGTCAGTTTCGATAGAAATGATATACATTTTGTCTACTTGATTTAGATCAGAAATTTTATAAAAAGTAAATGTACTCAAAGCTGAACTAGAAAGAGTTTTGCCTGATGAACTAACTTCAGACAATAAAGCAAAATCCCTGTTTACAAAACCATTTTTTTCTCTCGCAGAAGTCATTTCTTGTTCGCTTATTTGATTATCTGAACATTTCAAGACATTGCGTGACAATAGATGAAGTAATGGCACTGTGCCATGTGCAATAATAGTTGAATTTCATATCACGTCCCGTTTCTGTTTGCGATCCGCATTATTCATAGAAGTTTCACGTTATTTTGACTCCATATTTGACTATTTTTGGTATTTCTTCCATTTAGATTGTCTCTTAGATTATGGTCCCTTTGAGATAGTCTTAAATGTTTCACTACAGTATGTGGCTATATATGAATTATGGGCATCGTGCCGTGAGTAACTATAGTCGAATTTCATATTACGTTCAGTTATCATTTACGATTCATATTCGTACAAGTTTCAAACCATATTCGACTATTTTCGTCATATTTCTTTATTCAGACTGTTGCTGAAGAAACTCGTATAGGTGAACGATATCAGTTAGTGATTAGCAAATTCTGGAAGAAATTATATAAGATCCAGACGTACAATTTTAAATTAATAACGACTACAAGGAAATTTTTTTTTAATGACGATTACTCCAATAGAGATGAAACACAAGTTTGGAAAGTTTTGAAGATATGTAATCTGGTCCGAGGGAACATCATTTTCCTTTATTTATTAACCCCAAAATTCTACTTTAGATGAACTGAATATAATAACATTCTATCTCAACCAAGTAGATAGTAACCAAGATATACATGTAGCAATTGAAAGGACGGAAAAAAAGATTATTTGTCCACGAGTTTCTGGAGTTCTTTACTAAATGCCGCGTGATCAAACATCAATAACGCTAATTATTGAACAATTAAAAAAAGCCCCAGATAGCAGAAAATGTACAGAGTTTATTAAACATATCTGTATTGTTTTAAAACCAGTCCAAAATACTGATATCAATCATCATAATATCTTATGATTATTTGAAGGTTTCAGTTTATGTATTTGCCTAACCACTCCTTGGGGAAAAGTCCCCACGCACTAGTTGTTAGTGTGTTGGACTGGAACATTGTAGTAAGATAGTTCAAACTCCAATCATATTGTTATGTTCATTCTATGTATAAAGTTTTTTATCCACTCAATTATGAGTTAAATACAACGACGACTGTCCTTCGACAAGGATGACCTCGGCATTAAATACGAAGGTTAGAATGCCATTAAACTGACCAATCCAAACTACCCCTTTCTCCTCCGTGTATATGAAGGACATGGTCAATTTTTAAGCAGGATAAATCGTGTTTGAATTCAAAATTTTCCTTCTCTTAAATTAGTTACCATACCTATACTATAAGAGTTCTGGCTACACTAATGGTTTAGTCATTGCTGGAAGGGAGAAAAATACAAGAATTCGTTCTTTTCCGAAAGTGCGACGTGCCAAAAGCCTCGACTTCGATTTTAACTATATTTTCAATGATGATAAGACGATAAAATCTTTTATTCACGTTAATTCAAAGTATCGTTATGGTGTGACCTCCCTTACATCTAAACTTTGCGTTCCATCAATATTCATAATTAGTAGGAGAAAAATAGATGGATTCATGCCTTTCCCAAATGTGAAAGTGAAATGCAAAGAGCCTCGTCCAGGATTTGACCATTAGTCGCCATGTCCATTAAGCGTTTCAAAGTAACGTTTATTGAAGCAATGTTTTTTTGTTTTTTTTTTTGCTAGAAAATGCTGAATATCAAATAACAGAAAATACATATGGCGGTAGGGATAATGTTGCACAATTGATGTTTTATTTATTTTTGATAAATCCTCAGTGATATAAAAAGATGTGAGATGCGATGAGGTATTAGCTGTGTGTCATATGAAGCACTTTTAAATTTATCCATAGACATCTCCAATCTTGATTTATCGCAAAGTGCGAGACAGCTGTACTTTTGAAAATAGTGACAAATTTGCAGGATTATTTCTCCTAAAATATCCCCCTTAAATGAACAAATTGTAGCTCACAGTCTCAATGAATAAAAGTCTTAATTGTAAGCGTTCCTCTATCTCCAGTGGGGTTATAATTGGGCAGTCACAAAACTGGGGCTAGTGAAGAATAAATGTATTAATGAAAAACGTTTACGAAGTCCTTAAAACAGCTGGTGATTGGTTAGAATGTATCACAGGATATCTCGCTGTATGTTTCCTGTTACGTCCGCTGTGAGTTTATCACAAAATCCCCTTAGAATGTGTTAGTATTTTTTTGATCATGGGTTTCCATTCTTTCATTTTTTTTCTTTACTGTGCAAAAAAGTCATTTGGCCACTGTGAGGAAAACAGCCCCAAGACGCAATTCACTTCTCCAGAAGTTAAAAAAAAGAGTATACTGTGTACCGTTACACAAAAATGAAAGGTTTGTAACATTGCACAGCACAAATGTAGGCTTGCAACGCTACGCTGTTTAAATGCAAGTTCGTGCTGGTGCGGCCCGAGTAGCTCTTTGTACTACAACATGGATGTATCACTCAACACGTGTCTGACGTGTCCATGATTTTAGTATTACGTCTTAAGAGTCAATCGGACGGCATGGTAACCTCACCGTGAGAAAAGTAACGAACACGCAAAAACATATCTTAGTTTGCTAATATAAAAGTTTATTCGCTTCTACACATTGTAGTAGTCGTCGGGGAGATAGGACAGACAGACCTTGAATTATATTCCTAGTTTTCCCTTAGAGTTATAACACGTGATTCCTCATGGGGTCTCTCCTCACTGGTTCGTGTCTGGTTATGAGACCCCTTTTCGGAGCTTAACCCAAAATAAGAGCTGAAACTTTCAGCTGTCTTTAATTCGTCGTGATTGGTCTTCAACTAATGTCTTTAACTCGTTGCGTCCGGCCGCCATTTCACTCTTTATCTGTTTTCTATCCAGCGCTCGCTTTTAACGGCTTTTCCGTTTCAGTTTCCTTTAGGCAATATGAACTCGTGGCCTATTGTTGCTGATACGTTACTGTTTCTAACCCGGGCGTCCCTCATTATTTTACAGGTGTACTGCTGACATTTACCCGGAATCACCAATCTGAAGATATCACAGAGATTGGGTGTCAATCTGCGAATAGAGCAGTGGATTCAAAAAGAGTTGGATGCGTCCGTTGGAGATTAGAAAGTTAGGCAGCCCAGAAGTTTTACTCTGATCGTTCACGTAAGAAAAAGAACTTCCGACGTTTTTGCTGAGATCTAGGCCATAATTTATAACGATCCCAGCAATGTCAATTATGTCCATAGCCAGGGACATGGGAGTATCTCAGTTTCTTATCAGGCTAGTCGTGTATGAAGACACTCAAAATGTCTCATTTAAGATCAGAAAGAGAGAATTTTTTATCACAAGAGGGAAGGCTGGGAAGCTTTTTTACAAACTTAAGCACCTCCTCCAACCGAAGATACTTTTTTTCTCAAGCGAGAAAAAATTCTGTCAGGCTCAGAAGGTGAACAAAGAAGTACTATTCATTTGCTCTGTTCCCACAAGTTGTATCGATATTGATAAAAACCGAACACCCAGTCAATATTGCAGAGGTGTCCGTGGTGTAATAATTATCGTCGAAGGGAACGGACACGGCAACGAATTCAAATCCTGGACGATACTGTTAACATTTCACATAGGGCTAATATTCTTGGCAAAAGTATGAATCCAATTATTCTCCCTTCGGCTATGGGAATATAGTAGGGCAAATTGGGTTCTTCAGCCATAGTTTGTCAACCGGTCTAGGTGAAGGAAAGCTTTGAATTCAAAGTTGTTACACTCCAATAAAAAAATTGACCTTGTGTTATATCCTATCTGTATGGTAAATGCATACATATTCTGATGTTTGGGGTTGTCACTGGCGATGCTGAAGCTATAGCTCCACTCATCATCCCATATGGTCTCATACTAAACATAGAGGACTGCATAAGGTGCCAAGAAAAAGTAGCCCTGCTCAGTATCAACAGTGGGGCTACAGGAAGACCCTATATCTGACAAAAGACTCTAAACCAAGCCACACAAGCGGAACTCAATCTGTGAGAAGATTTTTGCGACCGCATTGTTCCTAACATAACTACCAGATTGCAATCCTCTGGATTATGAAAATAGAAATTCAATATTGACCATTTTGTAATTTTAATGCAAGTAATGATTCAGAGCTCATTTGTTTGCACACAATTAATGGTTTCAAGTATTGCTATCTAAGACTAACAGTTTTATTCGCTTACAGTTAAACGGTTTCATGTATAGTGAATGATTAAATAGTTCTGTTTTACCTATAAATGGGCCCCAAACATGTGCTACTACTCCAAGTCAGTGGACCTGGGAGTAATTGTAATGAAGGAGTAGTCCACATTCCCCAAAGTTTTAGAACTGGTGTTTCGCTACCTCTCGCTGTTTAGTGTCATAAATAACACACTCGTTGTGGAGGACTTATCCCTCTGCAGAGATGCAGTCAGCGTATTCTCCACCCTAGCTGACTGGACTTATGCTAATAAATAATACATACCTATATCCGTTTTGCATATATAATAGTTTACTATAGATAATAAAACACTAGTATCTTCAGTTGATAAGACAATTGATTTTTTTTATAATAGTGGTGAACTTATTAATGGGTGATAATTATTCTGAATGAATGTTGCGTGTTCCAATAAGGAAAAATATTTTCAAGCCAACAAAACGAACAAGGAAAACTATTTGTAGAAAACCAATACGGCAAATTTATGCTACAAAAAATGGCGATGACAAAACGATCATAAAAAGCAAAGATCAAGAGATACAAGACGAACGGTAAAAACAAAGCAGACCTTCCGGAGATGCTACATAAAGTGGTAAATAAATAACTTCATGATGATAATAATGATGATGATGATGATGATCATCATCATGGGAGTATGGATTTTGATGTGACATAAAGTGGTGATTTGAAGTATTGGCTGTGTGAATAAACAATGATATGTTTGCTCCCGTGAGGCCGAGGATTCCCCCTCGGAGACAATGATAAAGTTACTCGTGTTTCATTTAACAAGGACGACAAAATACTATTTATTTGTCATTAAGGAGTGGAGTTGAGGAATGAGTAATTGAAAGAAGAGGTGGGGGTTAGTATGCCTCGTCAATAACAGAACACGTGGAATCAATTTCAAGTGATGCTGCTGTATCACTTCTTCTTAATAAAAGGTGGACAGTCGAATTTCTACGCTCAAAATAACAGTTCTGTTAGCTTCTTCCCATGAATTCCTTTTTGCGAGCAATAACGTTCTTTAGCAGTCCTACATCCAAGCTCATTTCTTGTCGTTCGTCACCAAGACTCAAACCACCTGGTATTTGTTATTCGTCCCACCACCGGACAAGTATGGAACTGGGTTGTTTTAAGGTGGGTCCGGTCACAAGGTAAAAGCCTGGGGGAACAGCCCCTGAGGCCGGAGGAAAACTCCAGCGCCCAGGTACACCTGGCTAGATTCGTGCCCAGGCAAACACGGCCGGCCGAATGCGACCCAACAACTGGAGAAGTGAGGCGAAAAATGCCTGGTATTTGTCATCCGTCCCACCACCGGACTAAAATATAGCACAGGGTCATTTTTTATAGTTGGTCCGGTCGCAGGGCTGTTGCCCACATGCGTCCGGCATTGCCAAAAATACCAAAGCTCCGTCGGCATTCCCTTTTTTATGGGTGCCTCTGGCGCAAGGCAATAAACCTAACCCTTCCCCCCTCGAAGGGGGGTAAAAGGCTGGAGGGAGTGCCCCATGGGTCAATCGCAGGGTCGTAGCCAACACGCGTCCACAATGTGGTAACTTACACGCGTGCCAGGGCGTATGTTGTCCTGATTTCAAACATGATTCACGATCGAGAAGATGTGAGTTCGATCTCCCTAATCACCCGCTTCTCTTCCTCTGGTCTCATTTTACACGCTAGACATATTCGTGCACGCATTGAGCAGCCGCGCGCGTAATTTCTCTCGCCACAGTAATATTACCTTGTCCGGTGACAGTAATATTACCTGGTCCGGTGATAGTCACAATCTTACCAAGCGATTTAGAAAATGTTTACTCTTTTAAGGAGCCCAGTCAGCTGGCGCCATAGAATATACAAACTGTATATCTGCAGAGGGGTATGACTTCCCCAAGGAGTGACCTGGATATGACACTAAACAGTCTAATGGTGAGGCTCCAGTAATGCTGAAGCTTTGGGAAGTACCCCATTATTGCCATTGCTCCCAGGTTCACTCTGGCCCGAAGTGGTAGCGCCTGATATAATCCTATTTATAGGTTAAATCGAACTGCGTAATCTTATATTATATCATATACTCATGCATATATATATATGTGTGTGTGTGTGTGTGCGTATTTCAAAATGAATACGTCCAATAAGAGATTTGCATTTTTCAAGAAACATTTCGTTTTTACATACGTGTATGTTTCCAACCATTCCTTTCGTCAGAGAACATATGCATCACAAGGTCATATGAATAGGGCACCCAATGAGACTCGAACTTTCGCCTAACAAACCTGCATGAATGAGTTTGAGTCTCATTGGGTGCCCCATTCATATGTCCTTGTGCCAAATGTGTAAGTAACCCTTGGAAACTTAAATATATGGAAGAACGAAATAAATAATTCTTAAGAAAATATAAATCTTTGAGTTGTCCTATTCATTTTGAAATATTTACTTTTTTCTCTCTTTGAACCGAAAACGAAAATGTTTTTCTTATATATATATATATATATATAGTCAGTGTATGTCTGTATGTGCGTGCATGTATGTGTGTGTATGTGTTTTTTGGCAGCAGCTTTTCTTGTTGGCGCATATTATTAAAGATGACAAACAGGGATTTGAAGTTGAGTTTTTTTTCTTATCCTTTTCATGTGGCAATCAAGGGTAAAAGCTGTTATGTTATTGACCGACATCTCGGATGTTGTACATGAATTTTCGACTTTCCTTGGTCGTTGACGCAAACATGAAAAGGCTAATAAAAACTCAACTCTAATTCCTTGCTTGTTCTTTTTAATAATAATAATAATCATAATAATAATAATAACATATATATATATATATATATATCGTGTTCAGGATATGATAATAAACTCGTTTTTTCCAAGCAGCGGTCGTTTCGATACTGCTATATAGATGCACTACATGAACGCTAACTAAACGTATGGAGAAAAAGCTGACCCTCTCTCGCCACTTCTCCCTATCGTCCATCGCTTCTGGTAGGTCTTCAGGGCCACATCCCGTATCCTCACGTTGATGTTGAATGTATGTTCGAGCTGGTCGTCCTGCTTTTGGCCGGCCATACGTGGGGGTCCATAGGAGTACAACAAGGATGCTGTGAGCAATATTGAACAAGTCCTGGAGGTAGCACCCCACAAAGCAGCATCTGTACGGCCACTTACCACCCATCACAAAAACTATCCACGTTAGACGAACCAGACATGCGGGACACTGCTGTGGAAGTGTGAATAAACTCATAAGGGACATATTCGTGTGGACTCTTTCACATGAACCAGTAAAGGGTGGTCGACCAGCTAGAACCTATATACAACAGCTCTGTGCCAATACAGGATATAACCTGGAAGATCTACCGGGAGCAATGGACGATTGAGATGGGTGGCGAGAGAGGGTCAGGGAGATCTGTACTGGCGTTGTGACGTGATGATGATGATGATGATTTGCAGTGACTTTCCGGTTCTAAGCTCTTAATTGAACATTACTTATAAATCTACGGATTTGGAGTGATAATACCTATTAGGGTCATCTCTATGAGTCAAATAAACATGGTTATAAATTATTAGTATTAGGAATACTTGAAACCATATAACAATGTGCAAATTATTTGTATTCTTCTGAACAAGGCTGTTTACATTTTCTTTTGAACACTTCATCTTGGGAAAGGCATGAGTCTATATTTTTTGCCTTTAACTATCGGTAAAATAGAAGGGCACACTGAACACTTAGTTTCAGATAAGGCTGAGGAAAAACTTTTATTTTAAGACCTGAGTTGTGTATTTATTTGAGAATCAGTGTCATATTGACGCACCCTTCTATGTTTAACTTTCCCATAAAAAAGGAATCGTGCTACGAAAAACTTCACCTAAAAAAAACTAGTCCAGTCGGCTGGGGTTGTAGAATACATCGATTACATCTATACAGGGGGGTAAGACTCCACCAACGAGTATCGTGGATATGACATTAAACCATTAAAACCTTTTCCGTTGGTCACCTACCATGTATACTTCCTCTTATATAAACTTGATTATCACAGGCATAATTCTCTGAAGAGAAGTGAACGAAACAGAGGATCCCTTTTTTAGGATTTTAAATCGCTTTTAGTATTTTAAATCGTTCTAAATACTATGTACACGATTTTTAAAGCATTTTTTAGATTCTGTACCTACCTCAAGATCTTCATATATATATATGTATATATAATTCTCTTAATACCCTGTCCGGTGGCAAAAGCTGCTTGGTTGCGCTAGGAGTGGCAGTACCGCCTTGAGCTACCGAAACTGTGTTATCACCCCTGGTTGGCAGCTGATGAGGACATGGTATCGCACGTTCTTTCACCCGCTGTATGATGAAAAAGAAAAAGAAAAGAAAAGAAAAACATATATATATATATATATATATATAATTATTATTATCATTATTATTATTATCATACCGCTGTTGGTTGTCACTAAATCACTTTGTGGGTTTGTGGCAAAGCAAGTGCAATATAATATGGAGAGTGCTCAATATCTAGGATAGATCTATTATATAATAATGATAAATAACTGTATAATAGATTTATATATTTAATGCCATGAAATGAATTTCATTTTGTTAGCTGCCTGATGATTGTTGTTTTGTAAAAACTCCATGAAACCCAGGGGTCGCAGACTAAATTCCATGGCATTTTTGGCATTAAATATATTAATGTATTATATATTCATTTATTACATTATATTATATTATATCATATTATATTATATGATATATATATATATATATATATATATATATATATATATTGTATCCATGTAATCATTTACTAAGCTTAGCTTATTTATTCTAAAAATATGGGGAACACGGTAAGAATCGAATTCACATCTTCAACTATTATACCATGTAAGGTGTTCATTAATATGACGATATATCTGTATGTATTGTACAATCTTGATAATATTCGAAATTGTACATTCCATATTCCACATTTTCTTCATTATACTATTCTCAATTCTATTATATCTCCCGATGTTCATATTTGTTATTCCCATTTTATGCGCAACCATTATTCAGTTTCCTTTAATAAAAATTACCTTGAACTTTGGCATTTTATCCAAAGAAGGAATCAAATGGAATCATATGCGCTCTCTCTAATGGATTTTTTTTTATTGGAATATCTTCAGACTATCTAACGCTACACTTTTTACGTGAATATGTGACTATGAAATCTTGTGAAGTAAAAATCACTGATTATCATTTCAAGAAAAAGAAAAAGAAAATTCAATTTCTTATAAGGTCTCCATTGTTAGGAATTTTCTTTTTTCAAAGAAAACATCTCTGTTATATTTCCATCTATATTTTCCATTTATTATTCTCCCTCAAACCTGTTGTTTATTTATTTATTTATTCATTTGGCCTCTTTTCTTTTTTTAAAAGATTTTTTGCTAATGTGTCTACTACTTTTTTTTTCTCAAAGAATTTGAGATAATTCTCACTTGTTTCATTCGAATATGATCCATGTTTTATTCAAATCTAAACTTAACCTTGCATTGCAACCTCAGAAAAAAGTTCGTTTAACTCCCTGTAAACAACAAAGACAGAACATGAAATAAAATTACCTTCAAGGTATTGTCCTGCAGGACTACACAAGAACTATCACAATCTCGAGTTTCTTAACTCATATATTTGCTTGTACGTATTTTCTTCGGTTGTAATATAATGGCCGAGGGATTTCGGTTCATGCCTTTGGGTTTAGTTAGGCTGAGAACCTTTCGGCTCAGCACATGGGTTACTTAGGTGCAACATTGATGCAGGTGTTAACACGTGCGCACGCGGGGCGGACGTGTCACTCAGAGATGTCACAATAAGCCGAGATAAGAAACAGGATTACAAAGTGCGGGTGACGTCACGCACCGAAAGCTGGTGGGGGATTTTGGGGACTTTGAAGAAAGTTAAGAGAGTTGAAGCTAGACACCGAACGAGACGGTCGACTTTCGGGCTCGTAGAGGCAAGACGAATTTGCGCGCTATGGGCGCCGCACGGATGGGGGACCAGATGAAAAAGCCAACATAAAAAGATTGTCTCTCTCCTTATGTCGAAGAACCTTTAAACTCAAAGGTAATAAAAGGTTCGTACCTGAACTGTGAAGTCATTACGTGTTTTTCGTATTTCGAGCTCCTATGTTCTAAGTTTTCTATATGTGGTTATGAACTTTCGATGTACATTTCGCACATCGCCATATCTGGCTATGGTACACGGTCTTCCTTTTATTTTTTCATTATGATTCAGCAGGTCTTTACCCAAGACCTAACTTGAAGGAAGAGAGTGATTATGTGTAACCTCTGTATTCATGATTTTTGCTGTCTCTTTGGGGCGACATTTTTTTGTCATATTGGTAGCACTCTCCTAAAGAGAAGAGTAGTACCGCAAAGTGTAATATTTTTTATTTAATATAGGCAGGGACTGCAAGTTATCTTCTCACTATGTCCCTTCCCAGATCATGCGCTGGTCTCCCACTATTACTGGTGCGTTACAACATTTTTACTTTTCATTTTATGTATCCTGGTCCTTATATTTATAATATACTTATAATATTTTTGATAGATATTGTACCGATACACACCAAATGTGGAGGTGCCCGTGGTGTAATGGTTATCGTCGTAGGAAATGGACACGGCGACACGAGTTCAAATCTTGGACGAGACTGATTGCATTTCACATAGCACTAATACTCTTGGGAAAAGTGTGAATCCAATTATTCTCCCTCCAGCTAAATAGTAAGGCAGACTAGGTTCTTCAGCCTTGGTGACGCAACTAGTCTAGGAGAAGGAAAACTCTGAATTCAAACCTGTTAAATTCCGCTAAAAAATTGACCTTGTGTCATATCCTGCCCGAGCAGAGGGGTTGGGTAAATAGGTTACACACCAAATGGACGGCTGTAACATGACACGGATCAAAAAGAAGTTTGCAATGTTGCGGTGTTCGAACGAAAATTTTACCGGTTCGGTCTCAATAGAAGTCTGTACTATTACTACTACTACTACTACTACTACTACAACTACTACTACTAGACGTATGCACAACCACGTCGAATAGGTTTATGTGTGTAGCTGTCTGTCTTGAGAGTCTGTCGGACTAATTGATGATCTCCACGTTAGTCTTATTGCCATGATTCCCTAATTATATTTTGGTGTCAATGATCCGGGAGACCTGGCTTCAATCCCAGGTCGAGTCATACCAAAGACTTTAAAAATGGTACTTGATACCTTCTTGCTTAACACTCAGCAATATAAGGTACGTATCGAGGGTAAAGTGGAGCACTCCAGGGAAAGGAATAGCGCCCTACCCTACACCTCGGTGTAGTAGCTATTGAAAAGGGAGCCTTCTGGTCGCCGTCGACTACGGTCACCTACTTTACTTTTACTTACTCTAATATTTTAAAGGAGGAAACCAACTTTTCTTTATGATCGTCCTAACTTGATCAGTGAGACATTGTCTTGTCTTAAGACTTGCACATTCTTCCCAGATCTCTATCAATCTTTTCTTGTATCCACTTTCTGTAGGTTTGCTCATAAAATAACAGTCAATAGCTTGTTAGTCGTTTTCCCTAATCAATTTTTTGTGTTGGTGTCTCTGATTTGTGTGGTTATTTAGGTCGTTGTTCGTGTACTTGAAAAAAGAACAGCTAACATTCGCAGTATGACAATTAGCTCCTCATATTGAGTAACAGGGGAGCATCTGCCTGTTATGACACCCAAGCCTGTTGTCTGGGTTCTACGTTGCGTGTTGTTTCGATTTGACATTTTTATCATGTTTAGTTTATTGTGGTTATACCAGACCCAGCGGTTGTTTAAAATCTGTCCACCTGTCACTGATGTCGCCTGGTACTCTTTAGTACGATAACTCATCAGTGGGTCACGAAAAAAAAAATTCCCATGACTATAGGTTCCACATTTATCAATGGATAGTAGTAGTTTCCTAACTGAACTATTTGACCCTCACCGTTGAACTATGAAGTTTTTCCGCCCAGCATCTGGTGAGGGTCACCGTTAACCCAACTAAGATTCATCCAACTTGCTTTACATCCATCATACGGATTCCCTTGGCTTCTGGTAATATGTTTGAGTGATCTCTTATTTGATATATTTTAATTTAGATAATAGGTTTTCCCTATTTTCCACAAGCAATATAGTGAATAGTTGCATCATTTAGCTCTTGCATATCGTTTCAGTGATTATTGGTTTTAAAAGGGACATGTTAAACGCTATATTTGGAGTATCTCACTTTATATATAACAGCGAAGCCGTTGGCACACGGAGAATACAAGTAAAAAACAACACAAATTCATTTCTTGATAGTCAAAGCAAAAGACAAATTTAAGGCATTTTAAACATATCGTTTGTTGTTTTCAAGGCGATAATGTAGCTGACTGGGTGTATTTATTTATTTTTTGTATTTCTTCAGCTGCTTGCATCCCTTGGTCTGACGATCGTTTCTTCGTTATATATATATATATATATATATATGTGTGTGTGTGTGTGTGTGTGTGTGTGTGTGTGTGTGTGTGTGTGTTTGGAAATTGGTCACTTGACTACGAATACTTTTCTTTTTTCTCTTCCTCTTTCCTTTTTGTATCTTTTTATATTAACATTATATTAGATTAATCGTTAATCTTCAATATTTTGTTTACTACATTTTATTATTATTATTTTACTCCTTTGAGAGTTTTTACACCAGCATCAGCTGATGATCTTCCTCTGGTGTTTTAGTGACAACAAGTTTCTTTAAGTCTACAGGACTTTTTTCAGTATTCTGTCTGATCTTAATAATACTGCATTTTAGATGATCTTCACTCGTGTTCTTATTTCGGATTCTTCTAGTCCCTTTACCAATATTATCATCATTTCACTCTCTACGAGGTTTTCGCACCAACATTCGTAGGACGTCTTTCACCTAGTCTGAATAAGTGATAGTCTTGTTTAGTCTCCAGGACTCTTCTCAGTATTCTAAATAATCTCAAAGCAGTGGTCAAGATTGTTTCAAATCTTTCTCTAGTTTTCTTTTTCTCAATATTTTTCCAGGCCTCTTGGGACTATTCCAAACGCACCAATTGGTATCCTTTTCACCATCATGTTCCACAGACTTTTCCAGCTTTATGGAAAAATTCAAGAATTCATTTATCTCTAAGCTTCTTTTTTCACTCTGTGGTCCATTGGAACGGCAAAATCCACTAGATGACAAATCCTATTCTTCTTGTTGATTAACACTCAGTCGGGGTTTCTTCCAAGGATTAGGGGATCCGTTTATATATCAAAACCAAAGAAAATTATCATTATTATTTAATTTCTTCAGTTTTTCACGCCAGAGTAAGCTGGTGGGCTTATACAGGAGTCTGAGTGACAGCAAGCCTCTTCAGGTCTCCGAGACTTTGATCTATTTTTGTTTTAACATAGTTGGTTGTTATGGCGTTTTTTTGGTGCTATTTGAAATGCTTCAGTGTTTTTTTTAAGGTTTCTTTCTCTTTGCCATGTCCAAGTTTTCTCGTGTAAGGTTTCACTTGTTTGTCGCTTGAAATATCCATGCAGTTGTTTCTTCCAATATTTGTTTCTTACTTATTATTGTTCTGTTGATCCATCTGTTTGGGTTTTTTTTCTAGTAGCTGTAATTAGTATCTATTTGCTCTTTTTTATGGAATCTTCTAGTCGTCGATGTAATGTATCAACTCTATCTCCAATGCTAGCGATTCCTCTTCCTCCTTCTTTTCTTGACACATATAGCCTGTCTTTATCATCGCTAATATATAACGCCTTATGAAATTTAATTCGTTCAATAACCTCAACAGTTACTAACAAACTTAAACTTTTAAAAATATCTTACTCCTCTATAGAGATGCATTTGGCTAATTCTTTAGCCCTAAACGACTTACTCATATTCAATTCTTTCAAACTTTATGTAAGGAAATGGTTTTAATAAAATAGTTATAAGAAAATGGTTATAACAGAAAAGGTATCATAAAAATATTTGTAATATATTGATTATAAAAAATGGGTTTAAAATGTATATAATAAAATGGTTATAATGAAATCGTTATAATAAAAATAGTTATTATAAAATGGTTTTAAAAATGTTTATAATAAAATGGTTATAATAAAATGTTTAAAATAAGATAGTTTTAATAAAATGCTTATTATAAAAATGGTTATAATAAAATTGGAAACTGAAAAATGATTTCAAAAGAATGTTGATATACGAATTTAATTTTCTTTTTGAATGTTAGAAAATTCTTATCATTAGATTTGAATACTTGACACAAGACATTTATTTGTATTAAGAATACTTACTTGAAACTGTCATTTTTTACTAAGCATTATTATCGTTAGTTACTTGAAACTATAATTTCCTAGAAAATAAAAGTTGATTTCGGCATTAGATTAACCAACGGGTGTTGATATGCCGTAAAACGAACCAACCTTCACTCCTTTTCTCGCTTATGAGTTACTGAGCTATTTTTCTTCAGTCACGATGTTGCTTTGTAAAAACGGTTACAAGATTTTTATAGCAGCAAATGGAATTGGCTTTAATTAAGTATAATGTAAAAATTGTCAGATGAACATTACCCGTTTTACGATTAATTTGTATTTCATAGAAATATTGTTGAACAAGTTAGGGTTTAAACTATTCGTGTAAATTGTTTGACATAGATTTTATGTCTGTGAATTGTGGCCTATAAAATTTGTAATAAAAAGGCTGTCACTCACTACCAGTGAACATGGTGTTTGGCTGTGTGACCGACATCAAAGGCTCAATCACGAGTACTCTTACTATAGGTTGCCCAGTCGGCTGGGGCTGTAGAATACACTGACTGCACCTCTGCAGAGGGGTAACCCCCCCTAACGAGTGTCCTGGATATGAAACTAAACAATCTGATGGTGAGGTTCCAGCAGTGCTAGAGCTTTGGGGAATGCGGAGTACCCCTTCATTGCTATTGCTCCCAGGTCCACTGTGGCCCGGAGGGGTAGCACCTGATAGGGCCCTATCTATGGGTTAAATAGAACTAACAGCATACTTATGCTAAAATGAATTGAGTAAACGAATAGCTTGAAATAGAAATGTTTTTGACAATTAAGCTGTACTTAAACTTAAACTGCGTGCTTATGCTCAACTGAATTTTTTCTAATAGAACCGTTTTTCGACATTAAAATTGTATTTACACTTAACTGAATTATTACATATAACTGCTTGAATAGTTTGAAATGGAAATGTTTTTGACAATTAAACTGTGTACTTATGCTAAACTGAACTGTTTTCAATAGAACAGATTATTTACATAAAAATGAATTTGGCTTTAGGTAACCTATAAAGGTTGATATGCCATAAAACCCAACAAACCAAACTAAACCATGTGTATTTCCCAATAGTATCAGAGTGTTGGGGTTCAAATTCATCTCTAAAACAAAACTTTGAATGTTGCTATTCAAGGAATAAATATTATTTTTATAGTCCCTAGAAATATTTGTGTCGTAAGTTCAAATTTCATTTACCTAGACTTCGATTTGAGATTATTCTATTGTGGTAGTTCTCACTCAATCAAATACTTGTCTCTTTGCAGAAAGCGACAAAGTTAGCGACGAGGAGACTCGGAGGACCCCGACCTCAGCGAGAAAGTAATTGCCAACACAAAGGCTATTTTTGGTTTTTACCTATCTATAAACGCATTGCTCTGATACTGTAGATATTTTTGTAGGTGATAGTGACAAAGCAACACAAAAATATTGACATGCTGCAGTTCCCGAACCAAATAGGCCTGGTGCGTGGACTGCATGCGAGACTCTCTCTTACTTGAACTCAGAGTGTTTACTTTTCTTGCTCCGGTTGGCTTACTTCAACATCTATACCAGTATATATTGATAACTCGAAGAAAAAAATACCTTTCCGATGGTTGTCCAGTCGGCTGGGGCCGTAGAATGCATCGACTGCTTCTCTGCTGAAGGGTAAGATCCCTTACGACGAGTATCTTGCTTATGACTCTAAACAATCTGATGGTGACGTTCCAGAAATGCAGGAGCTTTGGGAAATGCGGAGCACCCCTTCATTGCCATCGTTCCGGGTCCACTCTGGCCTGGAGTGGTAGTATCTAATAAGGTCTTATCTATGGTTCAAAAAGAACTAAACTGTTTACTTTTGCTAAGGAGAATTATTATAAATAGAACTGTTTTGTATGGTGATCTGAATTGTTCGAAATAGAACTGTTGACATTGAAACTGTGTACTTGTGCTGAACAGAATTGTTTGGAATAGATCTGTTTTTACATGCTAAAGCGAATTGTTTGAAATAGAACTGTTTATATGTACTTGTATAAAAATGGATTTGGTATTAAATAATATACAATGGTTGATGTACCATGAAACCAAACGAAACGGAACTAAACCTTTCCCATGGGCATTATCGCAAAGTGAAAAGCAAGTACCCACTTGAGGATTTACATTTGGTTTGCTGATTTGATATATTACTGCTATAACAGCAAAGCCACAAATACCTTTACGTGTATACATGTCGGACACCCAGTTAGGCTAATCATGTGCAATATATTAATTCCGATTTGATATAGTTAAATAAGAAATGAGTGTTATACTCAGCTAATATTAGTACTCAGTTAATACTTGATCAGAAAATATCTTATAAGGATATAATTTTGTTGGGAGATGATCGTACTCAGTAAGTATCTTGTGAGGTGGAAATGGAAATAGCGTCCGAGTTCAAACCCTAAATGCGGATCCTCAAGTTTTATTTCACTGGATTCATTTGAGGTGGCTAATACATCCTCTCTAGATTTTCATCACTTCCTAAGTATATCTTACATTCAGATAAGAAATTAAGCTTTTTTTTTCTTTCGGGTTATAACCGATGCAAAAGTTTTAAAATTAGAGGTTAACCCCTTTAAAATCATGACGGTTTATAATTCGTCGCTAATCACTTCACAGGCTTCTTTTAAAGAATTTGAAATATTTTCTGCTCTTATGATACAGTCGGTGATAGATTCTGATTACAATCTTTTCAAAGACGTTAACTCTGTGTAGAGAAAAATGACCTTCGGTTTTCCTTTCGATAAATATTATTGGGTTGGTTGGTTAGGTTTTATGGCATATCAACCTTTGTAGGTTATTTAATTCCAAATCCATTTTTATGTAAAGAATCAGTTCTATTTCAAACAATTTAGTTTAGCATAAGTACGCAGTTTAAATGTAAATACAGTTTAATTGTGAAAAGCATTTCTATTTTTAGCTATTCAGTTTAATCAAGCAGTTCTAATTAAGCTAATTCAGTTTAGTATAAGTACAGATTTTGTTTACACACAGTTAAATGTCAAAACAGTTCTATATTAAACAAATCAGTTTAGTGTAAGTACAGTTTCACTGTCAAAAAACAGTTCCATTTCAAATAATTCAGTTTAGCAGAAGCACGCAGTTTAAATGTAAGTACGGTTTAATTGTTAAAAACATTCCCCTTTCAAGCTATTCAGTTTACTCAAACAATTCAGTTTAGCACAAGAGTGCCATTAGTTCTATTTAAACCATAGAGAGGGCCCTACCAGGTGCTAGTACGCCGGGCCAGAGTGGACCTGGGAGCAATGGCAATGAAGGGTTACTCCGCATTCTCCAAAGCTCTGGCATCACTGAAATCTCAACATCAGATTGTTTAGTGTCATATCCATGAGACTCATTGGGGGAGGGGATCTTACCCCTCTGCAGAGCTTCAGTCAATGTAATCTACAGCCCGAACCGACTGGGCAAATAGATATTGTTATTTTAAAATTGTTAATGCTTTTACCCCATTATCAATGGTGTCTTGCATTACTCGCGATAAACTTCTGTCATCCAAGCATTATATTATTTCATCAAGCATGGTAACATTTTTTCAACAAAATCCGTGTCGTCACTTTGATATATTGGTGACAGTAGAATTTCGTGTTAAAGAATCTTTAGGCATCCGTGAAATCTTACCTCCCATAATTCATATTAAGACTCATTGCAATCAAATAATTTTACCGTTCTGTTAATATCCTTGCCGCCATTTTGCTCGTTAGTTCACAGAATCCAGTGTTGTTAATCTTTGCCAGTAGATTTCCTCTTGTGTTAAAAGATCTTCCTGGCTGAAAGTTCAACTGAGGGGAGTATTTGATGACAGTCTTAAATGCTTTCAATCCTCGTTTTCTGATTGGCCAATTTTTACCGGAAGTGTTTGCTCTTGTCGAGCAAGTTTATAATTAGAAAGTTCATTAATAGAAATTAGGATTCTGCGTACAGCTTATACCAAATAAAATCCACACTTCGCCCGGCCGTATTGTTTGATCTGGGTGCAGGTTGGGTGTGTCTTGGTCTTGGTGGTAGTTGGTTGAGGCTCCCTTACGTGGGTGCCAGGGAAGCTCAGCATTTGTGACTCGCAGACACGACTGAAAACACCATGTGCCTCATGGAGCCGTCCCATAGTCTCTTACCTGCTCCGGTAAGTCTTGTTTTATTACCTGCTGTCTGTGACACTCCCTTTTTTTAGGAGAATACCAATGGGATCTAACGCATTTTTGAAACCACTGGGCGTGCGTGGGTACGGTTCCCACACTAAAAATGCCTTGAGCTAAACTTTGCTGTTAGTGAGGCACCAGACAAATGGCAATATCACACACCCTTCACGTTAATGCCCTCGAAAAAAAAGCATGGACCTATTTGTTCTCCGTACCCGCAATTGGTAAATAGTAGGACAGACTATGTTATTTATAAGAAAAGAAAAACTAAGAACTCAAGCCAGCTTAAAAACTGACTTGGAATAGAATCCTGCACATGGTAGAGGAGTTAAGCAAAGGCATGAATCTATCTCTTCTCTGTCCTTCTCAGTGGCTATAGGTAAATAATAAGATAGATTGTTTTCTTGTCTTAGTAGGACAACCAGTGTAGGAAAAGATAAATCTTCGAATCAAACCACCTATAATTCACCTAAAAATTGCCGCGGTAGATACACATACATCTTGTAAAACAATTGTGGAAAGTGATGGTATCATTCATAATTTTAAAAGTTGAGAAGTAGAGATATCAAAATAGTGATAGTCATAGAGAGAGACAGAGACAGAGAGAATGAAAGAGGGACAGTTCAAGAGAATAACGGAATATCTTTTTCAATCTCATTACAGATGTGACGAAACCATTTATTTTATAATGAACTTGCCAAGTAAGTTTTGAGTAAAAGGCTAAATAAGAATTAAAACTTTATATATTTATCAGGCAGTGGAAGAATTCGTCCTTGGAGTCATTAATAATAATAAAGAAAAACAATTTGTTGGCTGTCTTGGGACAACACTGCAGGATTTGGTTAAACACATGGATAATATATGATAGACAGAAGCATTTTTATCAAATAATTAATTTGCTTTTTAAACACACGCTGACTCACACTAATACGACATGTGAAAAAAAAATCTTTTGGAGCTGAATCTTAATTTTGTATTTTAAATTTTAAATTTCAATCAAGACGTGTACACGGTCTTACATTGTAAGCGAATAATATTGCGCTTCCATAACAAGTTACTTAATTAATTAAAAAGGCGACAACAAAAATACAAAGACGGTGTAGAATAAGAAAAAGTTACAAAGGTCAAGGGTCAATATTTTTTGTTGCCTCCCACCAGACAGGACTTGACACAAGGTCAAGGGCCAAGGAGAACTAAGACACAAAGGGTAAGACAGGATAAAAAGATAAAGAGAGCAGTTTGGTTTGTTTGTTTGTTTGGGTTTTATGGCATATCAACCAAAGTGGCTTATTTAATGTCAAATCCTATTTATACATATACAGGGTGCGGAAGCAAAATTAGTAATATTTTAGAATAATAATAAACGACTCTGTTACAAAACCAAATTAATTTTGATTTAAAGAAATAAAGACGAAAATTAGAAAATAGACACAAAACAGTAAATTTACTCAATGTGGCCGCCATTTTTCTCAATTATTGTATCAGCACGCCCTGGAAACGTTTTGCCTGCCTAGAAAATAAATTCTTCAGACATTCGAAAGTGAACCAATATTTGGAATGCAAGTTGTATTTGTTTTGTTTTCTAAATCACCTCATATAGCCTAATCAAAAGGATTAAGTTCTAGGCTTAATAGAGGCCATATAATTAACTCCAATTATTTCGGAATTTTTATGGCTTACTTTCAGCGTTAAACAAATGATAGACTCTTTGTCGTTTCTTTTCTTACTCACTCACATTGAGCTGAATTTTAATGAAAAAAAAAACTGCCTGAATAATAGAGCTAATCACAAAAATTTAGATTCATCGCGTTTATTTCAACAATTAGACTAATCAGATTAAAAACAAAGTTTTAGAATTTATCCATATTTTGCTTCTTCACCTTGTATATTAGATTTATATAATTTGTAAACAAATTTTTGTTGATAGCATTTTTAAATGAGACGGACGTCATTTTCTTTTTGTATACGGTTAGGTTGTTTCAAGTATTTCTATACAATACGAATATTTCTATTTACAATTAATCGTTTGTTTCAAGTATTTTCATGCATCAGTAACAATTTAACATCAATCATTTGTTGGTACACATTTAATTTTAATTTTTACTATCTAACACTACTAATTCTATTCAATATTAATCATTTGTTTGCACACAGTCAAGTGGTTATAAGTACTTCTATTTAACACTAATTTTTCTATTCAGCAGTATTCATTCAGTCGCATCCAGTCAAATGTTTCCAAATATTGCTATCTAACACTTAATATTCTATTCAATATTAATCATTTGTTTGCAGACAGTATGGAATTTACATGTCTTTCTATATAACATTAATTATTATATTCAACAAAAGCAAATGGTTCCACGTATTGCAATATATCACAAACAATTCAACCAGGGAGAAATCACATGTTTTCACAATTGAAACGTCAAATAGTTCTATTTGACCCATAGATTACTCTGGATCAGAGTGGACCTGGAAGCAATGGCAATAAAGGGTTACTTCACATTCTCTAAATCTCCAAGGTTGAAGCCTCACCATCAGATGGTTTAATGTCATATCGGGACACACGTTGGGAGAGTCATAAAACTCTGCTGAGATGCAGTCGGTGTATTCTACAGCCGTAGTCCACTGGGTATCATTGCTTTTTTGGGACTAAGCAGAAGTAGTTTGCCACTGCAAGCGTAAAACTCTTCCATGATTAAAAATACTAACTAGAAGGAGATGAAGATGGATTCTAGGAGCAGAAAAAGTGTTCTGGTTGGGTTTTGGCAGGTCTCAACCAAGGTTGCCGGAGACGAGATGAAATGATGTGAATGAGTTATAAACTCATTCACATCATTAAAAGGGAGAAATCGGACACGCCGTCAAAGAAAAAAAATATCACTTACTTTTTTTTAGCGTGTTTTAATCTTCCTCTAGACTTAGACTTATCTTGTAAACTGGTTTTGGCCATGGGGTGTTATTTAAGAAGCCTGTCTTCAGCTCATCTCTCTTTATGTCTACGATCGGTTTGAATTCAGAGTCTTATTTCTCCTTGACTAGTTGGTGAATCATGTTTAAAGAGCCAATTCTGCCATAGTATTTACTCATAACTGAAGGAAGAATTGTTGGATTCAAAAATTTTCTAAAGGTATTGGTGCTGTGGGAAATGCAAACAATATCAGAACTCAGATATCCGAGTCCATTTCCAACGACGATAACCATTACGCCGCCATAACCACCCTCTAGACCTGTATCAAAAACATGGAGATGTGGCGGTATTTTTTGTCGATAACGGAAAGATTATATTTTCTTATAAATCGTGGTCCACCCCAGCATTAGGTGGGGAGTCGCTTGCTTCGTCATTTAAGCTCCTTATTTCTCCACTGCTGATCATTCACTGACTGACCCTTTAAAAAATTACGCTTGAAAAAAATTATATAACCATTCATTAGAAATGAAATCTATACTTCTGTATTCAAGAGCGGTGAATATTTTGTTTTTGGCTTAAAAATGAAATTTCAAGTATAAATTTCTCAACGAAACGTTCTTCGATTCATAATTTTAAAAAAATAGCATTCTAAAAATAGAATTCTAAAAATAAAATTTTAACAATAAAATTCCCAAAGTTAAATACTAAAAATAAGATTTCCAAAAAAGTTTACGAAAAAAGCGTTCTTCATTTTATTCAATTTTCCCTTTCAATCTCATCACCTTCTTTCTCTCTTTATATGTCCACCTTTTCTTCCTTGATTTCAATTTTTCTTTCTTTCATTTTATTGAAGAAGTCGATACACCCATCGAGTTATTTCTTCTTTCTTACTCTCTGTTGCGTTCTGGTTAGTGAACGCTTTTAATATTAAATAAAGGACAAACCACGATATGAGAGGAAATAGAGATATATTCTCAGGAAAAAGTATATACAATAGAGAGACTTTTAGTAGACAAGAACATAGGATTAGTGAATACAGAATAAAGATATAGTCCAACGATAGTATTGGCTTCCGTTATTACGGTAGCAAGTAAAGTGATCTAGTGCGATCTCCAGTTTCCAACGCTCTAATACTATTCCTATAAGAAGCTGCTCTTCACCTTCTAGTCTGCCCTGGTATTAGTAGCTACTGCTATATATGGCAGATGGGCTAGTTCCTTGTGTGGAGAAAGGTGGGTGATACCCAACACTCTCCGTCTCTCTCTCTCTATATATATATATAATATAAACCCAAGACTAAAAAAATGCAACTTGATACCTCCTCAGGGTACCTGTAGTGGTGTAATGGTTAGCAAGCTAGACTTGCAAACCTTCATGAGTGAGTTCGATTCTCACAGGGTGCCCCATTAATATGGACTTGTGCCGCATCTGAGCAAAATCGCTTAGTAAATTACTACTTGACAACTCTTCGCTTAACGCTCAATATTAGAAGGTACGTATTAAGGATAAAGTGGATCAATCCAAGGAAAGATGTAGCATCCTCCTCTATACATCGGTGTAGTAGCTATTGAAAAAGGAGCCTTCGAGTTGATCCTCGACTATGGTCGGTAACTTATATATATATATATATATATATCCTCTTCAGGACGAGGATACAACACAATATCAGTTTTTCCGCGGAGTTTAACAGGTTAGAATTTAGATTTGCTATACCAAGATTAAAGAGATTAGTCTGTCCTACTATTTACCTATAACTGGAGGAGGAATTTCATAATTTTCCTGAGGGCATTAGCGCTACGTGATATATCAACAGCCTCGTCCATAATTTAAACTTGATTTACTGTATCCAATTTTCGACGGTTACCATTACTCCACGAAAATCTCTAGTCTCTCTCCTACGCTCTCTCTTTTTCTCTCTATTTCACTGATTTTTTTCTACCTCTGTTTCTCTCTCCCTCACTTTCTCTCACTCTTTCTTTCTCTCAACCTAACTCCCTTTCTCTCTCTCTCTCTGTATCACTCTCTTTTCTTTCTCTCTCTCTCTCTTTCTATACTCACACACACACACACACACATATATATATATATATATATAGTGAGATAGTGTGTGTATTGAACAAGTGATAATACATTGGAAAGTCAGGCACAGAATCAAATCTATGAAATACAGCAAATTAATATTTGTTGAAGTACATTTCCCCTCAAACGGTCACGATTTTAACAGAGATGCACAGTTCCCCACTGTAGAAAGAATTGAAGCAAACACATACGGATAATCATTAAAATCAACTTTTTAAAAGATCATTACGCAAAGTAGCCCTTCTTTTCACCCTGGAAACCATAGTTTGGTGGTTATTTGCATATTGTTCGTATGTAGATAAGGTCAACAGTACAAATAATATGAAAAAAAATCTTAATAGTTGAGATTATATAAAAATAAAATCATGATAAATATGTCTTAGATAACTAAGGGAATTGTGACATCGATGGTGATGTAGTTTTGGTTTCAGACAGACTAATACACTATATTAAATTGATATTTTGTTTCGGTGTCTGTCGTCATTGTTGTCTCGTCATAAGTACATTAAAATCTCACAAGTTACCAATTTTAAGTAATCTTTAACCTCGATATCTCTTGATAGTTGTTTCGAATTGTTTTTATTGCTGCCTTGTTTTTTCTTCTTCTTTCTATTTATTCTCAAAACGTTCCCACCCTCTATCAACGCAGCGTTTCAGCTTTATAAAATTAGGTCATTTGAAAAAAGATTGATATAAAAAGGCGGGGATTGTATTAAGGCTTAAAAAAAAAAAAATTAAAAAACAAGAAAATCAAAATATATGTTTTGCATGCAAATTTGTAAAATGCTGTAAAAAGAATCGATTACTTTTTGAATAAATTACCTTGTAAATAGCTGTTCTCAATATTTGAAAACTAGATCCTAATGGGGAAGAAAAATGTTTTTTTTTTAATTTTATAAAATGCTGAATAATACCAAATGTTTTCTTTTAATCTGAATCACTACAAAAATGTGTAAATATACTGTATAACAAGGGTGTGTACTGGATATAAAACTATACTGCATTTGATGGTAAGGCTACAAATTTGGTGATAGGTGTTGTATTGGGTCCTCTTTATTGTCATTATTCCCAGGTTCTCTCAGATCCAGTGTTGGTGTACTTGTTACGGCCCCATCGATCTGTTTAAAAATTATCCGTGTTCGATTCCTTAATCTCTAGAAATAGAATAACCCATGATTGGTTGACATGTCGTTAAAATCAACCAATCAATCATTTGTGCAATATTAGCAATTCACAAAACAGTAATTAGAGGTAAGATAATCAAGTAGTTTTTATATCCTTTAAAGAGCAATAATGCAACACATATCTTTAGATACTGGACGCAAATCAAATTAAATAGGATGAAATGAAAGAAATAATAAGCAAAAATTGCGTAACAAAAAGAAGTCATTGGAAACGAGGCTCAACAATAGAAACTTGATAAAAAGTTCAAATTACAGAGACTGCAACATTAGATTTAGTAAAAGTACAAAGGAAAAGAATTTAACTGTCATTTGATTTGCTGTTACTTGATCACCTGAGTGACAACAGATATGATTGATGCCAACGTTCAGCAAGCGTAAAGCAAGTATCTAATGACATTATAATTACCTTAAATACTTGAGTAATGAACTATTAACAGTAGTGAACGTCCCCTTATTTTCAAGCAAAGAAAATGTATTTGTTTCATATTCCGTGAAAATTTTCAATATCCAATGATTTAAAAAACATTCAAACCTTGATTCTAACTTTTAAAACTACTGCAATGCAATCAAAACTAATGTAATAAACAATGTAGTCTAGACCTTGATGTAGCTTACGTACTTACTTGGATATTCCAAACAAACTAAAACACCAACATTAAAGCAAAACAGCATTAAGGATAAAACAATTTGATATGTTATACAATAAGTACGCCTGGTAAGCCTCATTTAGTTTTTTTGTATTAATAATATTACACGACATCGTCTGACACAACGTAATTCCACATAGTTTAACTAATGCCTAAACAAAGTGAAGTTAGTTCAGAAAAAGATTTTTTGTAAATTGTTTACAAGTTATGATTTTTCTGCATATTGTATTCACAGGTGTTATAAGTAGTAAACAATGTTTAGTAAAAACATTATTAATCAAACTAATTGCTTTTATTTCGGTATAGGCTATGCGAGAACACTTTGGATAGACGTTCCAGCAAGTTTAAGCTTTGAAGCAAGGTAAGGTTCAATGTTTCAAAAACATATTTAGCGTAATGAATGAACCCTTGTGCTTGAAGTGAACATTTTTCTAGTAATTCATATATTTACTGGCATTCATAGTGACAACACAACCAGCAACTTTTATTTTTAATCAAATATCTATTAAGATTCAAGTATTTTTATAGTCCAGTAGTTATTACTAAGAAACGGTTCATAGCAATATCAGCATTTGTATGGGACTGTTACAGACCGGTTATCTCCCTTATTAAAAACATTTATATGCTGGTTGTTTGATTTGTTCATATGTTTGTTTATTTGTTTGTTTGGGTTTTATGGCATATCAACCCTTATAGGGTATTTAATGCCCAATCCATTTTTATACAGATCAACAATGTCATTTCAAACAAATCAGTTTAGCATAAGTACACAGTTTGATAGTCAAAAACATTTCTACTTCAAGCTATTCAGTTTAGTGAAACAGTTCTAATTCAAACAATTTACTTTAGTATAAGTATATTTTTGTTTACACGCAGTTAAATTTCAAAACAGTTATATTTCGAACAGTTCAGTTTAACGTAGTACAGTTTCAATATTAAAAACAGTTCTATTTAAAACAATTCAGTTTAACATAAGTACGCAGTTTAGTTCTATTCTATCCATAGATATGGCCCTATCGGGTGCTACCACTTCGGGTCAGGGTGAACCTGGGGGCGATGACATTGAAAGGGTACTCTGCATTCCCCAGAGATCAAGCATTACTGAAAAATCAACATCAGATTGTTTAGTGTCATGTCCAGGGAACTCGTTGGTGGGGTCTTATCCCTCTGTAGGGAAGCAGTTGGTGTATTTTACAGCCTCAGCCAACTGGGCAATTTTGTTCATAAGTGTTGTTTTAACCAATAATTCGATTATTTTGATTGTGCATTGCATAGAGTCCATTCTGAAACCACCTCAACCTTTATCAGAGGGTGAGATGATAATGTTTTTTTCTTGATACAGTGCAGCTGTTTTTCTCAAGACAGCTGTCTTTTAGGTAAACTATGGTCTTTGGTATTATTATTAATGGTTGCAGCGATTTGACCTTGTAAAAATCCTTTAATGAAATTGGAATAATTGTGCGAATTGTTTATGTTTGATAGATCTAATATATTGTGGTTTTTCCATCCTGTCATGAATTTAGTGTTTAATGTATTCTGAACAAATATTTCATTTATATATATATATATATAGAGAGAGAGAGAGAATATGGTAGATTTTGGTAAATCTGATAAAAATAAGTGGAAAAGTGGATAAACCAACACTGACAACGGATTCAATGATATTTCGTTCATTATTGAAAAAAGAACTTCCTCAGAATGAAAATGAGTTTTTCTAAAGTTCAGCAATTGAGGAAATAGATAAAATAAAGATAAATATACGAATAGAAGGAAGAATCTAAAGGAAAGAGACAGAAAAGGAAAGAAAAAGAGATAGATAGATATAGATTAGAGAGACGGTGACCGGGGTTATTGGTTTTAACTGTCACCATCTGGGCAGATGGTCAAGGATGGGCTCTGTGAAGCATATCAAATTTCATAAGATTTGACCAGCCGAGATGGATTCATTTCAATGAGAAAGAGGAAGGGAAGGTTTTGTAAAGGAGAAATTGAAAGGAAGTCAAAGAGAGAGATGAAGATATATATGTCCGAGTGGTAGAGATTTCAGGCATATCCTGTTTCATCAAGGACTTTGAATATCTAAATGAATAATGAAAAAAGAAAATCGTCGAAAATATGGAAGTATTGTGCGAGAAGAATGTCTTAGTTTTTGCTAATTTTTATTAAGAGTTATCCGACCAATGAATATTTACACTTATCGACTTAGTGCAGACACAGGATGCCAGCTCGAGTACTTGTTAACAGTGATCGCTGATAGAAACTAATGTAGAGAGAGAGATAGAGAGAGAGAGAGGGGGGGGGCAGAGACAGAAAGAGTAAAACAATCCGTTCTGTTAGCACGTCTTGTTGATAAATTGGTGATGATAATGAGCTCAGTTGAAAGATTGGTTTGGTTTCTTTGTTTAATGGCATATCAACCTTTGTAGGTTATTTAATGTCAAAGCTATTCTCCTAGAAGAACAGTATTGGTACGATTTAACCCATAGCTGGGAGGATAAGAGGGTTCATATTTTTCCCAAGGGTATTTGCCCGAACGTGAACGTAATAGCACGACTGGAGTACGAACTCGCTTACTACGATTTCACAGACCATCGCTTTAACCATTACACCATGAAGACACCCTCCTCTATTGAAAAAGTCACAAACTCAAAATAACTATCATGTCATTAGGAAGCGACACATAAGGCCATAAGTAAAATTAGGGAGAACATGACATCGACTAATTATAATGCTAATTTCCAATCCAGCGGACAGGTTGCTTTTTTTTAAACTCAAAATGAATACGCATATGATAATTAGTAGGAGATATGAATTAGCAAAAAATGTAAAGAAATAAATTTTCCTTAATTATTTTCTTACTTTTGATAAATTCCTTTTCTTCCGTTTTTACTTTTGACGAATTCCATTTTTTGCATTCAAATGGTAAATTGCTATAAATTCTTCCATAATTATTATCAAAAGAGAGCAAACAATACAAAATTCAAAGTTTTATCACATTTGAATAAATAGAATTTCTTTTCATTTAATAATCCGCTCTCAACTATTTTTTAACACTTTCTACTTGGGTATGTTGTCCATCATCTCAGGTATACCTTCTGCATGACAATTTGAGTTCACAAATTTATTTCTTCTTACGTTATGAAAGAAAATAAAATTTCTTCATAATCTAATGTATGTTTGTTGTCTTTCCTCTCAAGTACACTCTCTGTGTCAATCTTATGGATGGTTGGTTTCTTTGTTTAATGGCATATCAACCTTCGTAGGTTATTTAATGCCAAAGCCATTCTTCTAGAAGAACATTAGTGGTACTATTTATTCCATAGCTGGGAGAATAAGGGGGTTCATTCCTTTCCCAAAGGTATTTGCCCGAAAGTGAACGTAATAGCGTGACTGGAGTACGAACTCGCGTATTACGATTCCGCAGTCCATCGCTTTAACCATTACACCACGAGGATACCCCCTTGTGTCAATTTTAATCTAACCTTTCTCACGTTAGGAAATAGAATAACTTCTCATATTCTGTTCTATGAGTTAATTTTCTTTAATCTTAGCCACTCCATTCCAGTCGATCTTAGAAACAAGTCGATGTAGATTCACTAACTTATTTTTTTAATGTTTATAAAATCGGATTATATATATTCTCTTGTTTTTGATCTTGAAATGAAAGCGACTGAAATATTGAAGTACATTCTATTCTTTTTTGAGGAGAAATATAGTCAAGTGCTGGGAACAAATTACCGAGCTTAAGGAAAACATTTGTCATAAAAAATTTTTTTCTACAAGTTGCCATAGAAAAATGGTTTGCGGACTGCGTGTTTGAGACTTTTGCTGTATAGAGTACTAGAAGAAAATTTTTAAAATTATGTTTATCCAAGAATAACTCAAAACTGAGCCAAATTGGTTTTCAGTCTCCAAGTGGTTTAATTACAACACAAATCCAAAATATCAGAATACATATTTTTAAAAATATCTACTATTATTGCGTCTTTTAAGAATTCTGATGTTTTTCTGTGATCTTTTCATGTTTTAGTCTAAATATGATAATCATTATGTCTGAGGAAGGATGTTATTTGGTTAAAAAATGACTTGCACCAACTTTTTTATTACCATTTCCACTTATGATTGCCTTCGTGGGTTGAGTGTTCGTCAATAGTCTAGGAGACCTGGGTTCAAGCTCAGGTCGCGTCATACCAAAGACTTTAAAAATGGTACTTGATACCCCCTTGCTTAACACTCAGCAATATAAGGTATGTATCAAAGGTAAAGTGGAACAATAAAGGGAAAGGAGTTGCGCCCTCCCCAATACCTCTGTGTAGTAGCCATTGAAAAAGAAGCCCTCGGGTCGCCCTCGACTACTGTCGCTGACTTATATATATATATATTTCTTCTTCCACTGTCAAATATACAGGGAAATCACCAAGGAATATATTTACTTGATACAAGCTGATAATGAGCTGTAGTAGTTCCGAAATAAAAACAAACGCAATTCAACTGATCTGGCTACAACTTGTTTGGTTCTATAAGTTTTCGGCTGTTTCAAAAAAGTATCGGGACATCATCTTTTTCTTCTGTTCGTCACGTCCTTGAATATCTTACACTTTAGATAAAATATCAGATTTAAAAAAAAAAAACAGAAAGAAAAAGGTGCATGGACTAGATATGGTTAGTGTTATTCTTACACAACCCTATTTAGCAAGAAATCAAGTAAAAAATAGCGAGAGTACCTTCCTTTGAGTTTTTGGAATTTTAAACCTTGGCAATGACACATCTACATCAAGTTTAAAGTTTTGGTCGGGAGTCTATATGTCTATATGTAATATTCATTACAATATTATCTTTGTCCAGTCGACTGGGGTTATAGAATACACTGACTGCAGCTCTACAGAGAGGTAAGACACCTCCCCCTGCGAGTGTCCTGATATGACACTAAACAGTCTGATGGTGAGGTCTCTTGGGGAATACAGAGCACCCCTTCATTGCCATCGCTCCCAGGTCTACTCTGGCCCGGCGGGGTAGCACCTTATAGGGCCCTGTACTATGGGTTAAATAGAACTAACGGCATACTTATGGTAAACTGAATTGTTTGATTAAATTGAATAGCTTGAAATAGAAATGTTTTTTGACAATTGAACCGTGCTTACATTTGAACTGTGTGCTTATGCTAAACTGAATTATTTCAAATAGAACTGTTTTTTTTTTACATTGAAACTGTATTTACACTAAACTGAATTGTTTAATATAGAACTGTTCTGACATGTAACTGTGTGTAAACAAAATCTGTACTTGTACTAAACTGAATTAGCTGAATTAGAACTGCTTGACTAAACTGAATAGCTTGAAATAGAAATGTTCTTTTACAATTAAACTGTAGTTACATTTAAACTGCGTGCTTATGCTAAACTGAATTGTTTTAAATTGAACTGTTGTTGACATTGACACTTTACTTCACTAAACAGAATTGTTATATATAACTGCTTGAATAGTTTGAAATAGAAATATTTTTGACAATTAAACTATGTACTCATGGTAAACTGAATTGTTTTAAATAGAAGTGATTTACATAAAAATGGATTTGGCGTTAAATAACCTACAAAGGTTGATATGACATAAAACCCAACAAACCAAACCAAACCAAACAATATTATCTCTGTATTAGAATTATTATTAAAAATTACTCTCATAGATTCATTATATTTATAATTACATTTATCATATTTATTATTCAATGGATTTATTCTCTTCTATTTTGAGAGTTTTCACACCAACGTTAGCTGTTGGTTTTTCACTATAGTCTGAGTGAAAGCTACTCTCCCTAAGTCTCTGGAACTCTCCTCAGTATTCTGGCCGATCTTGGTAATACTGTAATCTTGATGGTCTTACTCGTGCTCTCACTTCGAAGTCCTCCAATCCCTGTACCAATCCTTTGGTGACTGTAACGAGCGCACCTATTACAACTGGTATCAACGTCAACTTCATGTTCCATATTTTTGAGTTCTCTTGCAAGGTCTTCGTACTTATCTCTCTTTTTCGCTTAATTTTATTCTGTGGCCTGCTAGGGCGGCAAAATCCTCTATTCGACAAATGCTTTTTTCATTGGGTCTGGTTGTCTGGCCAAGATTTGGTGATCTGTTTGTATGTCAAAATCCCAGTGAAGTTTGTGCGTCTCATTCTCCGGGGCGAATTCTGGGTTGTGCATATACCACTTGTTCGTATGGTCAAATGTAAATTTCTTGCAAATTTCCTGTGGATCACGTTCCCTACCCAGTTGTGTCAAGTCTCATATTCTATTTGCACTAGTTTGCCTCTTAAGCTTTTTATGTGATTATTCGTTTCGTCTTTGTTACCACATAGCCTACACTTACCATAGTGTTGCACATTATCGATTTTTGCTTTAATATAATCAGTCCTTATGGTGTAGCCTTATGATTCTATTGGAAAAAAAAATCAGTTTCTCTCAAAAGGTTTTGATTCGTAAACATGTCCTAGTCTTCTGTTGTGAGATTTCGTTTATTTTTTGCTTGAAATATCCATAGAGTTGTTTTCTTCCAACTTTTGTTCCCTAGTTATTGTTATTCTGTTGATTTTTGTGTTGTTTGTGTTGTTTCTGGTCGCCGTAACCAGTGTTTCTTTGCTCCTTTTGTGTAGTTTTCGTGTCGTCTTATTGAAGTATCGACGCTATCTTCAGTGCTGTTGAGTCTTTTTCCTCCTTTTCTTGACACATATAGTCTGTCAATATCATCTCTGGAATATAAGGTCTTACGTATTGCCATTAGTTTTCTAGTTCTCTGGTTCATTTGTTGAAGTTCTTCCCACATCCACTTCAAGAACAGTTCCGAGTATCTTACGAGGAGGACAGCCCAGGTGTTTTTTCTTTTTGATGAGATTTCTGTTATACAGTTTGGTTTCGAGTAGTTTTCTCGTTCTCCGGAGGTATTTTTATTTATTTATTTATTTATTCATTGTTTTGTTTTGTTTTGCTTTGTGTTTTTTCCTCTCCACTTGTTTGATTCTGTCCGCTTCCAATACTTCCAAGTACTTGCATGCTTCCTTTTTTCCCGACCGATCTTATTTTTCTTGTTTTGTTTGTCCTATACCTTCTTTTGTTTACCTTTTAAAACTTTTCATTATAAGCATAGTGTATTTTTTAATGGTAAATTCTATCCCTATGTCATCACAATATATAGTCACTGCTTGAATTAAAGTTTTCAATTCTTTTTCCTTTTTGGCAAACAGTTTGATGTAGTCCATGTAGATTAGGTGATTGATATATTTTGCGGTTATTTTACTCCTTTAGAGTTTTCAACATCAGTGTTAGCTGTTGCTTTTTCATTGGAGTTTGAGTGACAGCAAGTCTCCTCAAGTATCCAGGACCCGTCTTAGGATTTTGGCCGTTCTTAGCAATGCTGTCGTTTGGATAGTCTCTACCCGTCCGCCAACTTCCAAGTCCTCCAGGTCTTTTAATAATCCTTTAGTTAGTGTGCCTGACGCACCAATCACAATCGGCACCCCCATTGGAGTTTTTCACATCAGCGTCAGCCGATAGTCTTTTACTGGAGTTTGAGTGACAGCAAGTCTCCTCCAGTCTCCAGGACTTTTCTCAGTATTCTGGCTGTTCTCAATAATGCTGTAGTTTGGATGGTCTCCCCTCGTTCGGCAATTTCCAAGTCCTCCAGTCTCTTTTGTAATCCTTTAGTTACTGTACCAAAAGCACCAATCACGATTGGTATAATTGTCAATTTCATGTTCCATCGTTTTTTATCAATTTCCTAGCAAGGTCGAGGTATTTGTTCTTCTTTTCACATTCTTTCAGTTTTATTTTGTGGTCAGCCGGAACAGCAAAGTCCACAATTTTGCATATTCTCTTTTTTGTTGTTGTTGTTATGATTATTATAAGGTCTGGTTTCTGGCCGGGATTAGGTGATTCGTTTGTATGTTAAAGTCCCATAGGAGTTTATGCGTGTCCTTTTCTAGGAAAGGTGCTGGGTTGTGCATACACCATTTGTTAGGATGGTCAAATTTCAATTTCTTGCTCATTTCCCAGTGGATCACCTTGCGCACCCAGTAGTGTCTGGCCTTAAACTCCTTCTGAGCTAATTGGCAACATTCGCTTATTATGGGATTGATGGTTTCACCTCTGTCACCGCACAGTCTACATTTGCTATTTTGTTGCGTCTTATCTATTCTCGTTTTGATATGATTGGTTATTATTATTATTATTATTTCTTTATTTATAATATTTTGTATTATATTCATGATCTATTATATGTATTATATATTTATTGTGTGTACGGTATTTTTGAATCTACAATATTTCTTATTATATTTGTTATTTATTATATTCATTTATTGTATTCATTGTAACAGGTGCACTGCAAGGAGTCATATTAGCCCTATACCTGTTTATCATCTGCCAAGACTTCGTGCTAAGAACGTCTATTGATACAATGAAAGTAAACGGTTTCAAGCTGGCAAAGGAAAGAAGCAGAAAATACCCCGTACAAACAATTACGGATGCAGACTACGCCGATGACAGAGCTCTTCTGGCAAATACACCCACCCAAGCCGAAACCCTGTTACATAGGCTGGAACGAGCAGCTGCTGGCGTAAGCCTCCATCTCAACGCACACAAGACGGAATACATGAGCTTTAATCAAAGAAACATCATCTCCACACCAACTGGTAGTTTTTCAGAAACTAGTGAACATGTTTACCTACCTAGGAAGCAGTGTCTCATCAACTGAAAAAGAAATCAACACGTGATTAGCAAAGGCATGGAAAGCTATCAATAGATTATCAGTCATATGGAAGTCAGACCAGACCAATAAAATAAAACACAGTTTTTTCCAAGCTGCGGTCGTGTTGATACTGGTATATGGATGCACCACATGGACGCTAACTCAACGTATGGAAAAAATGCCTGAGGGCAATTACATAAGAATGCTGTGAGCAATATTGAACAAGTCCTGGAGGCAACACCCCACGAAACAGCTGCTATACGGCCACCAATTCACCCATCACGAAAACTATCAAAGTTAGACGAACCAAACATGTGGGACACTACTGGAGAAGTAAGGACGAGATCATAAGCGACATACTCCTGAGGACCCCATCAAATAGACTAGCAAAGGCAGGACGACCAGCTAGAACCTATATACAACAGCTCCTCGCTGATAAAGGATGTGGCATTGAAGACCTGCCGAGAGAGATAGACGATAGAGACGGGTGGTAAGAGAGGGTCAAAGAGATCCGTGCAGGCGGTGCAACATAATGATGATTAGGATGATTATATTCCTCCTTTTATTTTTTTATTACGAGGATCATTAAATAAGTTTCCAGACTTTTTTCGTATGGGAACTTTTATGGATAGTACACACTTGAAACTCTAGTCCCCTTCGAAGTAATCTCCTCCGGCTGCAATGCACTTGTTGTACCGTTCCAAGAACTTCTGCAAGGCCCTATGGAAGTCCTTTTGTGTGAGCGTGTTAATGACCTTTGTTACAGCCTCTTTCATCTCCTTAATTGTCTCATAACGACAGCCTCTGAGCTTAGGGAATAACCAAAAGTCACAGGGAGCAAGGCCTAGACTATAGGGAGGGTGAGGAACTGTCTTGATGCACATCTTGGTCAAATATTCTATGACAAGGATGGAGTTGTGGACTGGTGAATTGTACTGGTAGAAATGCCACTGACCCGATTTTAAGAGTACTAGCCTCTTCCCTAGGAATCTCTTGCTGAACTCCCATAAACCTCAACATAGTAACCCTAACCCTAACCCTTTGGCCAATCAACTCTGGTTTTCTGACTTCCTTACTCCTCCCACACCTTTCATCATCCCTCACAGACTCCCTGCCTTCCTTGAATCTCTTATGCCACTCAAAAATCGATGTTCGATTCCTGCAAAATGCTCCAGTCTGTAGTATTTCATACGTTTCTGTGGCATTTTTTCCAAGTTTAAAACAGAATTTTATTGCATATCGTTCTTGTAAAGAGTCCTCACGTGCAGATTGCATTTTTGAAATTCACCAGCTGTGACAATCAGGTTTTAGTAAGGTGTATTCCAATTCCTGCTATAGCTGTTCATTTGAATCTGAAGTCATAAAAATTGGTCAGTCATCTTATAAGATGTATAGCAATAACATACTGAATTTTCAAGAGTCTACAACAATTTTAAATGCCTGTAAAAAATTTCTGGAAGCTTATTGAATGCACCACGTATATTTATATTCGATTCCCTCTATTTCTTGGAGTTACTTCCGGAAACTAGCAAGTATTCAAATATTGCAATCTTTTGCAGACATCTTGTATTTTTCTTTTCTTCTGTGGATTTTTTTCTCAGTTACTAAAGATTACTAAAATAGCATTCCAATACTACCCTTTTCAGAACTCGAACATACGCCTAAGATCATATCTGTTCATATCTCTTTCATCTTTGAAGTTTAACATTAAAAGTCTCTTTTTGTAACATAATATATACGACAAAATAGATTGACTCAGTCTTAACCGTACGAGCTTATTACATACTTCAAAGTTCGTTTGAAGGATCTTCATATAAATTCAAAGGCTGGTTTCTTTTACTGGGAGTGCTTTGATATATATCATGGCAATTATATGGAAAAGCATGTACAGTGAAATCTATTCAAAGACCTGATGTTAAAATATATAATCTCCGAAATGGAAAATCAGATGAGATAATAAAAAAAAAAACAATGTTGATTGACTAAAAATAAAAGGGAAGTTGAACTCAAATAAAGAAGAAAAGTTTTGGAGAAATTAAATATTTTCCTGCCATGAGAAAAAATAACAAGAATAAATATTACAGAATCAAAATGCTAAAACTGTTTTACACATAAATAAGCATGTCAATAAATCTGCAGCCTTATCATTAAAAAGCCATTCATTTTACACAAGAAATAGCAATCATTTGTCTAAATTTCTTGGATGAAGCCCGATAATTTTCATCGCTTATATACATACTCAGAACGTTTCGGCTGATGTGTCCGTCTTCAGGTGTTTCTTGTCGAATTCGAAAGCCCATGCAGAACTTCAACCAGTACCTTTTATTTAATCTACGAGGGTCGATTGTTGTAATTCGATTAAACGTAATCGGGTACAAGTGTCAAGCTATTGTATGTATTTCTCATTATTTACCTTATTTACCCAACCCCTCCGCTCGGGCAGGATATGACACAAGGTCAATTTTTAAGCGGAGGTTAACAGGTTTGAATTCAGAGTTGTTCTTCTCTTAGACTAGCTGCCTCACCAAAGCTGAAGAGCCTAGTCTGCTCTACTATTTACCCATAGCTGGAGGGAGAATAATTGGATTGATACCTTTCCCAAGGGTATAAGTGCTATGTGAAATGCGATCAGCCGCGTCCAGGATTTGAACTCGTATCGCCGTGTCCATTTCCTACGACGATAACTATTAAACCACGGGCACCTCGCTTCTTATTTCTTATTATTTACCTGTAGTCTGGATTGAAAAGGCAACCATCAGATGTTTTCCCTTTGAAGCACTTTAACCCAACGCCTACATCAGTTGCGCCATATGTCTTGCTGGAAATGTTTCCATCAGCCTATAAGATACTACTCTTATGTATGATTTTTTACCTTGGCTCATATCGCATTTTTTATCGAACTTTTTAAATTAATGTTACTCAAATGGTAATCATCCCTATACTTTGTCAGCTTAACGGATTACTTTATCAGGTCAACATATACCCTGCTTCTTTAAGCCGTCTTATTGTCCAATATTTTTCCCTATTTTAAACTCATCCCCTAGGGGCAGATAGTTTCCTTCTTCTTTTTAAGTAAATAGTCAACAATAGCCGACTTTTCAATCTCACCGCACTGATTTGTGATGTTCTTCTGGCTTCACGTTTAGCGTACGGTATATCTCGCCTTTATATACTTTACAACAACAGCATGGGATGGGGTTGATGCAATTCTTGGTCATGTTGTATTCCGTTTGGGGCTTAACTCGGAAGAGATATTTTCGAAGAGTCGAGACACTCCTAAATATTGTACTGATATCATGGACGAATCTTTTTAGCTTGCACTTTGATAAAGGTTAGACAGACTGCGGTGTGTTTTGGGGTACTGATTTCCATCCTTTAATAAAGATTTCTTGGAGCCGATATTATACACTATAGGTCGTTTTTGCGATGGAGGTTGTCTCTTAAACTCTTCATTTTTTCTTAATATGAATCGGTCTCACTTCTGATAGCTTTTGCTCGATGTTGTAGGTAACGAACGATTCCTTTCTTTACATTATATAGATGCTGGGAGTTGAAGTTTTGGTACAGTTCGGTGAAGTTTAGCTTTCGCTATACAGTTGACCTTAACCTTTGCTCTGTGCGAGTTATTAATACAAATAGGAAGGATTATCTGTTTTCTTATGAACTGTATAGATAGTTAGAATGAGTTCACATGATCCAGAACTATTCGAAGGTTTTTCTGATGAGGTTCGAGAATGAATATATATCCGTATCTAAGCCACAAAGATGGCTTTAGTGATGTAGATCCCCATACCATTTCTTTGAAGCATTCTATGTATACGTTAGGTAATACTGGGAGCAACGGTGATCCCATAGCCATTCCTCATTCGTGTCAATACATTTAAGACCTCATTCCAAAGTTGGTAGTTTCCACAGAGAAAGTCAACATCTCCATTGGGTTATACCCTGAGATAAAAGAGCGTTCTTCCAGCGAGGGATCTGTGGTGAATTTGTCCCGTATCATTGTTCGTGTCTTCTCACTGGGTACCTACATGTACAGGTTTATAATCTTTAGTCAATGCATTAAAGTCTGTGAAGAATATGGATCACAGGGATCGAATATTCTATAGTAAAAATGTCCGATCCAGCTTTAGCGAAGTATGTCTCTATCTAAAGACTCATTGTCAGACTTTCGGACACACACACAAAAGGTATGAACCTCCTTATCCTCCCAGCTATGGGTTAAATAGTACCACTACTGTTCTTCTAGGAGAATGGATTCGGCATTAAATAACGTAAAAAGAGTTGATATGCCATTAAACAAAGAAACCAAACACACACACAAACACACACACACACACACACACACACACGTATAATCACGTACACACAGAGAAGTGCAAGGACACACATTTCCATACAAACATGCAAACACATGCACATAGACACATATATAAACAAATATACAAGTACGCACAATACAAGCAAACACATTCATAAAAGCACGCAAACTTACACTCATGCTTGTACAAACTTCCACCCTTGTCAATTCACTTAATTCATAGAAAATTTCAGGTCAAACTTTAGCTCAGTACATCTCAGTTGACAGACTTAGTAACACAATTACACACGCACGCACACACACACACACACACACACACACATATATATATATATACACATGCACACACACACATGCACTCACGGAGAGAATGAGAGAGAAAGGGAGGCGTCCTCCCTTATTTATGCATATAATCAAGAGGAGAATATTAGTCAACGACAACAAACATTATGAAGTGAAAAGTTCAGATCAAGCTTTGATTAAGTGGATGTCAATTTGCTGATTTATTGACACAATGGTACACACACATATGCACACGCACACACACACACACACACGCAATCGCGCGTGCTCGCACACACACACACACACACACGCGCGCAAACACACTCACATAAACGCACACACACACGTGCACATTCATCCGCAAACACTCTCAAACACATACGCGCGCACAATCACGCACACTTACACACACACATGCGCATACACATGCAAACACTCTCTCACACACACATACCCATTCACACGCAAACACACACACACACACACACACATACGCGCGTGCGCATACACATGCAAGTACACTTACAGACGCACACACACAAGCATACATAAAAATACGCACTCATATGCACGCACGCACACGCGCGCGCACACACATGCGCACACTCGCAAACACACACACACACACACTCATACGGAAACACATTTATGTACAAACGCAAGCATGCATACGTACGCAAACGCACACACACGCATTCGGACACACGTAAGCACATACGCATACACACGCAAATACACCCGCACGCACACACACATATGCATACATACGCACATCCATACATACATTCATACACATGCACACACAAATGTACACACAGGCTTACACACTCAACACACACACACACACACACACACACACACATATATATATATATATATATATTGTCTGTGTTACTTGTGTATACACAAAAGTAACACACAGACAATATATATATATATATATATATATATATATATACCAGATGTTTTACTTTACAGAGCTTGAAGGGAGCAGTCTACTCTACTCTTTGCTCCAAATCATAAATATGAAGATTAGATTTAGCTAATTGTTTTTATGGTTGGTATATTGATATATGATGGTTATTTTATGTCAAAATCTGTTTATACATATATCAATATATATATATATATATATATACGTCAGGCATTCAATAAGTTTCCAGACTTTTTGTACAGGCATTTAAAATTGTCGTGGAGACTTAAAAATTCAGTATGTTATTGCTATACATCTTATGAGATGACTGGCCAATTTTTATGATTTCGGATTCAAATAAACAGCTACAGCAGCAATTGGAATACACCCAATTAAAGCCTAATTTTCACAGCTGATGAATTTCAAAAATGCAATATGGTCGTGAGGACATAAACGTAAAATATAAGTAAAAAGTCGAGCATTCTTAGAACAATCCATTTTTTCAAATAATAAAATCCTTTCAATAAAATATTTTGTAGATTTTTCCTAATTATCAGAGCTCTAAAACTATATTTTATAGCTGCCCAAATACACACACACACGCATACACACACACACACACACACACACACACACACATATATATATATATATATATATATATTCTTCTCCTTGACGGATTGCCTTATGGGAAATTAACTATCTTCTTATTTAATTAAAACTCGAGGAATAAATGTTTCCATGCCTTTTACAAGGAGATCAACCTGAAGTTAAATTCAAATTCTGAATTTAGAACCTGAGGAATTTTGTTCAGAGAATCTGTCGGGTTGTGATGCACCATTTATCTGTTATAAGCGAATAAAAAAGTGCGGCTTGTTGTACATAAGATAAAAAAAAAATCACCAATGAAGTTTTAGCAAGTTGATTGTCATACGACCCTTATCTATCCACGTCTCTCTTTCTTTCGCACACGCACGCATCCACTCTCACACACATACACACCTTTTCTCTTTCTTTTTCTCACACACACACACTCACACTCTCACACTCTCTCACACAAACTCATACACCCACACCCACACATACACACACTCTCTCACTCTCTGAATATATGTATGTATATCCATATTAATGTCAATAGATATAATGAAAGAAAAGTCTACTGTATAAACGTCAAGAAGTAGAGGATACCTCACAGAAACGATTATTAATGCAATTACGCAAATGTAGTGCTTCTTGCATATACGCTTGCTCCAGTCGAATCTATACAGCATAATATGGAGTAGACAGCAAGAGACATTAGTCTCTGCATGAACTTAGGTAATACTGACTTCATGTGTTTTGTTCAAAATGTAGCCATATTTGCATTAAATAATAAGTCTCTGAAATGAATAAACCAATTTATGTACCCGGGAGCAAAGTTGTTTCTACTGAAAGCGATTTTAATATACGCATCGTAAAGCACGGACTACTATTGGTCGGTTAAAGAATATCTGGAAATCTAATCTTTTCAATAAAATAAAGCGCGAATTCTTCCAAGCTGAAGCCACGACAGTATTTTTGTATTATTCCATCACTTGAATTTTAACAAAGTGCTTGAATATAAAGCTAGACGGGTGTAACGTAATATGATAGGTTAAAGTTATAAAGAGAACGAGACGTTAATTTCTGGGGAAGGAGAAAGAAAAGAAAAAATAAGAAGAAAAAGCGGACTGTGATTCTACGGAAATAGCTAGCTGACCTCTGAGGGAATTAGGCCAAAGCACTGGTTGTAGGTCTGCCAGTCACAGGTGAATGACGACGTTGATTAAAAATGAATAGAAAAATCGGAGGTCTCCAATCTTCTGTGCATGTGTGTAACAAGCGGAAACGGATGATCCTCCCGCCGACACCAGGGACGAATCAGGAGTGAAATGGGTTAGAAACCGGACGCGATGAGGTAAAAACCGTCAGCAAAACAATAGCCACGGAGATGTAAGGATGGGCGAAGATTGCGTGTCCCATTTTGGGGTGAATTACGAAAAAAGGTCTCACACCAGATGCGAAATGTGAAAACGATGCCAGTAAACAAACAGGCTCGGACTACATTAGAAAACCAGGAAAAAAATTCAAGTATTGTTTATGCTCTCTATTTCCCCTCATGACATTTTATTCTCTTTATCCGACTAACACGAGCGACTTAGTTTTCATACTCTCATTCTTTCTCCCGGCGACTTCTTACAAAGGGTAGTAGCGAATAAACTTTCGTGTCAGGGAGCTAAGAAACTGTTTCGTGTGTTCGTCAACTTTTTCCATGGTAAGGTTACAACAGGGTCCGACGATTACTTAAATGTAGTAATACAGCCATTAACACATTCGAGCACATGGTGGTACAACCGTACATTTGATGTTTAACAGTTCAACATCTATTTGGTAGCTTTATGGTACAACATTCTATTTGGTAACGTTAGACGAAACGGGAACGACACAAGGATAAAAAATCCTGGAAGCAGACCCTACAAAACAGCTTACTTTTCATAACACAAATCATCCCAGTAAGACGAGCAAAACTTGCTGGGTACTGCTGAAAAATAAGGGCGAACCCATAAGCGACGATCTCCCCTGAATTACTACACCAGGACAAAACAGTGTTATTTGACCTTACCTTCAACTGTCGGGCGCTGTATGCAGTCTGGAGAATTCACAAAGGGCAATGACCGATAGGGGCGGATAGCGAGAGTGGACCTTGAGAAACTGTGCTGTCTGCACTCTTTGGTGATTTAGAATTGTTATATGAAATAAGATTTTGAATGAATTTTGAAGGACAGTTCACGAAAGTACTAGCATAGACAAGATGAGTGGATATTATATAAACTAACTCTCTTTGATTAGTGAAAAACCTAGTGGCGAACAAAAAGCCTGCGAGCTGTTGAATTACCTAAGAAGGACAGTGTCAAATGTGCAAAAGCAGACAGAAATGTAATTTGTCAAAGTAAAAGAAATGCTGACTTTTGAAAAGAAGCGGCATCTTTGACTGGGTTTGCAATGACGCGGAAGGCTACCTTTGAAACGATCAAAGAACTGGCAAAGATTTACCTATTATTTATTTCCTGCTTTTCTACCTATATATAACCTATATAACGTATTCTCTTATTTTTTTTAGGCGGAAATACATGCAATGATTCATAACCATTACGATAACAATTGGATTATCAGATATCGAGGTGTTTGTTGTGTAACGGTTATCGTCGCTGAAATGGACACGGTGACACAAGTTCAATCTTGGACGAGACTGCTTGCATTTTTCATAGCACTAATACCCGTCGGAAAGGTAGGAATCCAAATATTCTCCCTCCAGCTATGGGTAACTAGAAGGGCAGACTGGGTTCTTTAGCCTTAGTTTGGCAACCATTCTAGGAGAAGGAAAACTCTGAACTCAAACCTGTTAAACTCCGTTTAAAAATAGATCATGTGCAACAACCTGGATGTGTGGAGGGGTTAGTAAACACATACATAAAGCGTTTTCAAAAAGATGTATTAACCGTATGAAAAATATCGACTCATCACTCAGTTATCCCATCATAACCTCGAGTATACTATTAGTCTCACAAGCGTATAACAAGGGGAATCATGAAACGCAGCATGGTGGATGGGAAGTTAAATGGACGAATCCGAAGAGAGATCAACCGCATAGGTCATCGGCCAAGATCAAATTGTTCAGTCAGGAAACTACAACTACTTATCTATAAGGATAAAAAAAGACAGCTACCGAATGATTGTGAGAGAAAAATATAAGGAATTCTACGCTATTAACTTGACTTAATGATGATGATGATGATGATTTTCGAAAGCGTTCCTTTGGTTATTTTTAATCTTTAAGAAATAACCAATCCCTCCGTCCACACTTCAATGCCACTCGTAAACGGTTTATTGATCTCAATCATTTCCTTCTTAGTTAGACCGAGAACTTTTCAAATATCTCCCGTACATTTATTTTCATTGTTATTTACTTAATCAATTCGCCTTAATCAAATTTCTATACATTTATCTGTCAATATATATATATATATATATATATATCGCTTTTCTTCCATCATTCCCATCCAGTGATCTATCTATCTATCTTTTCTTTCATTTATCTTTTTTTCTATTAATCTATCCTTTCTCTTATCTATCTATCAATCTATCTATCCTGCTTTCCCCTCATATATCTTTCTACATGTCTATCTATCTATTTATCAATCCCTCTATGTAATTTTGGATTTTAATGGTGCATATTGATTTTAACCAAACCTATTTTTCCCTGTATAGTATACCTCATTTTCCAGTTTATAAGATGCAAGGTGATATAATGTTTTTTTGCGATTACTGATTCCCATAGTTCGTCAATGTTCCATAGATTTCGCATACGGCAAATAGTGGTCATATTACCAATACATTAGGAACAACGTAATACGTGTACATTTTTTATTAAATATAATACAAACATCTTCCTGAAATCTGGATTCAAAGAACGGATTATGTTTATACTTGATATTTTGCTTAAAGAATTTATTTCGCGGTAGAAACTTTCTATAAATGATCGTTACACATCAGGTCACTTACTAAACTAGCTAAGCAGAGTATTCATTTCACTAACCTCATCTTTACGAGCAGGATGTGACACAAGGTAATTTGTTAAACGGAGTAAAGCTGATCTGAATTCAGGGATTTACTTTCGTAGACCGATTGTTTTATCAAGTCTAAAGAACAATAAAAAGGGTCAATCACTCGAATTCTCACGGTAGGTGCGAGAAACGGCCCTACATGAGAGCTGTAGATTTTTTGAAAGGATCAATCATTCGGTTAGCGCCTAATAGAGTGACAAGTAACCAATTGAACATAGAGATCAGCAAAACCACCGTCTCCTCAATGTCAAACATTAGATCTTTCTTTTATCGACTCGAAAACAACACATCCCATCTTCTTGTTTTGAAACCGATCCTGGGGAGAGTTATCACATCAGTGATAAAGTAAGTGACCACATGTCCGACTTATTCTTCTGCATGCGAACCCTTCACCATGTGTTTATCTCGTCTTTGCCTCGGCCCACTTTTTACTGAACGCCGCATCGCCATAAATGAAACACCCTTGTACTAATACAATAAAGGGGTTCATAGCGTCAAGGTTATCGTTGTCGGAGGATGACTCTACTACCCGAGTTCAAATCTTGAACAAGGCTGTTTGCATTGGCACTAATACTTTCCCTCCATCTGTGCAGCCTAGTCGGCTGGGGCTGAAGAATACACCAACTGCATCTCTGCAGAGAGGTGAAAGGAGTGTCCTAGATATGACACTAAACAATCTGATTGCGAGACTAGTAATGCTTTGAAGAATGAAGAGTACCCCTTCACTGCCTTCTCTCCTAGTTACACTCTGACCGGGACTAGTAGCACCTGATAGAGTCAAAGAGAATTATTTGGCATTTAAACTGTGTGCAAACAAATGACTTATGCTGAAATGAATTTTTAGAAATAGAAACTTTTCGGACATTTAACTGTGTGCAAACTATTGAATGATGTTTAATAGAATCGTTAGTGATACATAATAACAGTTGGAATCATTTTAATATGTCCAAAAGAATGAGCTTTGGCCCCTTTAAAAATGTTATCAACAAAATGTATTTACAAATCCTATATATTTGATATATATGTATAAAAAGGATTTGGCATTAAATAACATATAATGGGTGATATGCCATAAAAACCAACCAAACCAAATCACATATATTTAATATATATGTATAAAAATGGTTAGGCATTAAATAACCTACAATGGGTGATATGCCATAAAACCCAACCAAAGCAAATCATATATATTTAATATATATGTATAAAAAGGATTTGGCATTAAATAACCTACAATGGGTGGTATGCCATAAAACCCAACCAAACCAAATTATATATATTTAATATAAATGTATGAATAAGATTTGGTATTAAATAACCTACGATGGTTGATATGCTATAAAACCCAAACAGACTAAATCCTATATATTTAATATGTATGTATAAAGTGGATTTAGTATTAAATAACCTAGAAAGGTTGATATGCCATAAAACTAAACCAATACAAACTAAACAGATGGGTAAACTGTCCTCTTTAATCCTTGTATGGCAATATGTCAAGGGGAAGAAAACTCCGAATTCAGTCCAGCAGTAGACCTGGAGAGGGATGGGCACAGACAGGTAATTCCTGCTCAAATTTTGCTACATGAGTAACACCCCACGACCCAACCAGTTGAAAGGGCAAGTGAAAAACAGAAATCACAAAAGATTATTTAAGTGACCTTTTTTGTATATGCCTTCCAGGTCAGTAATGATGATTTGATCATTTCAATCATGGTTGCCAACCTGAAAAGTAAGGAAGATATCTCTTTTATTCAAATTCAATGTTTGCAGAACTTACTTTTCAGGCCTTTGATTACCAGTTACAATCTCCTTGATCTTATCAGTGTTTCATTATCTTCATGTAAGCGACAAAGAATTATTGCTATCATATCTACCTTTTATAATTCTTTGAATTTAGACCCAAGCTGAATGAATAAACCTCTTAATCTGAGACGTTATCGATTTGTATGTCTGATGATTAGACGTAGACTTGAAATATGATAGAAGAGACCACAAACTTCCCATCAGACATTCACATGAAACGAATCCTTTTCATCAATTTCCCACATCATGGAGATCTTTATTACAAGATTTCAGCCATCGTACTCTCCAACCTTTTTCTTTGAACTTCATAGTCACTGTTTCTCTCATACAACCGACGCTCCAAAAATAATGCCTTCTATTTATTTCCAACAACCTAAATATATTCATGATAACAAAACTATGCCAAGATGGTCAAAATCTGAAGTAAGGTAATTCTTAGTTTAGATTTCTTTACATGCATAAGGATGCAGGCTAGTGAAAATGACATAACCAATAGTGATGGGTAGCTGAAAAGTAGCTCTATTTAGTTAATATTTTGTTCCTCGTATATATTGTAGCTTCTCTTAAGATAAATAGGAATAATCTCTTTCAGAGCACCTTTCTCTTTCATAATAACTCCTCAGTGTATTTCATTGTTTCTTAAGTTGAAAACAGGTCTAATTTCCAGAGATGGATTGAGGCTTGCATTGCGTAAAGATTGCCACAAAATGGAAATGGCGTCAAACCCCGAGATGTTTGCTTTACATTTCGTGCGAATGCCCTTGAGAAAGACATAAATCCGTCTCCCCAACATCAGCTAATAAAGCAAACTATTTTCTGTAGCCATGGTTAGGCAACCAGTTTAGGAGAACGAAAATTATTCATTCAAACCAGTTTTTCTCCGCTTTAAATTGACTTTCTGTTACATCCTACTCGTAAAAGAGGGGCTGGGTAAATTCATACGGTAAATTATGGGTGGATAGTGTTATAGACGCTAGTGGTGTAACTGTTTCCTCGAAGGAATTGATTCGTCGGGCCGAGTTAAAATATTCGACGAGGTTCTGCTTTGGAAGTGTATGAATCAATCTCTTCTTCCTACTCAACATATATGGGCTGCCTGGGATTTTTACAATTGTACAGCAACCAGTCTTAAGGTTGGAAAATTTTTGGTACAAACTAATTTTATCCACTTTTTAAAAACTTGACATTTGGTTTGTCTAGCGTTGATGAAGCCTGATGAAATCCAGTCGTATCCACGTTTCTTGTTGCTTCAGGTGAAATACTGACTTCCATTTTACCTATAAGATTTCAAAGAATGTCCTGATTCTCCAGTTAAAAGTATTTGTTCTTAAAATCTTCAAAAATGGCTTCACATTTAAATCGTAAAAACCAAACCCCCTTAACCAAATCGGCTGGGCGAATTTTAGAACACGTCGACTGCACGTCAGCTGAGGGGCTACACCCTCTCCTAATGAAGGTCCTGATATGACACTAAAACGATCTAATAATGAGTCTCCAGTCTTGGAACTTTGGGGAATGTGGAGTACCCCATCATTGCCATTACTCCCAGGTTCACTCTGACCTAGAGTATTAGTGCCTGTCAGGAGTCCGTCTGTGAGTCAAATAAAACTATTTAATCATTTGCTATACTTGAAACTATTTAACAGTGAGCAAACAATAATAATACTTCAAAAAATTCAACTGTACAAGAACAAACCAATACTTGAAAACATTTAAATGTGTGCAAGTAAGAGCAATACTTCAAACTGTGTTCAAATATTATGAATACTTGATAATTAAATGGAGGTGCCCGTGGTGTAATGGTTATCGTCGTAGGAAATTGACACGGCGACACGAGTTCAAATCCTGGACGTGACCGATTGCATTTCATACAGCACTGATACCCTTGGGAAAGGTATGAATCCAATTATTCTCCTTCCAGCTATGGGTAAATAGTAGGACAGACTGTTCTTCAGCCTTGGTAAAGCAACTAGTCTAGAAGAAGGAAAACTCTTAATTCAAACCTGAAAAACTCCGCTTAAAAATTGACTTTGTGTCATATCCGAGTGGTAGGAGGTGCCCGTGGTGAAATGGTCATCGTCGTAGGAAATGGACTCGGCGACATGAGTTCAAATCCTGGACGAGACTGATTGCATCTCACATAGCAGTAATACCCTTGGGAAAGGTATGAATCCAATTATTCTCCCTCCAGCTACGGGTAAATAGTTGGACAGAATGGTTCCTCCCCCTGGTGAGGCAACTAGTCTAGGAGAAGGAAAACTCTGAATTCAAACCTGTTAAACCCTGCATAAAAATTGACCTTGTGTCATATCCTGCCCGATAAATAACCATACTTGATAATTCAACTGTGTGCAAACAATAGCAATACCTAAAAAACAAATGAATTCAAGCTCGTTTAAAAATGTTTGTTACAAACTCTTCCCTTAAAAACATACGTATGAACAAAATTAAGCATTAAACAACCCTAAATGGTTGATATGCCATAAAATACAACCAACCAATATGAGCCTCTCGCAACTATTACCCTTTTATCCTGGGTTCCTGGCTTGATAAATGGCAGAAGATATAAAATGCAGTAATGTGCTGTTTAACATCTTTAAATTGTATGGGCAATTTAAAATATGTCATTACTTGAAATATTCGGACTATTGACCTCATCTTTATTGTTATCATCATATCGTGCTGGCAGCACGGATATCCCTGACCCTCTCTCGCCACTCCTCCTTATCGTTCATCGCCCTAGGCAGGTCTTCAGGACAACAACCTGTATCCTCACATAGCTGCTGAATGTACGTTCGTGCTGGTCGTCCTGCTTTTGCGCGGCCGTGTGTGGGGATCCATAAGAGTACATCTCTTATGAGTTCATCTCTGCTTCTCCAGCAATGTCCTGCATGTCTGGTTCGCCTAACTTGAATAGTTTTCGTGATAGGGGGCAGGTGGCCGTACAGTTGGTGTCTTGTGGGGTGTTGCTGCCAGGACTTGTTCAGGATTGCACGCAGCATTCTTGTGTAATTGCCATCTAGTTTCTTCTCCAGCCGTTTTGTTAGCGTCCATGTAGTGCATCCATATAGCAGTATCGATGTGACCGCTGCCTGGAAGAAACTGCGTTTCATTTTATCGGTTAGGTCTGATTTCCATATAGTCGATAGCCTATTGATAGCTGTCCATGCTTTCGTTAACCTCGTTTCGATGTCCTTTTCGGTTGATTCGACGCTGCTTCCTAGGTACGTGAATTTGTCTACTAGTTTAAGAGGCGTTCCTTTTAGAGTGGAGATGTCCACCGTTTGGTTATAGCACATATATTCCGTTTTGTGTGCATTAACATGGAGGCCTATGCTTGCTGCTGCTCGTTCCAAACTATGCAGAAGTGTTTCGGCTTGGTCAGGTGTATTTGCCAGTATCGCTATGTCATCGGCGTAGTCGGCGTCGGTAATTGTTGTTGCGGGGTATCTTCTGCTTCTTTTCTTCGTCAGTTCGAAGCCATTCTCTTTGATTTTGTCAATCGATGTTCTAAGTACGTAGTCTAGACAAATGATAAAGAGATACGGAGCCAGCGTGTCCCCTTGTAGTACTCCTGCTACAATGTCGAAGTATTCTGTGTCTCCATCTGGTGATCGTACTTTTACTTTAGTGTTTCTATAGAGAATCGTTATTGCCGCTACGGTTACTCACAACTTTTCAGCCGATAAATCCTTCGGCCTTCTTCATGTGTTTCATTTCGAACTTGGAAGTTCACACTGAATCTGTGCAATGGGTCAAGCAGTCGATGTCATCTCGAAGATCAAACGCAAGAAATTTATCTGATACTCTGACTCGCTCTGTCTAACTATCATTAAGTAATAAAAAAAGTCGAGAACCCGCTAATCATTAAACTGTTGAGTAGACTGAACTGTCAAATTGTATAGAAACCTTTATATGCTGGATCCCAATCCACTGTGTAGTGAAAGGATATGAAAGTTCAGACTCAGGAGCCAAATCGGCTTTAGATCTAACCTCCGACAATTTCAGTATTCCATATACTGACTTGAAACCCCAAATCAACGAATTCCTTCACGTAAAATAGCAACAACACTAGAATAACAACACCCATCATAAATTCTTCCAAATCCAGCCCACTTTGGAAAAATGGAGACCAGCTTTAAGAAAATCAAGAAGAGAAAAAGTCATTATATACTGATTGCGTATCGGTCACACAAGACTTACTCACTCTTTCATACTGAAACAGGAACAGCAACCACAGTGTTTGACATATCAAACACCTTGCACTGTTAAATACGTTCTCATAGAATTTAAAGCTTTCGCTCTCATCAGAAAGCGATTTTTCAAGGTGAATTGTTTGAGAGATCTGTTCGACAATGTCAAAATGGATGGCCTTCAATCCTTCTTGAGAGAGAAAGGGTTGTACCAAAAAATATGATGAAATGAAACCATTTAATCGTGAGAAAACAAATGAGATCCTGCTGATCTAAAATTTTATCTACAAATTATTCGTTTAGAATTCTTAGGTGAAACTGTATATGTATAGAAAACTGACACTGGCGTTAAATAACCTACAAGGGTTGATATGCCATAAAACTCAATCCAACAAACCAACCCAGAGAATCTCGAACTGAACCCTTTATTTGAACCACAGAAGTTGACATAAGGTTTATAAGTCTTAAAAAATCACTCTGAATCGTCTGGTAAGGACGTATGGTGCAGTGGGTCCTTCTAAGTGAAATCATCAGCAGGTGGTTGGTTCAACCTCAACACCAATAGCAATACTTGAAAGCATTAAACTGTAAGCCATGAAATAGTTGCTGGTAAATAGAAATATTCGTATTACATAGAAATATTTAAGTAAAGTTGGTGACCGTAGTCGAGAACGACCAAAATGCCCAATTTTCAATACCTACTACACATAGATTGCTACACTTTATCCTTGGTACCTACCTTATATTGCTGAGTGTTAAGCAAGGAGGTATCAAGTACCATTTTTAAAGTCTTTGGTATGACGCGACCTGGGATTGAACCCAGATCTCCTGGACCAATGGCGAACACTCTACCCAATAGGCCAATGAGCCGATTGCAAATATATAAAACGTTTTAACCGTGTAAAAATGAATGAACTCAGTCACTTAAAAATGTATCTCCAGAATGTGTTTAGAAACCATATATTTAATATATACGTATAAAAAGGGATTTTGCATTAAATGACCCACAATAGTTGATATGCTATAAAAACCAACCAACCAACCAACCAACAATAATAATTTTGAAACATCTATTTTATCCATCGATGGGACATTAACAGGTACAAACGCAATGTGTCTGAGTGGACCTGAGAGTAATTAGAAAAATTTATGCTTCACTCTTCAGAACTGGAGTCACATCAGTGAATACAGTTTAGTATCATACTCAAGACATATCCCTTTTCGGAATTTGGGGGTTTACTCTTCTGAACAGGATACAGTCAACGCATTTTAAGCATCGCAGCAAGGGCCTAGTCAAGGCAAAGGACATTTCGGAATTCAAACCAGCTTTATTCCGCTTTAAAATACCTTGTGTCGCTTCCTTCTCGTATAAGAGGGGTTGGCTAAATGAAAATATATTCTCGGGACGTTCAACATTTTTACACCCTATTTAAAAAACGTAATACATTTTTTTAGATTCTTCATTTCATGTACTTATTTATCATTTCGAAAAAAATGAAAAAAATAGGGTTTTGTCAAGAAAAAAACAAACTATTAACACACGCACACGGATATCTGTTTTGGGCGATAAAACGACAGAGTGGGCCACCTGCCTCCAATCACGAAAACTATCTAACTTAGACGAACCAGACATGCAGGACACTGCTGGAGAAGCAGAGACAAGCTCATAAGTGATGTACTCCTATGGACCCCCACATATGGCCGGGCAAAAGCAGGGCGACCAGCTCGAACATACATTCAGCAGCTATGTGAGGATACGGGATGTAGCCCTGAAGACCTGCCAAAGGCGATGAACGATAGGGAAAAGTGGCGAGAGAGGGTCAGGGATATCCGTGCTAGCGGCACAACATGATACTATTTACCAATCCCTCTGCTCGGGCAGGATATGACACAAGGTCAGTTTTTAAGCGGAGTTTAGTAGGTTTGAATTCAGAGTTTTCCTTCTCCTAGACTAGTTGCCTCACCAAGGCTGAATAACCTAGTCTGTCCTACTATTTACCCATAGCTAGAGGGAGAATAATTGGATTCATACCTTTCCCAAGTGTATTAGTGCTATGTGAAATGCAATCAGTCTCGTCCAGGATTTGAACTCGTGTCGCCGTGTTCATTTCCTACGACGATAACGACTACACCACGGCACAACATGATGAAGATGATGATGATGATGATGAATTAAATCAAATAGACTAAATTATTTCTTTAGTAAATAAAAGAAATTATATTTTTAGATTAATTTGAGAATTTCCCCTCAGGAACTGGTAAGACAGATTTAGATAGCTTAGAGGAAGCTTAATGATTTTTAATTTCATTATTTTATGACTACCGGACATTGGCATAATGGTTAGAGTGTTTGTCAATGGCCCGGGAGACCAGGGTTCAATCCCAGGTCGAATCATACCAAAGACTCAAAAAATGGTACTTGATGCTACCTTGCTTAACACTCAGCATTATAAGGTAAGAATCAAGGGTAAAGTGGAGCAATCCAGGGAAAGGTGTAGCGCCCCCCTACACCTTGGTGTAGAAGCTATCGAAAAGGGAGCCTTCGGATCACCCTCGACTACGGTCGCCAACTTTACTTATTTTATGACTATATATGTTATGGCGATATGTTTTATTTTAGTTTACTCATTTGAAATACGCTGGAAAACAGTAAAATTGCAATATCATTTATAGCAGTTTAAGTATATCACAATTAAAGAGATTGGTAATATAATTCTGCATCTGTGTCAGTAGTACTATATAGTTGCACCACAAGGATTTTCACGAAACACCCTGAGAAAAAAACTGGATGGGATTTGAACTGTTTTGAACTAATCATAGAAGCAGCACTCTGTAAAATAGAAGCTGCACAGCCACTTACCTCCCATCTCGGAAACAAGTAAAAGAAGCGATGGACATGGTGAGCACAGCCGAACAGGAAAAATTTACATTCCTTAGCTCTATGCGGTCACTGGGTGCTGTCTAAAGGATTTACAAGTGGTCAAATAATTTAATAAAACAAATGCTTAATAACAAATTGACTTACTAATATTAGATAGCAGTACTTGAAATCATTTAACTGTGTGCTGAGGAAAAAATAATGTCGAATAGAATTATTAATGTTAGATAGCAATACTTGAAACCATTTATTGTTCTGAATATGACATTAAACTGCGTCTGATTTTGAGGCTCTAGTCTTGGGATTTGGTGAATATGGAGTGTAACGCTACGGCGGCAAATAGAATATTGGTGTAACGCTATCCTTTAAAACAACACGAAATGGGATGGAAAATGTAAAAAGGGACTTAGTCTTTGCTTCATGGACCCGGACAAGTATGCTGTAGTTTTGTGTACGTGAGTGCTAATGGTCCTCTATCGTCCCTCCTTTTGCTTTGTCGGTTCCGCATCTTTGAATTTCTTTCTTATATAGCTTCCCTACGCAATCGTTAAATCACTCATAATCTTTAAAGCTTTTCAGCTGATATCAGTTTAATTGTTTCTCTTAATATATTTTGCTTACCGCTGATTCTAAAATATACTTGTCACACTTATTTCGATATGACTGAAATGTTTGTACAAAGCAAGGATTACTCAAGTCCTCTGACCTTAACAGCTCGAATCCCTGCAACTACGAACACAAAGTTAAGCTAGAAAACAATTTATTAGTAAAATAATAAACTGAAATTCCTAATTATTTTTCAGGAGTACTCTCAAGTTCTGGAAAACTAGTGACTGTGGGGTACGTCAATATTACTATTACTCGCAGTTCAAGCGGGAGTGGTAGTATCTGTTAGCTTCCCATCTATGGGTCAAATACGACTGTTCAATCTTTTACTCGAGATTACTATTATTGGTTATAAGAAACCAAATAGATTCGTGTAAGTTATGGGTCATTCTTATCTAATACGACAAAATAAAATTACTCATGTTCAATAGCAGTGCATAAACCAGTTAAACGTATGTACGCAAATGATTAATATTCAATATATTTATTAGAGTTAGATAGCAATTCTTGTAACCATTTAACTGTGTGTAAAAAATAATTCATCTTGCAAAGAATTATTGGTGTGACAAAGCAAAACTTGAAACCGTTCAGTAGATAGAATTATTGGTGTTAAATAGCAATACTTGAAACCGTTCAGTAGATAGAATTATTGATGTTAAATAGCAAAACTTGAAACCGTTCAATAGATAGAATTATTGGTGTTAAATAGCAATACTTGAAACAGTTCAGTAGATAGAATTATTGGTGTTAAATAGCAATACTTGAAACCGTTCAGTAGATAGAATTATTGGTGTTAAATAGCAATACTTGAAACCGTTCAGTAGATAGAATTATTGGTGTTAAATAGCAAAATTAGAAACCGTTCAATAGATAGAATTATTGGTGTTAAATAGCAATATTGAAACCGTTCAGTAGATAGAATTATTGGTGTTAAATAGCAATACTTGAAACCGTTCAGTAGATAGAATTATTGGTGTTAAATAGCAGTACTTGAAACCATTCAACTATGTATAAACAAATTTTTGATACCATTAACCGTGAGCAAACAAATGATTAACATTGAATTAGAAAGAATACTTGAATTACTAATGTTAAATATCAATACTTCTAAGTAGTTAATCATATTTACCCAACCCCTCCGCTCGGGCAGGATATGACACAAGGTCAATTTTTTAAGCAGAGTTTAACAGGTTTGAATTCAGAGTTTTCCTAAATATGAAGGTTAGATTTAGCTAATTGTTTTTATGGTATATTGATATATGATGGTTCTAACTTGTTAATTGAGTGCAAACGAATAATTAATATTGAATATAATTATTAGAGTTAAATAGCAATTCTTGAAAACATTTAACTGTATGCCAAATAATTTAAAAATAATCGTACAATCTATTCGCAAAATACGAGGATCATTCAATAAGTTGCCAGACTTTTTTGTATGGGCACTTTTATTGATAGTACACGCATGAAACTCTAGTCCCTTTCGAAGTAATCTCCTCCAGCTGCAATGCACTTGTTATACCGTTCCAGTAACTTCTGGAAGGCCCTATGGAAGTCCTCTTTGTGACCGTGTCTATGACCGTCGTCATAGCCTTTTTCATCTCCTCAATTGTCTCATAACGACAGTCTCCAAGCTTAGGGAATAACCAAAAGTCACAGGGAGCAATGTGTGAACTATAGGGAGGCTGAGGAAGTGTCTTGATTCCCATCTTGGTCAAATAGTCTGTGACAAGGATGGAGATGTGGACTGGTGCATTGTCCTGGTGGAAATGCCACTGACCCGATTTGAAGAGTGCTGGCCTCTTCCGAAGGAATCTCTTCCTGAACTCCTTTAAAACCTCAACATATTGACTCCTTCCACACCTCTCATAACCCCTCAAAGACTCCCTGCCTTCCTTGAATCTCTTGTGCCACTCAAAAACCGATGCTCGATTCATGCAAGATGGTCGAAAAGCAGTCTGAAGCATTCTATACGTTTGCTGCATTTTTTCCAAGATTAAAATAGAATTTTATTGCATGTCGTCCTTCTAAAGTGTCCTCACGTCCATATTGCATTTTTGAAATTCATCAGCTGTGAAAATCAGGCTTTAATAGGGTGTATTCCAATTGCTGCTGTAGCTGTTTATTTGAATCCGAAATCATAAAAATTGGCCAGTCATCTCATAAGATGTATAGCAATAACATACTGAATTTTTAAGTCTCCACGACAATTTTAAATGCCTGTACAAAAAGTCTGGAAACTTATTGAATGCCTGACGTATATATATATATATTGATATATGTATAAACAGATTTTGACATAAAATAACCATCATATATCAATATACCAACCATAAAAACAATTAGCTAAATCTAATCTTCATACTTAGTTCCAATATCAATGTATTAAGTCTCTATAAATTAATGAGGTTTACAACCTATCAAATTGGCAAAGAGCGTATTTAGTTGCAATATCCATGTTTTAAGAGCCAATATGTTTACAAAGTTTACGATCATTTTAAACAAGTACACTTCATACTTCGTTATAATGTCAATATTTTAAGAGCCAACATTTTAAGAGCCAATTAATAAGATGTGTGATCATTATAAACAGGTAAGCACTTCATACTTTGTTGAAATATCAATGTTTTATGTGTTTATAAAGTTCACAATCATTTTACACAAGTACATTTTATACTCAGTCATAATGTCAATGTTTTAAAAGCCAATATTAATGCACTCCAAACTCTTTTAAGCGTTATCTTAAAAAAGATCTATTTCACTTTTAGATGGAGAGCAGAAGTATACGTCGCCGCCTGCCAAGACTTGCCAGCCAACCAATATCTCCTCTACCCACCATCGTTGTAATTATTTCTATCAGCAACCGGGTTCTGGTCGAAACTGTACTAGCCAAGAGTCAGTTTCACAAAAAAAAAAAAAAAAATAACAAGAAACAAAAATGAATACCGAGAATTTATTTAACGTTTCTTTGTTTACTGTTCGACTTAATCCTCGGGTGGAAGGAGGTGTGTGACATCAACATTTGAATTTGGGCACTTATCCCACGATGTTGAAATTATTTCATTCTGTCCCACAGTTGGCTAACTCTTGATCTCCTCTTGACAAGCTATGTTGGGTGAGGTAGGACCCTAGAGCAATAGTCAAACCAATCGTTACTGCTCTGCACTGCTACCGATCTGCCTATGTCCTTATTGTTTCCTTGAATAGAAAGGACCTTTTCTCCCGGAAAAATAAACCTCTCGTGTAAACCGCCAAGAACAAATTTTCTTCAGAAAATTATACCCTTATCTACTGACTTCCGATTGTATTAACGCCGAAATCTCAGCAGGCTGCAGTTTGCCAAGCCCTGTACAAGGGCCATCCAATAAATTTTGCAATGAAATGACTGTTTTTACTATAATTTCCATTCTTTAAACACATTTTTCTTATCGAAAAACAAACTTTTGTATTCCTTCGGTATAAAAAGTTTTAGGTAGATTTTTTTGCCCTTTGCTAACTATACTTTTTACTTCATTATCGCTTGAAAACAGTGAGACACAGAAATATCTTAAGAGGACCAAATAAGAGTAAATCAGAGGGACCAATTCTGGACTGTAAGTAGGATGAGGCAAATATTCTCTACCAAACACACTTACAGCTTTATTTTTTTTCTGCGGTATGAGGCCTTCAATTCTGATGTCAACCTTTCGGGAACCCATTGAAAACTAACCTCATAAAGGCGAAGACATTATGATCGGTTTTATTGGTTCTAGCCACAGAAATATCTTTTTGTTCAGAAATGTCCTCTTTAGTAACTCTTCTGTCAGTCAAAATGAGTGGATTAACTTAATCTACTAGTTCAGATGTGTTCTCTTTTGTGGACCTAACTATCCTATTTTCATCTTGAATATCATTTTAACCTTCTTTAAAGAACTTAGTTGAATCCTTTACTTAAAACATACTTCTCCATACACATCAGAGCTTGAAAAAAATGATAATTGGTTGGTGAAAGATCAGAAGAATATAATGGATGCGGAAAGGGTTCATATTCCAAGTCAGCGAGTCTCAACAGTGTCAAACCATCAACATGTCCCCGAGCATTCTCATTAAACAAAATAATAACCAAGCTTGAACTCAAACAAAAAAAAAACAAAAAAAAAAAACAACTCCTCGCTTCTTTTTCATGATTAGGGATATGTAATCTTTAAAATAAATTTAAAAAATTATACAATTTTAACCACGTCTTTGTTTAATGGCATATCAATCTTTGCAAGTTATTTAATACCAAAGCCATCGTTCTAGAAGAACAGTAACAGTACAATTTTACCTTTGACTTTGTGTGGACACAAGATGCCAGCTCGAGAACTTGCAAACAGTGATCGCTAATAGAAACTAATGTCCAGAGAGAGAGAGAGAGAGAGAGAGAGAGAGAGAGAGAGAGAGAGAGTAAAACAATCCGTTTTGTTAGCTCGTCTTGTTGATAAATTGGTGATGATAATGAGCTCAGTTGAAAGATTGGTTTGGTTTAATGGCATATCAACCTTTGTAGGTTATTTAATGCCAAAGCTATTCTCCTAGAAGAACAGAAGTGGTACTATTTTACCCATAGCTGGGAAGATAAGGGGGTTCATGCCTTTCTCAAGGGTATTTTGTCCGAAAGTGAATGTAATAGCGTGATAGGAGTTCAAACTTAATTATTATGATTCTGCAGTCCATCGATTCAACGATTACACTCTGAGGACAACCCTTCGAATTTTAATCAAGAGGACATTAAGTGTTCGCCAATGGGGTTCAATCCTTGGTAGAGTTATCCCTGAGATTAGAAAAATAGTACTTGATGCCGCCTTGCTTAACATTCAGCATTATAAGGTACGTATCAAGGGTAAAGTGGAGCAATTCAGGGAAAGGAGTTGTGCTTTCTGCTACACCTCGGTGTAGTAGCTATTGAAAAGGGAGCCAACTTTACTTACTTTTTTTATACAACTACTTTTAAAGTGATGGGATTGACCAGAATTTAAACAATATTTTCCGAACAACCTGATTGTTCTACCGGATGTTTTTATGTTAATGAGTGTGTTAGCCTAATTCTATAATCCATTAATGTGTCGAGAAAGGTTTTTGTTTTTACACATTTTGTATGTGGGCTGGTCGATTGATCAAATTGCTTGACTGCGGCCTTAAACTAAGCGAGTTCGAACTCCAGTCTCGATCTTACGATTACTTCCGGACTAATAATAACCTTGTAAAAGTTACGAACCCTCTTATCCTTCCGGCAAAAGATTAAACAGTATTACTCCTGCTTTTATAACGGAATGGCTTTGGCTTTAAATAATCCAAAAAGAACAAAGAAAACAACACAAACTAAGCGTGGAGGAATCACCGTGGCGTAGTTACTATCGTGCTGGATTGTGACATCAAAGTGAGTTAAGATTTCAGTCGCTACTGTTCTACAAGGGAGGATTTGACATTTGATAACCAAGACGCCACCAACGAGCGTCATTGATATGACTGTAAAGCAGCAAATGGTGAGGATCCAATTATGCTGGAGCTTTGGGGAATGCAGATTTCTCCTTTATAGACGTAATATAATTATTAGTATTGGTTTCGAATGTGTAAAATAATAAAACTCCGGGAAAGAAATGTTCATTATGAAACAGAAATAGATTGATGTTAAATATGAATAAACGAAGGCGTCTAACTATGAGTAAATCATTTTTATTAGGCATAATTATCAGAAATTATAATCGTCAACTAAGGTGTATCATAACTTGAAACACTATGATCGCTTGCAAACTAGTAGCGTTAGATAATGGTACATGAAACACTATGGTCGCTTGCAAACTTGTAGCGTTAGATAATGGTACATGAAACACTATGATCGCTTGCAAACTTGTAGCGTTAGATAATGGTACATGAAACACTATGGTCGCTTGCAAACTAGTAGCGTTAGATAATGGTACATGAAACACTACGATTGCTTGCAAACTAGTAGCATTAGATAATGGTACATGAAACACTATGATCTCTTGCAAACTACTAGCGTTAGATAATGCTACATGAAACACTATGGTCGCTTGTAAACTTGTAGCGTTAGATAATGCTACATGAAACACTACGATTGCTTGCAAACTAGTAGCGTTAGATAATGGTACATGAAACACTATGATCGCTTCCAAACTAGTAGCGTTAGATAGTAGTACTTGAAATCATATAACTATCTGAAAACAAAAGGCAATTATTAAATGGGAATACTTATTTTAAATCCTATGACATATTAGATAGGAATGCTTAAACCCATACAACTGAGTGAGAATAATTTCTATGAGAAAGGAATACTTGACAACATATATAACTGGGCAAACAAATAAATATAAGTTTGATTTGGTTTCTTTGTTTAATGGCATATCAAACTTTGTAGGCTATTTAATGCCAAAGCCATTTTCATAGAAGAACCGTAGTGTTACTATTTAACCCATAACTGGGAGGATAAGGGGGTTCGTACCTTGCCCGAAAGTAACCGTCATAGCGCGACTGGAGTACGAACTCGCGAACTACGATTCTGCAGTCCATCGCTTTAACCATTACACCACGTGGATAATAAATATAGACAAATAAAAAATTGTTATAATGTAATGGAAAATTGAAAGTAATCATCATTACAATTAAAATATAAAATTATTTTTTTTTGTCTTAATTAACCATGAAAACTTGATACACCATTCCATAAATGAGCCAAATGGACTCTTTTTCTTTGCGAAGCGTTGTCCAAAATTTATTCATTTTTGTAATTGTTATATGTGTTTGAGAACGTTTCTGAATTTTTGAAAATGTCTAATTCAGTCTCCTTGACTCCCAGCCCACAAAGAATCTTACAGTGTCTACGAAGGGTATCTATTTTCATGTATGGTAAACATTAAATATAATTTAGATACGAATATATTTCTTATCTTTCATTCTTCTCATGAAATTATAGGAGAACAAAGCATTCGAAGGAAAATATTTATTCAAACTTGCAGAAGTGAGATAATGGCCTTATACATCCATATGATCACCATAGAAATGACTCGATCAAATGTAAACAGTGAAACCAAAGAAGAAGAAGAAGAAGAAGAAGAAGTGACAGTATATACCTGTTTAGAAAGAAAAAAAAACATTTATGAAGTTTTTGATTGCAGAAATTGACAGCAAGGGAATTGCGAAAGAAGTGTAAATTGAACACTTACGTTGAAACTGTAAAGAGTACGCTGTTGGAAAAAAGAATGCAAGAAAGAAGATGAAATCAAGAGAATTCAAGTAAAAACGCTAAATGAAATAGCATTTAAGAGAGAATGCTACTTGAAAAGGAATTTATAAAAGAACGTTATGGGAAATAGAATTCAAGAAAGAAAACTATTCGAAGGTGAATTATTGAAAGTATGCAATAGGAAATAAAACTTAAGAACGTGCGCTATAGGAAATAGATATAAAGAAAGAATACGAAATAAAATTAAAAAAAGAACGTTGAATAAAATAGAATTTAAGAAAAAATGCGTGAGGGAATAGAATTTAAAAAGAAAGATATATTAAGTAGAATTTAAGTATGATAAAACTATTTCTTTTGGCTTAGGATTACACAAAGGATAAATAAGAAATTAATGTCAGTTAGGAGTTACGAAAATTTATTCAACAGGATCTTCTACTGCCAATAGTGGTGATAGTTATGGAGTTTATAAGTGGTTAACTGTTAACGTGCGAAATAAAGTTTTGTTTTCACTTATTTTGTTTCAAATTTTACAGGAATTTATGTGATAATAATTCCATTATTTCAAATGATTTTCGTTAACTCATTGTTATGGAGAAATGTTCCGTTTGTACATTGTTCAGTAAGAATTAAATAAGAATATATACCTTATCTTCCAATCAGACAATAACATGTTTTTGTAACCAAACAAAAGATTACTGAATAAGAAATAACCAAAACTGAGGTTAGGAAAAAATGTAAATATTTATAAAATAAAGAAAATACAATACTCGCCAGCGGCGTGAAGAGGGTAAACCTATGCTCGTAGTGACTACTTAGTCAGCATATTGGTATTTGTCGTACGTCCCACCAACCAGACGAGTACGGCACAAAGCCTTTTCAAGTTGGGTCCGAGCGCAGGGCCGTAGCCAAGACACGCCAAGCAGCTCCAAAAATGCCTTAGGTCTCGACGGCATTCCTCGAAAAAGTAGTGTCTCAGGTGTCAGGCGATAAACCTAGCCCCTCCATGAAGGGTTCAAGCCTGGGGGACGGGTAAGCTCAAGGAGGATTGGCCGCATGACGTAAATGCTGGGTTTCCTCGGCACTCACGTCATGCACCCTCGACTGAGTAACCATAGACCTAGTCAGCATATTATACCTCCCACAATAGAGTCCAAGGTATTTATGACACAGGGTACACACCCATTAATGTTCATAGGTAGGTTATATAACAGGTTGATAGACTTCTGCTATCCTGCTATCACCAATGATTGTCTGGACCCCCCATTCTGCATTCAGTTATTATAATTATCATAATTTTAAAATAATCTTTTTCTATGCTGAAGAACGCACGCTGTTTCGTCGAGAGGAATAGAATTATTTTGTTCGGAAGAATAAATAACCAGCCACTTTCCTGCACACACTTATTTTATTCATTTCTGGTTGATTAGTAACCGTATAAGACGTAGCGGACCACAGATGGAAAATTACTTAACACTTTCAATGCTCTCTGCTAACTAATTAACCCGTTCAAACTATTTTCAAAGTATTTTCTAATCCTATGTACTTAATCCAGTCATAAGCATGGGTTCAGATGACCCTGGGTTCACTATACATCATTCAAACCGAGTGACATTCTAGCGTTATTATTTATGCTGCGTATCGATAATAACCTAATTTTTATGCCACACCCTGTGTCGATAATAGATTTAAATAATCTATTATGCAACACATGATGCCCATAGCATTTGAAAAATTGCCATAGATATGATGATATGTAAATCAATGGCGAAATATAACCTGGAAAAAGACTGAATGAGAAAGCAAAAGACAGAAGTAATCAATTAAGAAAAGAATAGAAAGATGAATAGAACATTCATGCAGGTTTTAACATCAACAGAAACAGAGCAGAAAAGAAACTGAAAGAGATTTCTGAAATCAACGTCCATGTTTAAATCGTACAAAGAGCGCTACCTGAAATAGAATTCAAATAAGCTGAAACTATTTTTTTAAAAATTTAATAAACAAACGAAGAGACGAGACTAGATGGTGCTTAAAAGATTAACAAACTGAGATGACTTTAAATAAAAAATATAGGATTTACTGATGAGAAAGATTTTAAGTATGATAGCCCCGATAAACTGTACGGGGTACTTTCAAAGGAAATCACTTGCAGAGAGTCATAGTTGCCTTAGCATCCGAAAGATCACCTTAGATAAGGGGTGTCCTCGTGGTGTAATGGTTACAGCGATGAACTGCGGAATCGTAGTACGCGAGTTCGTACTCCAGTCGCGCTATTACGTTCACTTTCGGGCAAATACCCTTGGGAAAGGTATGAACCCCCTTATTCTCCCTCCAGCTATGGGTAAATAGTAGGACGGACTAGGTTCTTCAGCCTTGGTGAGGCAACTAGTCTAGGAGAAGGAAAACTCTGAATTCAAACCTGTTAAACTCCGCTTAAAAATTGACCTTGTGTCATATCCTGCCCGAGCGGAGGGGTTGGTAAATAGTACCTTAGATAAGAAGTTATCAAGCACAATACTAGAATAAACTCCTGGAAAATGAAGATGAATGAAAGAAGAAACGACTGAAGTTAACAGCCGAGAAGATAAAAGAAACTGTAAAAAGGACAGTTACTAGACTTTTATTATTTGTAGAAACAGCAAGTGGACAATAGAGAAGTAAACGTCCATGAGGAAATTATAAAAATACAATTGTAGTGTGCTTTTTCGTTTGGTTTGGTTTGGTTGGGTTTTATGGCATATCAACCATAGGAGGTTATTTAATGCCAAATCCTCTTTATACATATATATTAAATATTTATGATTTGGTTTCGTTGGGTTTTATGGCATATCAACCATAGGAGGTTATTTAATGCCAAATCCTCTTTATACATATATATTAAATATATATGATTTGGTATGGTTGGGTTTTATGGCATATCAACCATAGGAGGTTATTTAATGCCAAATCCTCTTTATACATATATATTAAATATATATGATTTGGTTTGGTTGGGTTTTATGGCATATCAACCATAGGAGGTGATTTAATGCCAAATGCTCTTTATACATATATATTAAATATATGATTTGGTTCGTGAACGCATTTTATCGATAACATTCTTAAAGGAGTCTGAGTTCTTTTTTTTTGCATTCAGTTAAATAGTTTTAAGTATTGCTATATAACAGTCACTGTTTAACATCAGTCATTTGTTGACACACGGTTTGTTCTATGTGACCTCATCAGATACTACCACTCCAGGTCAGAGTGGACATGGAAGCAATGTTAATGAAGGAGTACTGTCGCATATCGTACCGCTGGACAAACAACGAAGAACTCGTAGATATATGAAAATATCATCTATATTTTTATTCTTCGACGGTAACGTTTGTGTGAAGTAGGAATACAGTCAGAGAGAGTTCGCACATATCTTTCTTCTGTAGCGGGGACCCTTTTGTGAAGTAGTGCGACGCTCGGAGAACACACTCGAGGTAGCTGACAGGTCTGCTTGAGTAACCAGCGGGTTTCACCCTTCGCTTGAGCGACCAGCGGATCTCTGCCTTGAGTTCATAATTACAGACCTTATATTGTCTTTTCAAGTCCTATGTGGAAATGTGAACATTCCCTTCGCCTCACGTATTTTCTGTTTATGGCTGGTTATCGGACTTTATATACTTCCGGTAATTTGTTGATCTTATCTGCAAACTGAAATATCTGTCACTCTCTCCATAGGCAATAAATTATATTCTTCGCCATTCTCCTTTATTTTCTCTTTCCTGTGAAACCACTTTGTTAATGTTATCTTGCGACTGCATTGAATCTGCTAAGTTCATCCACGTCGCCAGCTTAGTCAGTATATTACAGTACCCCACATTCCCCAAATATACATGGCTGGAGCCTCGCTGTCAGACTGTTCAATGTCATATCAAGGACCCTCGTTGAGGTGAAGGGGTCTTACCCCTCTGCAGAGATGCAATCGGTGTATTCTCCCGCCCCACCTGGCTGGGCCGTCAAGTATGGTTTGTTTGTTTGTTTTAATGGCATATCAACCATCAAAAGTTATTTAATGCCAAAGCTAAACTTGTACAAGAATATCAGTACCACAATTTACCTCATAGCTGTGGCGGGGAGGGGTCAATAACTTTCCAAAGTGTATTAGTCAGAAAGTGGACGTAATAGCGTGGTTTGAGTCAATCATTTTAGACATTACTTTATTGAGTCTACTGTCATTGAATATGCTGAAATTATTTTTGTTGACCCTAGAATACAAATTAAAAGAAAAAACAAACAGACAAAAAAAAAAAGCAATAGACAAATAAACAAGAAAATGATATTTAGAGTCTGATAATAATTTTCGGACACTGAAAATATATGTCTGCAATCAAAAGTGATTATTATCTTGTAGTTTAGGAGATTTGACGTATTAGTTTGGATAAAGTTTTGTTTTCCTGCATTTTGATCGAGCGACTGATCGATTGATTGATTTTAACATGTCAATTCATCTAGGGTTATTTAATGCCCAGACATTACAAAACTGCATTCATCGTCTATTCATATTTACATTTTAACGTTGTTTTTTTCTTAATTTTTCTTTTTTTTTTTGTGCATAGTCCTATAACGTAGGTAATTTTTTTAAACAGATGGGAACCTAACAAGTACTAAACCTGAGAAACAAATAGTCAGCCCCGGGCTGTAGAATGCACTGACTGCATATCTAGCATGTGAGTAATACCTAAACAACAAATGTCCTGTATAATGGCAATATAGAATTGTGATAGTGAGGCCCCTAAACTCCCAGATTGCCCAGTCGGCTGGGGCTGTAAAATACACCGACTGCTTCTTTGCTGAGGGGTAAGAGGAGTATGACACTAACAATCTGCGGGTTAGGTTCCAGTAATGCAGGATCTTTGAGGAATGCAGAGTAATCCTTTATTGCCATCGCTCCCACGTTCACTCTGGTCTCGATTGGTAGCCCCTGAGATGGGCCATTTCTATGGGTCAAATAAAACTAAACTCTGTACTTATGCTAAACTGAATTGCTTGAAATAGAACTTTTTTGGCATTTAAATTGCGTGCTTCATTTAAAGTGCGAACTTATGCTAAACTGAATTGTTTAAAATAGAACTGTTTTTGCATGCTAAACTGAATTGTTTGAAATAGAATTGTTTTTGACAATGAATCTGTACTTACCCTAAAGTGGATTGTTGGAAATAGAACAGTTTGATATTTAACTGTGTGTAAACAAAAATATACTTATACTAAACTGAATTCTTTGAAAAAAACCTGTTTGGCAGGATATGACATAAGGTCAATTTCTAAGCGGAGTTTAACAGGTTTGAATTCAGAGTTTTCCTTCTCCCAGACTAGTTTCCTTACCAAGGCTGAAGAACCTAGTCTACCCTACTATTTACCCATAGCTGGAGGGAGAATATTTGGATTCATTCCTTTCCCAAGGGTATTAGTGCTATGTGAAATGCAATCAGTCACGTCCAGGATTTGAACTCGTGTCGCCGTGTCCATTTCCTACGACGATAAGCATTACACCACGGGCACCTCCTAATATATATTTATAGGACATACTCGCGAGGTTTATTAATGACGGACCAGAAATAACGCGGTGACGTCTAACAATGGGACCTCAGAACTGATAGAAAAAGAAAACAAAACAAATAGAAACACGAACAAATATTATCATTATATTCGAAAATTATTGAAAAATTATTACAACAGCCCAGAGTAACGAAGTTTTGCGCTGCACAGGAAAAACTGATACTGGCTTGGTTGCTTAGTAATAAGATCGCTATGCCCATACCTAGGTCCGATTAGTGAAGGATTTGGTTGGTAAGGTTATTCAATGCCAAATCAATTTTTATACAAATAATCAGTTTTATTTCAAACAATTCAGTTAATGGTATAGTGTTCGCCTATGCGCCGGGAGACATGGGTTCAATCCCAGGTCGAGTCATACCAAAGACTTTAAAAATGGTAGTTGATGCCTCCTTGGTTAAAACTCAGCAATATAAGATACGTATCAAGGGTAAAGTGGAGCAATCCAGGGAAAGGAGTAGGCCCTCCCCTACACCTCCATGAAGTAGCTATTGAAAAGGAAGCCATCTGGTCGCCCTCGACTACGATCACCAACTTTACTTTACTCAAAGAGGTTTAATTGTCAAAAACATTTCTATTTCAACCTATTCAGTTTTGTCAAACAGTTCTAATTCAAACAGTTTAGTTTAGTATTAGTATGGATTTTGTTTACACACAGTTAAATGTCAAAAGAGTTCTATTCTAAACAATTCAATTTAACGTAAGTACACTTTCAATGTCAAAGACAGTTCCATTTCAAACAAGTCAGTTTAGCAAAAGTTCGTACTTGAATTGTCAAAAACATTTCTTTTTCAAGCTTTTCAGTTTAGTCAAACAGTTCAAATTCAAACAATTCAGTTTAGTATAAGTACGCAGTTTAGTTCTATTAACCCCATAGATAGGGCCCTATTAGGTGCAATCGCTCCGAGCCTGAGTGGATCTGGGAGCGATGGCAATGAAGGGGTGATCCGTATTCCCCAAAGCTCCGGGCTTCATTGGAACCTCACCATCAGATTGCTTAGTGTCATATCCAGGACACGCGTTGGCGGGTGAGTCCTAGACCTCCCCAAAGGTGCAGTCGGAGTATTCTACCACCTCAGCTGACTGGGCAAGATTTCTGAAGGAGTTTCTTTGTTCACGTGCTCACTGAACAATATTTCAAATATCGCCATGTAATCTCAAAATCAATGTCTCCTCAAAATTTTGGAAAATTATACTATGTATCTTATTTAGCCTTAAAAAAATACTTTTTTTCTATATTTCCAATATTCAAGTCTTATAAAACAATGGCTTCATATTTTTACCTGGTGTCTTTTAACTTTTACCTGGTATCTAAAACTTTTTATACTTCTTTTTTTTTTTGTTTATTCATTTATTCACAGTAGATAAAATGGCCACAAAGAGAAAGTTATAGCATTTCTCCAAACGGAATAAAGCACTTTACATAGAGATTATTTTCAACTAGTATGACTTTCTTCATCTAAATTTTAGTTTCTTTTTGTAAAATAAAATAACTTGTTTCATAAAACAATTGACTTTTTTTTATTCTACCCAGTCATGAATAGTTTGCTTTATTCCCATTTATGTACTTAAATGGAAGGCACAAGGCCTTGAGGTTTTGGGGGGAGGGGAAGTGAGCGGTCATTCTATTCTCTATGTTCTAAGAGGACCTAGCTTGCCACATTCGCCGACCCATTCAACAATACAATATATAACAATTCATTCATCGCCATATGCGCAGCAATCACCAAAATAGTTTGCCGTTAGAATAGTGGCCAAATTTGTTTAAAAAAATTAAAATTTAAACTTATTTTTTTTTTGCTAGAATATATTTTCCTTCTTTATGACAGTAATGCAGTGCTAATGTTATTTTATAGAAACTTTATTGGTTTGGTTGTATTTTAGGACATATCAACCCTTGTGGGCTATTTAATGCCAAAATTCTAACCTGAAGTAACTAGAAGGAATCGAAATGCTGTTCCACTAATGAACCAAACGAAATATATTACTGACATTGTTAATTATTAATGATTTAAAATATTGCAATATAACAGAAATAATTCTGTTTTCAGACAGTTAAATGGTTTCAAGTATTGCTATCTAACACTAATAATTCTAACTATCAACCTTCATTCAATTGCTCCCAACTAAATGGTTTAGAGCATTGATATCTCATCCTAATAATTCAATTTAATATTGCTCTTTTATTTACACACAGCTGGGTGTTTTCAAGTATATTAAATGATTAGATAATTCTATTCGACTCAAAGAGGGAGGCCATAAAAGGTAGTTCCACTCCGGGTCAGAGTGAACCTGGGGGTAATGGTAATGAAGGGGTATCCACATTCCCAAAATATCCAGGATCAGAACCTCACCATTAGAATAAACCTTCTCGTTGTGGAGAATCTTACTCTTTGTCAGAGTTTTAGTTGGCGTATTCTACAGGCCCAATCGACCGGGTGGACGGAAACTTGAAAAAATTAAAATATCCGATAGATCCTGTAGGGCATCTGGAGGTGTAAATTCAAATCCTGAATATATTCACTTTTTTGTTATTCGTTTTTAATCTTTCTGCAAAGAAACAAATTATTGTTATAAAAGTAAAATATATATGTTTAATAGATGGAAATCCGTGCTTCATCAAATTTACCTGGGGCAAAGTGGATTAAGTTATTTAAATCAACAGCATATTTGTTTTTCTAGATTGAGCAAAGGAAATATTTTTGAAACACTTTATTATTTACAAATAGTTGCACAAATCTGAATATATAAATTTTTTTCTGGAAAATGAGAGCCGATTTGGGAATAGGGTGGTCATAAGGAAAACTATCTTCAGTTAAAAAAAAAAATTGTTTTTTTTTTTTTTTTAAATAAATCTTTCCAGATTGAAAATTACACGTGTTGTGTCAAAAATTGCAGCAATAGTTGCTTTATGTTATCTGTTTTTTTTCGGATAATCACCACTTGTTGTCCCTTGTTCATGGAATATGATCCGGAATGTTAGTAACTGTGTCTCATTAATGGGGAATTGTTTAAAAACTATTGATATTCGATAGGACTGTGTGCCAAAAATAACCTTTTAAGAAACAACATGAGAAAGGTAAAAGATTGAACGTCAATTAATGCAATTGCCTATTTTTTTTAGATAAGTTAATGTCTTTTGGGAAGGTATGAATCTGTTTTCTTATCATTTATGAGCAAAGAGTAAGGACATATTAAATTCTTTAGCCTTTGTTAAGCAAGCAATCTAATAAAAAGGAAACCGAATTCAGACTAGTTTTACTCCGCTTAAAATTTGGCCTCGTGTCACATCTTTCATTTGGTAGAGAGGTTGAGTAAATTCTTACGAAATAATCACGCATGTTCAATTTAGAATCGTTTCGAAAGATATAATAAAGGAATCTAAAGATTGAGATTTTAAGGTAAAAGTGAAATTTAGTTTTTATAGTAGAAATTAACTTAAGATTTTAACAGAATAGTTGAGTAAAAATCTCCCAGAAAATATTTTCAATTAAAGCCGTAAAAAATTGATTATTTGTTATTAACCAGACTGAATTTTAGGGCAGTATATTTGGAAGATAACAACGGAAGACAGTTTTTTTTTTCTCCAAGCGTTCTATTAAAACCTCAGTGAAGCAATCATACATTAATTTTGAAAGAAACACTTCCCGTGAATTGATTTTTATTTATTGTGGACTTTTTGTCTCTATCTTGATAATTTTTTGTGTTGTTTCTTCTTTCACTAGGTTTCGGCCAAATTTCACCTCTGGCCTTCCTCAGGTTATTTACCGCGACCTCGGATAGGAATGATGAGTCTTGTAATCGTATCCCCAGTAATTACTGCCTTCCATAGTTGTCTTTCTCAGATTAAGAAGCCTTGTCTCAAAATGATTCCAATTAAAGACTGAAACAATTCCCGTTTTATTCTATCGGAGGAGTAAGATTTTCATTTTGAAAGGTTACAAAAATGATATTTTCTAACTCCGGTGTATTTTACAGAACATGACAATGGTTGCAACTATTGTATCTTTTAAACTAAGTCTGTAACATAGTCATTCAGGAATACGTGAAATAGACATATTCATACCGGTACGCAAAACGTTCATAATGTCCATAATGCACACACACACACACACACACACACACACACACACACACACACACACACACACACACACACACACACACATATATATATATATATATATATATATATAACATAGAAATCCCAAAACACGAAAACACTTACGACTTCTTAGTTCAGGTACGAAACTTTTTATTATCTTTGAGTTTAAAGGTTTTTCGACATAAGGAGAGAGATACCATCTTTCTATGCTGACTTTTCCATCTGCCCTAAACCACATGTGACACCTGCCGCCAGTCCTCGGCGAGCAAGCGAAAGTCAACCGACTTCTTCCGAGGCAAAACTCAACTCTCTGACTTTTCTCGAATCTCAGCCCACGCTTCCGGTGCGTGACGTCACTCACATCCCTGGTCACAATTTTCTATCTGGGATTTTTATTGTGACATCTCTGAATGACACGTCCGCTCCGCGTGCGCATGAACACCTGCGCTCATGTTTGCTCATATTTGCTAAGCGAAAGGTTCTCAGCCTAACTAAACCGAAAGGCAAGATATATAAAACAAAATCCCTTTGCCATTATATTACAAGTCTGCTGCCCGACTGTGATTGTCATGGCAGAGTTGAAGTTCTTTACAAATGAATATTATCTCACTGGTTACACCTAATCATGACCCAGTACCGGACTAAGCCAAGCTTGGTGAATATTGAGGAATTAATTATCTTTTCTCATGTTGTTAAAAAACTCTGAGAAATTAATTTCTATTTTTTCTTTGCTGATTATTTCTTGACTGTTAATGGTTTGATTATATAACATCTTGCCCCGGGAAAGTAACCCACGTATCCAGGCCTCTGTGATAGAAAAGGTGAGTGGGTTCATGTCATTAAACGCCTTACCACAGTTTTATCAGCTGGCCAGCTTTTTATTTATTCACTCTTTTCGCTTGCAGATAGATTCTTATTTATTCACATTATACCCAAAATGTTGTCCCTCTCTTCATATCTATCTATCTATCTATCTCCACACACACACACACACACACACACATTCATAAATATATGCATACATACACACACACATACACACACACATATATATGTATATATATATATATATATGACATCTTTCGGGGAAAACCCGGGAAGTAAGTTTCTGTTACTTATTCGGTCCTCTAACGGAATCTATTTACGAATTGAGATGTTTTTTCAATATTTATTGCATTGTAATTAACTCAGTTTTATTTTCACGTATTTCCGAAAAAGTCAGTATTTCGAACCATTCGGTTTTAGCTTTTTCTTCTCACGACTAGTCGTTTTCTATTCTTCATTATTTTAAAACTTTTAATGAAAAAATCAATTCAGGTAACTTGATCATGTACTAGAGCTGACATCAATTCAATTTAGCCGCCTTCATCCTCATTCACCGCCTCGATACGGATCCGGAACAAGGAGCAGGCCTTTTCCCCAAGGGCCGGCGGGAGCTCGGCGAATATTCGGTGGATGGCGGCGATCAGGCTGGCTTTGGTGTTGTGAGAGGTCATGTTGGTGATGTTCTCGACGTATGACCAAACGAAGAAGCCCAGCAGGTTCAGGTCCGGGGAGGAGGGTGGTCAGTGAGAGAAGGGTACAAAGTCCTAGCACTCCTTCTAAAACCAAGCCTAGGTCTCCTTGGACTTGTGGGCCGGCGTCGAGTCCCGCTGCCACACCCAGGGTCTGCCACCGGCCACCTGATTGCACCAGGAGATCACAACGCTCTTCAGCACATCCAGGTACACTTTGGTGTTGACTTCCAAGCCGACTTTGAAGATGTGAGGTGGCATGATGTGGCCCTCACATGAAACCACACAAAAACCATAACCATAGCCGGAAACTTTGTTTTCATCACCCTTGGCACGTCCCTGTTATTCGAGGCAATCCAGATTTGCATTTTGAAGGTGCTGGCAATGGTCCTGTTATCATAACTTGGATCGATAGAGAGCATGAGTTGTACAGCGGCGCATCTCCGATCTCGCTCGTTGAACATTGTGTCACTTTCAGACATGATAGAAGGCTCTTATCGCTCTTGGGATTTCTACACATCTGGCCAACAAGTTGATGGTCTGCAACAAAAAAAGAAAACCGGTTTTCATGAAACGGAAATGGAATCATGTCGTTTTTTCTAGGGCGACAATTTTATCGTTCTACCCTATATATATATATATATATATATAGTGGTGGAAATAAGTATGAGACACCCCGTTAAATTCTTAACAATTTTCATATCACCACACAAATTCTTCTGAAAATTTGTGTTTAGTAACTAGTTCTGATGGGTATTAGTGAGCATAAATCGATTTTATAAAAACCTTCCATCAAAAAAGTTATTAACGAAACTTCGTTTTCGAGCGTGGAAATAATTATAAGACAGTTTTGTAAATTTAATATATTCACGTTCAAAAATATACGACCAAGATACAAACAAGTAAAATAGACATATTCATACGAATACGGAAAAACGTTCACAAAAGTTCATAAACATAGGAATCCGAAAACACTCGAAACACTTCCGACTCTCTGTTTTGGTTCAGCTCGGAAACTTTTTATTACCTTTTTGAGTTTAAGGTTTTTCGACATGAGAAGAGAGAGACACAATTTCTTTCTATGCTGACTTTTCCATCTGACTCCACCACGTGGCCTCGGCGAGCTCTGGAAAATCAACTTCCTTCCCCTAAAGTCGAATTTCAACTCAGTTCTTTTTTTCAAATTTCAAAAGTCTCAGCCCACCGCTTCCAGGCATGACGTCATTCACGTCCCCATTTCCTTTCTGGAGATTTTATTGTGACATCTGTGATTGTTACATCCACCCCGCGCGCGTGTGTGAACACCTGCACTCAATGTGTGCACCTAACTAACCCATGCACTAAGCTGAAAGGTTCCCAGCCTAACCAAACCGAAAGGTAAGATATACAAAACGCAAAATGATGATATAAAAAAATTCTTCCGTAATTATATAACAAAAATGTTTATCTGGTTTACTTCAGAATGTCAAAGGAAGAATAAGTGCATGCGCAGATTATAAAAAGACTCTTTTGATTTCAAGCCACGTTCGTTCTAATCATTTTATAATTGAATACAGTTACTTCAAAATGCCTAGGAACTCCCTGCATAATGAAAAAGGAAGAGGGAAAATGTTTGCCTATAAACTGGAAGGAAAATCTATAAGTTTCATTGAAAGGGAAATTGTTGAGGTCTCGAACGGTTGTGAGAAATTATCTAAAGGACCCTCAATCGTATGGCAGCGGAAAACGTCCAGATCGTCCACCTAAGATTAGAAATGTAGCCAGACGTGGACTATTTTGAGAAGCTTCTAAAATACAATTAAGTTCAAGAGATCTGCAAAAATCTCAGTATTTACCTTTCACTCCAAGAAGAGTTCGTCAGCTTCTCCATAAATTGAAAAATCTCGTATATGGAAACAGGAAAACAGCCCCTGATTTAACTGCTAAACAAAAGAAGAAGCGCGTTGATTGGGTAAAGAAAAAAGTAGTATGGACAAAAGAGAAATGGGAAACTGTGGTGTTTTCTGATGAGAAAAATTTTAATTTGGATGGGCCCAACGGCTCCCAGTGTTATTGGTATGATTTAAAAAAGGAAAAGCAGTTGTTTTCAAAAAGAATATTTGGTGGAGGATCTGTAAAGGTTTGGGTAGCTTTTACTGCGTCTGTTATTAATAAAACATGCAACGACTTCCATCTATCGGAATTGACAACTGACAATTTCAAATGTCCAATTTTTGTGTTAGGCCTAGTTTCGAATAAAGATAGCAATATGCGTAGACGAATCCTTACGAAGCAAGAAAACGAAAAATATGTCGCTTCAACATTTGGCAGATTATTGCCAACAATATGTTAACATAAATCAAGACTCACAAAAAATTGAAGAAGTGAGCATAGCAAACGTCAGGAAAATTCATAGAAAACATCATTCATTATCCCCTAGACGGAATTAAAAGTCCCCTTCAAGAACTAATAAGAACCATAAAAAAACCCTCCTAGCGCATGCTATGGATGCAGACAGTTCCACTGGTACAATGATTGCCCTTACAAGTACAAAATTTGTAGGAACTGCAACAGGAAGGGACATAAAATGTCGAGCTGTAGGAAATTAAAACAAAGTCGAGTTAAAATCACTCAAATTGATGATCAAGAACAAAACGTTAGGATATACTTTTATGTAAAAATCAAAAACAAAAAGGTAAAAATGCAACTCGATTCGGGTTCTGACATTTCTATCATAAACACTCAGACTTGGAAAAATATTGGGAAATCAACACTCTTTAAGTCCAACAAAATCGCCAGAACCGTGACAGACAGAAAAATAAACTTTGTAGGCGAAGTTTGGTTGAACATAAATTTTAAGTTCATCTATTGAAGACATATAAATCAATTACAAAAACGTATCACCGATGAACAAACAGAAACCCCACAAATCGAGGAGGATGATTTACAAGATCTCTATGATACCTTCGACCTCCAAATGCCTCAAGCTGAGCAAGAACCTAGATTGAAAAGAAAGCGGAAAGCTCCCCCACAATTCATTATTGACCCAAAAAGAAAGAAAATACTAAAATTCACAAAAAAGAAAAAGCTTGTCAAGAATATTGAAAAACAATTTTAGGCGGGGTATCACCCACCTTTTTCCACACAATGAACTAGTCCATCTGCCATGTATAGCAGTAGCTAATAATACCAGAGCAGACTAGAAGGTGAAGAGCAGCTTCTTATGGGAATAGCATTAGAGCGTTGGAGACTGGAGATCGCACTAGATCACCTTACTTGCTACCGTAATAACGGAAGCCAATACTATCGTTGGACTATATCTTTATTCTGTATTCACTAATCCTATGTTCTTGTCTACTAATAGTCTCTCTATTGTATATACTTTTTCCTGAGATTATATCTCTATTTCCTCTCATATCGTGGTTTGACCTTTATTTAATGTTACAAGCGTTCACTAACCAGAACGCAACAGCATTAGAAGGCATACATAAATAGGAAGTAATAAACTGTTTGATATATACTAATATATATATATATATATATATATGTATGTATGTATGTGTGTGTGTGTGTGTGTGTGTATTTATGTATATATATATTTTTTATTTGTTTATTTATTTGTCTCTTTCTTTCCTTCTTTCTTCCTTTGTTTCTTATTATTGTTGCTTTCTTTTTCTCTTTGAAATGTAGGGTGTTGCTTTCAATTTTTTTTCTCCCCACATTCCCATTCTGAGATGATGTCAGGGTGTCATAAGAACACGTGCATTTATATCTTATTCTATTTATGTTATGGATTGTTTTAACATTCAAGATTAATACAGTGTGAGCACAAAAACTCTCCCGGATATCAAATCATCAAAACGTCAAATCGTAATTGGAATATATTTATACACCTAGTGACATCAGATGCATTAACTCAATATGTTTATCACCTGCAGAAGTTAAAGAAAAAAAATTAAATTTGTAGATCGGTGTTTTATTCAATATGGATACGTTTAAAAATGATTGAATCAAATACATTATTACAAATTTGATATGTTTTATTTCTTTAACGTCAGTGAAAAATGGATTGAAAAACAAAAGTTATAAAGACTTTTAATGAATGAAAAAGTAATATTAGAATGTAATTATGCCTCAGTATTTACATTACAAGAAAGAAAAGCTCATGGATTCAATGTAGCTGTTTTGCATTGTTTAAAATCTTGACATATATTTTGTGTTGGTCAAAATATTTGAGTATGTCATTATAATGCCAACGTATATCTATGGCGCTAAAGCTTAAGATCGTCGGCCAGGACTTTAATGTTAGGATAAGTATATTTAAATAAAAAAGTGACCTTCGCTCTTGAAAAATAGTCTAGCGATGTTAAAATAAAATACAGCTTGAAGTAATAGAATGTTAGATTTTCAATCAAGAGGAATAAATATGAACTTTTCATCGAAATAGAAAAGAATCTATAATCTACTTAAGATTTATCTAGTTCATCGCTTCATTTGTAAAATTGAGATGGGTAGAAAATTAGATCAAAAGTTGACAATTCATCTCTGATTCTAATTGGTTAAAAATGTATTTTTACCAATCTAAGGGGTAAAAGATTTCATTAATTATATTGAATCTAGATCCTTCAAAATTTGCAAGGCAATTCAAAATATTGTCGTCTGCGAACGTCAATGTAATTAAAAAAGGATATCCGAAAAGAATGCAGCGATTGGTCAATAAGTGTAAAAATACGTTTACAAAACATTATTTTCTTAAGACAGTTTTTGCACGAAAATTAACTCTTCTTTTATTATGGAAATCAGTTAATTTTTCCATATATGCAACATGATAGAGCGGCCGATGGAAAGTTGAAACTAGAAAGAGAGCGGGAGGCTAATTTCTAGAGAGAGAGAGAGAGAGAGAGAAGGAGAGAGAGAGAGAAGGAGAGAGAGAGGGAGAGAGAGAAGAAAAATAATAATAAGAAAAAGAAGACAGAGAGTCTACAGAACGGCCAGCTGACCTCTGAGTCAGGCCAAAGCACACGTTGTTGGTCATCCAGTGACGAGTGTATGACTAAGGGAATAAAAAATGACTCGAAAAAATCGAAAGTCTGAAATCTTCTGTACAGTGTGGAAACACCTGAAACGGATATGTTCTTCCCTCTGACACCGAGTGGAAATAAAGGTGCGAATCGGGTTTGAAAGTTAGTTGGGTGGGAAACGTGAGGAAGAAGAGACGAGGATTGAACACCAGCCAGAGACGATGTAAAGAGAGACGAAAATGACGACCACCATTTTAGGGTGAGCTCCAAAAATGAGTCTCACACAAGACGTGCAGGCGTAGAAACGAAACCAGTTAACAAGTACGTTAGTACTACAACAGAAAACCAGGAATAAAATTCAAGGTTTTTGTATCCCTACTCTTCCTTTTCTCATGATATTTTGTTTCTCTCTGTCCAACTGACTCGGTTGACTCAGTTTTCATACTCTGTTTCTTTCTCCCGACGACTACTTTATAAAGTGTAATAGCGAATAAAATTTATCTTAGTGAACTAAGACATATATTTGCACGTTTGTCAACTTTTCCCACTGTGAGGTTATAACAGAGTCGTGCTTAGTTATGTCATATAAACTTTAATGGGTCTATTCAATGTCGAAGCTATTTTTTTTTACGACAATTATATATATTTACCCCCCTCACCGCCGCATGAGCAGGTTCTAACACAATGTCTATTTTTAGAGGAGTTCAAAAGGTTTGAATTCAGAGTTTTCCTTCTCCTAGATCAGTTTCCATACCAATGTAAAAGATCCTAGTCTGTCCTATTTAGTCATAGCTCGAGGGAAAATAGATTTATATATTTCTAATGTCTATTAGTTCCATGTGAATTTTAAATAGTCTCGTCTTAAGTTAGAATTTAGGTTGCCTTGTCCATTCCCACTGACGATAACCCTTACAGATCGAGCGCTTCCATAGCAATTATACGTTTTATGCAATCCAATATACTGATAAATTTAAAAACAATTATATGGTGTTTGATAACTACTCCTATTTCAGGGTAATAATTCTTTGCCCATAGTAATATCGTATCAAGTATTTTTATCTAATAAAATAAATTTCAGTTATATGGTGTCGCGTAATCCAAATAACTATGGCTGTGATGTGTATCCTACACTCTCTACATCTCCAGAAATGGAGCCTAATCAGTAGATTCAGTTTAGTGTAATTCCCAGAACACCCCAAATTCAAGAGTGTCTTATAAGAGGTTACAATAAGAGTATTCTACGTTCCCGCGACAATGCAGATTTGTAATTCAGTCGATAAAAGTGTCCAAACAATCGGCCAAATTCACATAAGAGACCAAGGTGATGAAAGGAAAGTACGTTGATATCATCACCCTCATAATAAGTCGAGCAAACAGTATGGAGTTCCTTGACTCTCTCGTGCCATCAACCCCCGTCATCCTTCGCCCCAGGCTGATCTTCTAGGCTGCATCCTATGTCCCTGTGATCTCTTGAACCAATTCTGGAAGCAACATCCGAAAAAACAATAGCTGTACTGCCACCTACTTCCCATCCAACCAACCACCCAAAGAAGACGAACAAGGCATACTGGAGAAGCAAGGAAGAATACAAAAGCGACGTTCTCTTGCGGACATCAATACATGCCGCTCTAGCAAGGACTTACATCAGCTGTATACGGACACAGGTTGATGTAAAGCAAAAACATGAAAATAAATAAATAGATTCCCTATTCGACAAAAGCGAATACGTATTCAAAATAGAATCTGAAGAGTCTTATAGAAGTTGACAATAAATAGAAAAAAATATTCTCTTCATACAATCTTTTCCATTATTTTGTCTATTTACTTAAGATTTTGTTTTCTGTAACGTCATTATCTCAATTCAATTCTAAAGACGTGGGTAAACAAAAGCAATTTTCGTCATGACGACAGGTGTAAGTCCCATATATTTCTTATGGAAAATTTGATATTTTGCCCCGTTGATATTATATGGTAAACATAATAGACATTTTATCCGTAGGCATAATTAATCATACAAAGCTACAAAGAACCATTTGAAGGTCTTATCGCGATAGGATAATAGGACTATTTTACTTGTTAATATGTCAAACTCGCTTTCTCTTGGTACACTTTATTGCAGCCTCTCCATTTGTTATTTATCACTGACTTTTCTATATATACACACACACAGTCTCTGTCTCTCTTCCTCTCCCTCTCTCTTGATCTGACAGGCTTGGAGTGTTGTTAATTGCAAAGGATGAAATACTCAGAACATGAAACGCTTACGAGATGATAGTGCCAACTGCATTGAATTCTAATAAAACTGTGACAGAGATGCAAATATCTTTTTAAAAAAAATGAGACAAACATACAAATCTCTCTAAGTTGAGACACACAAGCAAATCTAGGAAAAACTAAAACAGAAAAAAATATCACACAAAAGCCAGAGAGAAAAGCACATTTTTTTTTACAAATTCCAACAGGCATGCAAATATCTTAAAAGCCATGAAAAACATGCAAATTACACACACAAAGGCTTGTTAATCTCATTTAGAGCCGACAAAGACTCACAGAAATTTTCCAGTATCTAAAACGAAATACTTATAGAACGAAGACAGATATCTACTACTGAAAAGGGTGGGGACACAGAAATTTCTTAACGAAGTCCTGTATTCAAATTTCTGACAAAAAAGTGACAATTATGCAAATCTTATAAAAAAAACTCAAAATAGTCATGTGAATCGTTTCATGCAAACCTTTTATCGAGTTTATTCATCGGAGTTCTTAGCATATGTTTTAACAAGTAAACGAAGAATAATAATAATCTCCCTAATTCATAAGAATACTGACCCCCAAATATCTGTATCCCCTACCCAACGCTTCAGACTGAAACGCGGGTGAAAATTTCAAATTTTATTCAATAGCTTGTAAAGCCGCATATAAATAATTGTAGGAGTTAAACATTTTGTAATGTTTTGGTTTTTGGTACGTATATTGCGTAAAAAAAGTAGTTTAAGCCATGCTAGGTATCCGTAATAGTTGGTAGTATCGTTGTAGTTACTGCTCTGACACGTTGTGCATTGTTTCATTCAGTGTGTGATTTGAAACCCTCATAGATGAATGGGCAACGTAGTTTCATTCAGGAACTTATGTTTTATGAATTCGATCTGGGCTTAAACACAAAGGAAACAACCAAAAATATTTTTGTGCAAATTCTAAACTGATACATTTGATCCATACTTGGCAGGTACTACCACTACTGACCCAAGTAGACCATAGAGTAATGGCAATGAAAGAGTATTTCATACTCCCCAGAACTTTAGAGCTAGATCCTCACCATTTGATACAGTTAACTGTTATACTCAGGACAGGATTTAAATGAACTTACAATACTCAGAAAAATTATAACCCAGTCGGCTGGGTCAGGTGAAATTACCGACTGCATCTCTGCAGAGAGATGAAACTACCCCAGCGAGTGTCCTGATATGACGTTAAAAATCTGATCGTGATCACTCGCAATGCGGGAGCTTTGGAAAATGTGGAGTACCGCTTCATTGCTATAGCTCTTTGGTTCACTCTGGTCCAGAGTCGTCGCACCTGATAGTTTCCTATCTATGACAAAAATAGAATTTTTTGTCATTTAAACTGTGAGCAAACAAAGGACATGAGCTAAATTGAATGGTAAGAAATAGAACTGTTTAATCATTTAACTGTGTGTAAACCAATGAGATTTTTATTTGAATTGTTAGTGATACATAGCAATACATGTAACGATCTAAATTTGTTGACCTATACTAAATTGAATTGTTAGAAATAAAATTGTTTGATCATCAAACTGTGTGTACCTACAAAATGTATTTAGAAATATTATTTTCAAAATATAGGTAAAAAAGGATTTAGCATTAAATAACCAACAATATTTGATATGACATAAAACCCAACCAAACAAAATCATATATGTTTAATATACTTATATGAAGAGGATCTGGCCTTAAAAAACCTAAAGTAGTTGATATGGCATAAAACCAAAACCAACTAAATCATGTATATTTGATGTAAATGTATAAAGAGCATTTGGCTTTAAATGACTTAAAATAGTTGATATGCTATAAACACCAACCAAATCAAATCATATATATATATATATATATATATATATATATATGTGTGTGTGTGTGTGTGTGTGTGTGTATAATGAAGATCTAGCAGTAAATAACCAACCATAGTTGAAATGCCATAAAACCCAACAAAACCTGTATATTTCAAATTTAAGGAGTATTTAAAGAAGATTTGGCATGAGACAACCAACAATGACTGATATGTAAAAAATACAAAACAAAAAACAAAAAAACAAAACAAAAACCAACCAACCCAAATTCTACATAATATATATTCATTAATGGGATTTGGCATTAAATAACCAACAATAGTTGGTATACCAGAAAACTAAACCAAACCAAATCACACACACACACACACACACACACACACACACACACACACACACACACTCATATATATATATATATATATATATATATATATATATATATATATATATATATATATGAAGAGGATTTGGCATTAAATAACGAACAATGGTGGATATGCCATAAAACCCAATCAAACCAAATCTTATAAAATTGATATATATGTATTAAATTACCTTGAATGCTTGATATGCCATAAAACCCAACCAAACTATATCATATATATTTCATATATATGTATAAAGAGATTTAGCATTAAATAACCAACAATGGTTGATAAAACGCAAGAAAACCAATTAAAAAAATTAAACGTTATTTCTCTTCTTTTTTTTAAAAAATCAGTATATCGATTTTGTACTTAAAACTTCCATGGAATCATTTGTAAGTTTTAAGTTTTGAAATTGTCTCATCACTAATGTCATTGGAAATACTTATATACGCATATACACATATAGATAAATAATGAATGCCATCGGGGATATTCATCTCAGACTCCTTAATTAGATGTTTAGCTATACAGCTGTTACGTCTGAATACATCATTGAATATAACACACTTATGAGGACACATGCGAACAGAAAGCGAAATATAACGCCTCTGGGCGAAGTTAAAGAGAGTGACTGTGAGGGACACATGTGACATTAGACAAAGAGATTTGATATCTGATAACAAGAGAAATAACCTCAGAATGTTTTCTTAGTAAAAGTGAGCGCCTCAACCTGGTCAGTATTGCCTCCCCCCCAAAAAAAATAAAAGAAGAAAGAAAATTTAGAATTAAAGACAGCTGTAGTTTCAGTATGAAGGCTTTCACAATTCGGGCAAGAGTTATAAGAGTGAAATCTTTGGAGGGAAGAGCATGGAAACATTTTACATGTAGTATCAGGCTAGAAAAAAAACCCTCATAATCAAGGTTCTAGGCTGGGTAAGTACCCAGATAGGGTTCCAGGCTGAGAAAGTGTTCATAGTGAAAGTTTCAAGCCGGGAAATATTTCATTGTTAGGGATCCTGCCCAGGAAAGTGACTATAATCATGATTCTAGGCTGGAAATATGTCCATAGGTTTCAGGTTGGGAATGTGTCCATAGTCAGGGTACCACGCAGGAACAATGTCCTTAATTAGCGGTTTATGGGCCCGGGAAAGTGTCTACAGTCAGAGTACTTGGCAGGAAAGGTATCCTTTGCCGGGTTTAGGGGCTGGGTAAGTGTCCATCGTCAGGGTTTGGGGGCTGGGAACATGTCTATAGTCTGAGTACTAGTGTTCATTGGCAGGTTATTGGGGCCTGGGGAAGTGTTTAAAGTCAGGGAACTAGGCTAGAAAAGTGTTCTAAATCTGGATACTAGGTTGGAAAAGTGCCCCTCAGCCATGAAAAGAGTCTATAGTCAGGGTTCATTGCTGGAAAAGTTTTTTAGTCAGGATACCAGACAAGAAAAATATCCATAGTCAAGGTACTAGGCAGGGAAACTGTGCATTGTCAGGGTAAAGGGGTCAGGAAAATATCAATAGGCCAAATTCTAGTTCAGGAAAACGTCCATAGTAAGGTATAATATTCCAGTCGGAGAAAATGTTTATCGGCATCGGTTTGATTCGATTTGTTCGTATTCGGATCATTCATTTAACGACTTATCAACCACTCATTGATTATTTTATGCAGATATTTGATAATCTTTCATATTTTCAAAGCATTTTTTCCACTTTTTTTTGTCTATCAATTATTTTTTCGTACCCAATGTGATATCGCATCAATTATTCCTGTCAAATAACTTTTATTATCAGTCAACCACCAAGATAAATGACCATCATCACATGTCACAGAAGTACAACTATGCTACTGTACATGTGAGGTTTCGTTTTGGTTGGTAGGTTAGTTTCTTTGTTTGAGTTTTATGGCATATCAACCTTTGTAGGTTAGCTAAAGCCAAATCGATTTTTTTACAAATAAACAGTTTTGTTTTCAAACAGTTAGATATCAAAACTGTTCTTTTTCAAACAATTCAGTTTAACATACAAAAACAGTTCCATTTCAAAAAATTTAGTTTAGCGTAAGTGTGCAGTTTAAAATTCAAAACAGTCCTATTTCAAGCAATTCAGTTTAGCACAAGTACATAGTTTACTTCTATTTGACCCATAGATAAAGCTCTATCAAGTGCTACCAGAGTGGATCTGGGATTGATGGCATTAAAGGGCTACTCCACATTCTCCAAAGCTCCAACATTACTGGAACCTCATAATCTAATTGTTTAGTGTCCGATCCGGGATAGTCATTGGGTGGGGGTCTTACGCCTCTGCAAAAAAGCATTCAGTGTATTCTACAGCCCCAGTCAACTGGGCAAGTTTCGTTTTGGTTGGTTTGCTTTATTTGTTAAATCGTATACGAACACACTTATGGGTTTTTCATAATATTCATCAGTAAATAATTGATAATAATTATCCTTATTAAACAATCATAACCTCAAGTAAGTATTCTTAAAACAAAAAAATTTGGTCACAGTTAATTTGTTTCACGTCTTCCTATTGAATACGAATAAATTATAGGTTCTATCACTCTGGTTCAGAGTGGTCCTGAAAGTAATGTTAGTAAAGAGGAACTCCGCATTTTCTAGAATTCTAGAATTGAAACCTAGCCCGCACGTGCAGTTTAATGTCACACGTACATTTCAAGGTTGGTTAAGAGTGTAGAACCAGATTTCTATGGTGGAAGGACGTTTGCAATCAATGACCACTGTAGAAAATGTGTTCCCAGAATTCAATGCAAGAATAACATTTTTTAAATCAGAGTACACGACGGATAAAAACGACAATTACAATTCCGGGTCGAATAAGTCTTTAAAGCTATTGTTGAAGACTGGAAAATCTGTTTACAATCAGAGTACAATTCAGAGTTCCTTCACACTTGGAGTTCAAAACTGTGCAAGTGCTCATAATCTAGGTTTAAAATAGGAAACACATTTAAAATAAGTGTTAAATCTTGAAAAGATTTTGTCAATCAGAGTACAAGACGTTGGCAATCAGAAAACAAGTCGTTCTCAACCAGAATATTAAACTAGAGTTTAAAGCTGGAAAAGCTTTCGAAATCTGTATTATAGGCTTGCGAAAACGTTCACAGAATAAAAGAAGTTCCTAATTAGAGTAGAAGACGTTCACAATTAGAGAATATGACGTTCATAATCAAAGTAAAAATTCAAAATCAGAGTACAATACGTTCACAACCATAATAGAAAACTTAAAATGCTCCTAATCTGAATTTAAAGCTGGGAAAGCTTTCAAAAATTGAGTGATACCCTGGTGAAAACGGTTAAAATGAGATTACGAGATATTCTTAATTAGATTACAAAACTAAGGAAGTGTTCGAAATATGAGTTTAAAGCTTAGAAAGCTTTAACAACCAAAGTGTAAGGCTTGGGTGGCACTTATAAGACACGGAAAGTGTTTATATCCAGTGTTCAAAGCAAGAGATGAGATCTAAATTAGAGATCAGAGAAGGAAAACATTAACTTACAGAGTAAAAGTACATTGCATTGTTGGGTTTATAAGCATATCAACTTTTGTAGGCTATTTAATGCTAAATATTGTTTATACATGCATACTAAATATATATGCTTTTGTACGGTTGAATTTTATGGCATATCAACCATGTAGGTTATATAATGCCAAATCCTATTCATATATTTATATAAAATATATAGGATTTTGATGGGTTTAATGGCATATAAAAAATTGTTGGTTATTTAATGTCAAATATTCTTTATAAATATATATCAAATATAGATGATTTTGTTTGTTTGGGTTTATGGCATATCAACAATGTTAGGTTATCTAATACCGAATCATATCTATCTATCTATCTCCTAAGGCCCCTTTTTCAACTTGTCATTGGGAGCAGACTTCATCTCCCCCCTGTGAACTAAGAATGAACTTTTCCTTTCCTTTTGATCTGGGTCATTTTGAATACTATCTTGCACGGCTCATTTGTTGTAGTCTCCTAGTCCCGTTTGATCTTGTGGGTTGGATTTTTGAGGCTACTGATTATGGTCTTGTGACCCCGGTGTTGCTATTTGTTAATCAGAATGAATCTGGCCGCCATCAGAGTAAGACGTGTCTGATCTCTCTCCCGGGACAAAGAACTAACCGGTAATTTTTTTATTTGCTGTATTCAACTTTTTATTCAGGTTTTTACTGTTTGTTTTCGCTGGCCAGACTTTGAATAATCCTTTAAACTTTAATCCAAAATATGTTTCATGTTGGTTATCGCCCATGTTTTTACTTTCAACCCTTCTGGCTACGTGTTAATGTTTTTTTTCACCTTTGTATGCCTCTGTACATTTCCTGTAAATAAATTTAGGTTAGTATTTCCAAACCTCTGTTTTATTTGGCTATTTTGCGTGCGTCTTATTTTTGTGTTATGACGGCGAGTACCAAGTCTACCCCTAGGCACCTATCCTAAATTCTCCGTAGTTGTAACAATATATATATATATATATATATATATATATATATATATATGGTTTGGTTTGGTTAGGTTTTATGGCATATCAACCATGGTAGGTTATTCAATGCCAAATCCTGGTTATACAGACATATTAATTATATATGACTTGTAAACACAACTTGGCGTTTTCAAACGAGCGTGAGCTAATGTTTTGCACACAGTTAAATGTATAAAAGTATTTCTTTCAGACACAAATAATACTGTTTATTATTAATGATTTATTTGCATTCATTTAAATGGTTTCACGTTTGTTTTGTAATATAATCAGTTTACCATTTGTCATCTTTTGCATTCTGTTTAATGAATATACATGGTTTATAAGAGAGTAGTTTATACATAATTTCTTTTTTAAACTAATTTGCTTGCACACAGGTATTGCTAGGATTTTTACACTGTTAAATGGTTTTTAACTATTACTACATAAAACTAATAATTCTATTGAATAGTAATCATTACTTTGTACACAGTTAAGTAGTTACAAGTATTGCTTATTTACACCAATTATTCGATTCAACATTCTTCATTTACAACCAATAGTCAATCAGTTTTAAGTATTATTGAGTAATACCAATAATTCAATTTAAAAAAGCAGTTCAAAAGTTTCACGCATTGCCTTTTAACACAAACAATTCTATTCAACATTATTTATTCGTTTATACAGTTGAACTGTTTCAAGTACCTTTATGTATCACCAACAATTCAATTAGACATCAGCCATTTGTTTATACACAGTTAAATGATCAAACAGTTCTATTTCTAATAATTCAAATTTACCAAACCCATTTATTTTCACACAGTTTAAATATCAAATAATCCTATTTGACCCATTAATAGGACTCTATCATGTGCTACCACTCCGGTCAGAGTGCACCTGGGAACAATAGCAATGAAGGGCTACTACAAATTTCTCAATGTTCCACCATTACGGGAGCTTCAGGATCATATTGTTTAGTGTCATATCCAGGTCACTTGCTTGGGAGGTGGGGGAGGTATTACCCCTATGCAGAGATGCAGTCGGTGTATTTTACAGCCCTAGTCGAAAAAACCTGGTTGGGAAGGGTACACAGAGTTCACTGCTGAAAATATATTCGGTAAGCGGCTGCAAGATTATGAAGGTATTCACAAAGACAGAACTAGACTATAAAAGGAGTGGTGGTATACAGCATAACAGGAATGTAAAATTGGGTCCGAAAAAAAGCAGAGAAACTTACAAGCAATAACAATCTAGTTGGATGAACGATAAAATGAATTCGTTAACATATAGATATGACTGTAAATACAAACTCCAATGTATTACATCAGTGAATATTGATATAATTAATTTATCTCAACAAATACACATTTCAGTTGATTAATAGATGCGGGAAAGAGATAGATAGAAAGGTAGATAGGAGGAATGATTACAGTTAGAAAAAAAAGAAAAGAGGGAAGAAGATAGATAATGTGGTAAAAGAAAATAAACAATGTACTAGAAAGATTAAATCATATAAAATTGCAGCATAGATAGATCTTAGAAAGTGAGATAGATAGATAGATAGATAGATATAACAGACTTAGATAGATAGATAGATAGAACAGACTTAGATAGATATAAAAGACTTAGATAGATTGATATAACAGCATAGATAGATCTTAGAAAGTGAGATAGATAGATAGATAGATAGAACAGACTTAGATAGATAGATAGATAGATAGATAGATAGAACAGACTTAGATAGACAGATAGATAGATATAACAGACTTAGATAGATATAACAGACTTAGATAGATAGATAGATAGATAGATAGATTTCTGTTTAGTTTTTCATAATCAAGTGTGCTTGCGTGGATGCGAATCCATGAATATGGAAGAATTAATTAATGTGAATAAATCCTTTTCATAATGCTGTGAATACATCATATGCTCTCAGCTTGAATTCTAAACAGGTTGGCATTCATTTTTTAAACTCTTAATTTCATAAGCACCTCAAATGTTTAATAAAACGCCACAAGGCAAAGAAAAAAATACGTTCTGAATATCATTCATTCTACAATAACTTTTACTGTTATTTATACATTCACAATTATTATAATGTAAGGAACTTCACCCACCAACGACCCCAACCCGCCAACAGAGTTGATAATACTTTTGAAGGACACATGATAGTGGAAGTTTACACTGAGGGAATAAAATCGAGCAGACTTTAATATCGACTTCTGGAAGTTCTCCCTTCGTATATTTGTCGTATCTTTTTACTATATCTCATCGCCCAATTATTTTAATGTGAAGAGCACAATTTAGAGACTTGTAGCCGAGGAACTGTATTTGGTTTCAATATTTCCTTTTGCTAAAAAATGTATAAAAATTTTTCGACCAATGAACAAGATATATATTGCTTAAGCTAACTTAATGGAATGAATACAGAAATGAAACGAAATTCAATAGAGACACTTTATAGAGAAGGGTCCTATCAAGCAGCTGAAGAGTGATTTAGTATAACGTGAGAGTCCCTATAAGAATGGAAGTTGTGTGGAGATTTCCGAGGTTTGTTGGAGGAAAAGCCCTTTTCTCGGGAGATGAACCCACATGAGGGTGCTTCCTGTTGACGAGACTGGAATGAAAGAGAGAGAGAGAGAGAGAGAGAGAGAGAGAGAGAGAGAGAGAGAGAGAGAGAGTTTTACTTTTCCACGTTTTTTTATTTACTGCTTTGGTCACGCTATTGAACGGGCTATTAGCTGTACAGTTTAGAAGGCAAGGGATGCAAACCCTACTCCACGTTTTGAAACAACCGCATCAAGGTGTGCTGACCGCACGGAATTCCCGGACTCTCTGTCTCTATCACTCTGTCTATCTATCTTGCCATCAGTCCCTATTAGCTGATACTATATTAGCTCAGATTTGATTAATGTAAGGTTTTCCTGGTCGGCCAACACTGATCTGTCCATGTATAGTAGACCAAGAGATAACGTCGCTAATGACTTCCTCCTTACTTACGGGGATGGTATCCTTGTGGTGTAATGGTTAAAGCGATGGACTACGGAATTGTAGTAAGCAAGTTCGATCTCTAGTTCTCTTTCAGACAATTACTCTTAGGAAAGGTATGAGCCTCTTTATCTTCCCAGCTATGGTTTAAATAGTACCACTATTTTTTCTTCTCGAAGGATGGATTTGGCATTAAATAACCTACAAAGGCTGATATGCCATTGAACCAAAAAAGATACAATCCTCCTTACTTTCCCAGGAAATTCACAGCATGTCTTATTCGTCTTTTTTTGGGGGGGGTTGAGATGAAAGGTGAATAGCTGTACAGCTGTTCTTTTGTGGGGCGCTACTTACAGGATGTATTCAACACTGTACGTCGTATCTTTATGTAGTTTCCATCAAGCTTTTCTTTTAGGCGTTTCGTTCATGTCCATGAGGTGCATCCAAAGAGAAGAATTGACATGGATACATCAGGCAAGAATTTTTCTTTTGCTTTATTTGTCAGATCCAATCTTCATAGAGTCATTAATTTTCCAACGCCAGTCCATGCTTTACTCATTCGTTTGTTGACATTGCTCTCTGAAAATGAGATACTGCTAAGGTGTTATGTGAATAAATATTGAAGAGATACAACCTTCTTTTTTAAAGCACATTAACTCTTTTTTTTTAATCTGATTTCACGTTGACACCACTGCCTCTTGCTGCTGGATCTGGTGTATTTACCAGAAGTCCCAAATAATCAGAGTAGTCTGCACCCCTATCAAACGCTTCAGGCTGAAACGTGGGTGAAAAATTCAAATTTCATTCAACAGCTGGTAAAGTGGCATTTGAATAATTGGAGAGATTAAACGTTTTGCACTGTTTTGGTTTTCGTTACGTATATCGCGTGAACAAAGCAGTTCAAGCCATGGTAGGTATTCAAATTTCTGGCAAAAAAATGGCAATTATGCAAATCTTATAAAAAACAAAATAGTCATGTGAATCGTTTAAACGAACTAGAAGTCAGGCATATCTTACATCGAATTTATTCATCGGAGTTCTTAGTATATGGTTTAACAATAAAACGAAGAAGAATAAGGATCTCCCTTGTCCATTAGAACACTGACCCCCGAATAGCTGTATCCCCAACCCAACGCTTCAAACTGAAACGTGGATAAAAATGTCAAATTTTATTCAACAGCTTGTAAAGCCGCTTTTAAATAATTGTAGGAGTTAAACGTTTTGCTATGTTTTGGTTTTCGGTACGTATATCGCGCGAACAAAGCTGTTGAAGCCATGCTAGGTACCCGCAATAGTTTGTAGTACCGTGGTGCTTAGTGCTCTGACAAGTTGTACATTGTCTCATTGTGTATGTGATTTGAAACCCTCATAGATGAATGTGCAACGTAGTTTCATTCAGGAACTTATGTTTTATGAATTCGATATGGGCCTAAACACAAAGGAAGCAACCAAAAATATTTGTGAATTGATCTTGTGATTTCTGATGTTTCAACTTTATTGAAGAGATGCAACCTTCCTTTTTGAAAACATATTAACTCTTTTTTATTTGAGTTCATGAAGAGACCAATGCCTCTTGCTGCTGTATCTGATGTATTTGCTAGAAGTCCCAGATAATCAGCGTAGTCTGCATCCGTAATAGTTTCTGAGGGTTATCGATTTGAAACAGTGAGAAGAAAGCTTGCAGTTTGACGTTTAGCATTTGGGTTTCTGGAGTACGGCATAGCAGACCTGTTTTGGGATATTTTGACTTTTGTTAATAGCTCTTTGTAAGGTCTTCCAAAGATACTTTCAGAAGATACAAATCTAGTAATGAAGTTGTTAAGGAAATAATGGCCAGTTTTACATTCAAATGCGTATTACAGACAGCCAATGTTTTTCAAACCACAATACACATATATATCTAATGGCCATTAAAACACGCAGGATTTGACCAAAATTAAAAGATCTCAGTGAATGAGTTTTTGGTTAAAAATATTCCTCCTTTACGACAAGCTCCCTTCCATTACTCGCTTAATCTTAGTCCCTGTGACATTTGTTTTGTAAAGTCCCCCTACCACAAACACCCTCGGCAATGAAAGTGTGCTTAATTGATTAATTGATTCATTTTAACGTTATGTCAACCGATCAAAAGCTTATTTCATGCTCAGGGGTTAGGGAATCGCGTTCATTATATATTTATATCGTCATATTTGTGTTGTAGTTTCTTAAAAGTCTTTCTTGCACACGGTCTATAGAATACAAAAAACTGACATATTTGACCCATAGGCGTTACGTCTCTTGGTCAAAGTCGACCTGGGAATAATGGCAATGAAGGTGTACTCAATACTTTAGCTTGATCATGAGATAAAGTTTTATGTCACACCCAAAACACCTTTTGTGGTGGTGGTGGTGGGGTCTTATCCCTTTTCAGAGGATATGTTCAGTGTATTTTGATCACTACAAAAACAGACCTGAGAAAGTGGTGTTTTGCAGTCGAATTTCTGGAGTATTACAAAGGGGAATAATTTTTTCACGTTTTAGAAGCTTCTTTTTAGAAGATGCAAGAATTGTTTTCAGCTCTCTGAGGGACAGTTTGGAAACTCATTGAGATGGCCAGACTTGATTATCAAAATTGTAGAAATGCAGGAATCAAACTCTATATGCGTGGTTGACTATGTTTTTTCATCATCTGAGATCAATTGACAGCTGTCGAGAAATCTATATAATTCTTCCACTTCTACCATTATTTAAACTTTGAAAACACTCATACTTTTGTTAAGACAGTGCACTATTGCAATTTTTTGCACTTTCTATTAGTAAATGAAGGATCGCAAAGAAGAAAAACCTAAGTAATAACTTCCAACTACGGCCATCCGGCAAACAGAAGCGTGTAAACGTGTGATAAGCAGCTGTGGTTAGAGTTCATTTTTATTTAAAACGATGATAATGAAGTTTGCGTTTGGTGTTGAGCTGTTTGATTTCTAGGGCACTTCAGAACAGGCCAGGTTTAGGTGTTTTAATGTTAGATGACGCCTCATGCGTACTATTATTTGCACTTTAAAGTTATTTACCCTATTCATTTCTTGAGGCAATATTTAGGAAACTAAATTAGAAAGAATTGTTGACAGACCGGTGGCGGGGGAGAAAGTAACAACATGAATCAATAATTAGCTTATGATATACGGTTATTTTTTATTATAAACTTTCTTTCATCAGAATTTTAACGAGTCAACAGAATATTTTAAAGTCGTCTGAATACATCAAATGAAAAACTGAAAAAAATAATGTAAAGAGTTAATGACGTTATTCAGTCGTTTAACATCTAGTTTTAAAATATTTCAAACTTGTTAAGTTTAAAATTCAAAATGAAGGTACTAATACAAATATACGTGCTGAATTCAATAAGTTTCCAGACTTTTTTGTTCAGGCATTTGAAATTGACGTAGATTCTTGAAAATTCACTATGTTATTGCTATACATCTTATGAGATGACTGATCAATTTTTATTATTTCAGGTTCAAATGAACAGCTACAGCAGCAATTGTAAATACCTTACTAAAGCCTGATTGTCACAGCTGGTGACTTTCAAAAATGCAATCTGGACTTTAGAAGAACGATATGCAATAAAATTGTGTTTTAAACTTGGAAAAAATGCCACAGAAACGTATGAAATGCTTCAGACTGCTTTTTGAGCATCTTGCATGAATCGAGCATCAGTTTTTGAGTGGCATAAGAGATTCAAGGAAGACAGGGAGTCTGTGGGGGATGATGTGAGGTGTGGAAGGAGTAAGGAAGTCAATAGACCAGATTTGATTGGCTAAAAGGTTAGGGTTACTATGTTGAGGTTTTAAGGGAGTTCAGGAAGAGATTCCGTCGGAAGAGGCCAGCACTCTTCAAATCGGGTCAATGGCATTTCCAGCAGGACAATGCACCAGTCCACAACTCCATCCTTGTCACAAAGTATTTGACCGAGATGGGCATCAAGATAGTTCCTCAGCCTCCCTGTAGTCGAGACCTTGCTACCTGGTACTTTTGGTTATTCCTTAAGCTCAGAGGCTGTCGTTATGAGACAATTGAGGAGAGGAAAGAGGCTCTGACGAAGGTCATTGATATGCTCACACAAGAGGACTTCCATGGGGACTTCCAAAAGTTGTTGAAACGGCACAACAAGCGCATTGCAGCTGGAGGAGATTACTTCGCAGGGGACTAGAGTTTCATGTATGTACAATCAATAAAAGTGCCCATACGAAAAAAGTCTGGAAACTTATTTAATGATCCTCGCATATATATATATATATATATATATAATAGTATATATTAATTTTTCATATAAATGTTTATTTAATAGCATGGACGCTTCTCTGCAACCCAGAGTTTCATGCCATCTTATTACGACAATCATCGGGCAGGCACGGATGATATTTGAAAAATCGGAAAAATTGAGAATTTCAGCCAGGCGAATGTTTGCGTTTTAGATTTGTATAAGTTTTATTTGTGTTTGCAAGTGTATGTTTAGGACTTTAAGCTCCTATAAATTACTTTGGGCGGTATGCCACTTGTTCCCACAAAGATGGCGGACGCTCAATATTCAATCTCGGAAAACCATTGGCCAGGAGGACCACGTGATATGCTTACAACTACGTCGGCACGCGTAAATTCAAGTCCTGCGTCTTTGAGCCACTTACAAGACACGTATTTTCTATAAATACGTCGTCTTCAAGCACCCTCTTTCTCTTTTACCAAATTTCTCCACAGCAGCAACACCATGAATGGGCCTCGTAGACATTCATATGCTAGGACTATGAGACGCTTTCCCGTCTCTGAGAAACTGCTTGTTTTAAACCATAGAAAAAGGACATTTTAAATTTGCAATTCTTTTTGTAGCTTAGTTGTGTTAGACGCACACACACACACACACACACACGAGCTCACACATACACACACACTATTATTATGTTAGTAGAGTTAGTAATATTTTTTATGTATCAAAGAAAGTTTTATTGTTATAGTATATAAATTTGTTTTTGTTCGTCGCCTTGTTTTAAATGTTCATTTTGTCCGTGCCGTATTACAACCATTATTTGTTTCATATCTTTTACTCATTTGTTACCTATCTTCACTTATTTCATTGATTTCCTTCATTTACCACTTTATCCATGTGCTTATTCTACCTTAATTCTAAACTAAAACATTAAACGTGTGGGAAATATTAAATATTAAACCTTATTCAATATACATAAACTCAACGTAAAATAGTCGGGAATTATAAATACGAAACACAGGTCCATTCTCCTACATATGTGAGAGTAAAATTTGTATTGGAGGTTGTTAGTGTGCGTGTTTGATGATACATGCGTCTTGAGACAGGATTGAGGTTGTCTCCTGGATATTTTTGTAGCAAAGTGTAGGAAAGGTTCTTAGTAAACAGGATATCATCGAATACATTTTTCTTTATATATTTGTGTGTTCGTGCGTTGTGATGATTTTAACAAAGGAACGAATTATCATCATCATGGCATTACGAAGAACGTAATCTTTGATTTGTAAGCATAATTGGCGAAAATATATAGTAGGTCTGAAAGATTATATATATTATGGGATGTTTTGCAATATTAGTATTTTATGTTGTTAGATTGCAAGAAAATTGTATTAGCGGTTTATGCTGAGTTAATATTATTTAACGTAGATATTTTTGTAATCTATGATTGTATGTACGTATGGAATATAATGTATTAAGACATTGCAATAAGTGTTTGTATTAGCTATATTTTTATTTGTATTTTGAAGAAAATAAACTTTGTAGGAGAAAATGTACAATGGGTCTAGGAATTTGTTTTCATCACAGCATTTGGATAGAATTTCTAGTTTAGCAGTGTATTTTGTGATGGGTGTGTTATGATTGCTAATTTCTTGTGGAGGCAAAGAAGGCAATTTTGATATCTTGCGTAGAGGTGGGTGCTAGTTTTTGTTTTTCCAAGGTGATGGTGAGTGAGATATTTATGTCCTTAAGGTGCTAGATGTCTGTTGATAAAGAAGTGTTAGTGGAATAATTTCTGATGGAGAAGGAATGTTTGTGGTCATATATTCTTTGTTTTAAGTCCTGGCGGCAACACCCCACAAGACACCAACTGTACGGCCACCGGCCTCCTATCACGAAAACTATTCAAGTTAGACGAACCAGACATGCAGGACACTGCTGGAGAAGCAGGGACGAACTCATAAGTGATGTACTCTTATGGACCCCCACACATGGCCGTGCAAAAGCAGGACGACCAGCACGAACATACATTCAGCAACTATGTGAGGATACGGGATGTTGTCCTGAAGACCTGCCTAGGGCGATAAACGATAGGGAGGAGTGGCGAGAGGGGGTCAGGGATATCCGTGCTACCAGCACGACATGATGATGATGATGGCACCCTCTGTTGCACCTACGCATGTATTGTTTAACTGAGTGGGTAGTTTTTACTGTGGCTCTGTACACAAAGTATTTTTCAAGGCAGTTTCATTGTATGGGCATGTTTTTTTATATGATTTGGTTTAACACACTTTACAACAAATGCATAGCATCAAATATCGGTTGGAATTCCTAAATCTAATATCAAACACTTCATCAATCATAGCACCTTAGTTAAAATTTTCAACAGAAACAATATAAAAGTCAGCGACAGTCCTACATGTAACGTATCTAAACTCATAAAAGGCCACAAATGAATTGAAACAATCCACAGCAACACACACCCCAATAAACAATACAACTGTAGGGATAAAGAAACATACCCCTTACAAGGAAACTGCCTACAAAAATACGTTGTGTACAGGGCCTCCGTAAAAACCAACAATTCAGTAAAACAATACATAGGGGCAACGGAGGATATCATAAAACAAAGAATATATAACCTTCTACGACAGAAATTACTCAACTAAATTTTTTTTATCAACATACGCCTGGCACCTAAAGGACTAAAATATCTCACCTACCATCATATGGGAAATACTAAAACCAGCACCCGCCTACAGCAAGACATCAAAAGTTGCTTTTTTTGTCTCCACGAGAAATTAGCAATCATTACCAACCTATCACACACAAAGCACCCTGCTAAAAAAAACCCAGAAATTCTATCCAAATGCTGTCATGAAAACAAACACCCTCTCTCACATTTCGACCCATACACAAAACCCACCCATCATACCTATACCACCTCCATTACTAAAAATCCTGCACACCTCATCACGAATAACCCCACAACAAACCCGACGCACTGTGAGTACCACTTTCCTCCATTAAACAACACACCCGATGCACCGTAAGTACCATTTTCCTCCATTAAACCTTTATCCATCTCCAAATACTCTTTCCACCTGTTGATATAATTTACCTATGTTTTCATGAATGTTAGAAAAACGACTTCACACTGAATATTTAACATATTCCTTACGCACATACCATCATAGATTATAATAACGTATACGCAATATATCAGTAACACTACATAGACAACTAATATAAATTCAATGTAACCTAACACTGAAAATACTAGTATTACATAATACCCAATAATATATTACAATATGATATAGATTATTTCTAAATCACGATATTCCCTCTTCATCTATTTTACTTGCGTTCTAGATACAGCGTACATTTTCGTCTATCCTATTTACAGGTCTAATCAAAAATTCATTTTCTTAATAATACAATGATGTTGATAAATTGTCCTTAAGTTAAAATCATTATTGTGTACATACAATGACATAGCCTTAATGCAAACACTTATTGCAACGCATTAATACAATATATTTACCATATTCCTTACGTACATACGGCCATAGATTACAATAGAATATAGGTAATGTAACATTAACACAACATAGCTAATACAAAATATTATCGCAAACATATAAACATATACTAACATAAAATACTCATTTTGAATAATACTTCAATATATATTCTCCTCATCGTTCTTACATTTTAAACTCACCATACATTTTCTTCTATTAGGTTTATTTTCTTCATAATACAAATTAATAAAGGTAATTCGTTCCTTAGTTATAATCGTCACCACACACACACACACACACACACACGCGCATGTGCGTATATATACATAAAAATATTAACACGATATAGCTCATACAACACTTACTGCAACGTCTTAATACATTATATTCCTTACGTACTAATCAGAGATTACAATAACATATACGTAATATAATATTAACACAGCATAAACCGCTAATACAATTTTCTTGCAATTTAACAGAAAACAACATAAAATACTAATATATCGTAACATCCCATGATATATCCTATCTTTCAGACCTACCATACATTTTCGGCAATTATGCTTACAAATCAAAAATTACTTTCTTCGTGATGCAATGATGATGATAATCAAAATCATCAATACACACACACGAATACATAAAAGAATTTTATACGGTCATATCCTGTCTACAAAGAACCTTTCCTACACTTTACTTTACAATATTCAGGAGACAACCTCAGTCCTGCTGCCAGTCGCATGTATCATCACACACACACACACACACACACACACACACACACACACACACACACACTCCAATACAAATTTTATTCACACATACACACGCACACACAAATAAACGTCATACAAACCTCAATGTAAACATTCGCCTGACCTTAATTTTCGATTTCTCAAATATCCTCCTTCTCTGCCTGATGATTGGCGTTATGAAACTCGGCGTTGCAGATAAACATCCATACTATTAAATAAATATACATAAAACTAATATATATATATATATATATATATTCATTATTTCTATTTTATAATAGCTTTATTACAGATATTGAGCACTTTCCAAATTATACCTCATTAAGTTTTCCACAAACCCATCTAGTGAGATGATTGTTTGATTGGTTGGTAGATTGGATTTTACGGCATATCAATCTTTGTAGGTTATGAAAATAGTTCCATTTCAAACAATTCTGGTTAGCATAAGCGTGCAGTTTAAATGTAAGAACAATTTCATTGTCAAAACGTTTCTATTTCAAGCTATTCGGTTTATGTCGAGCAGTTCTAATTCAGATTTTTTTACACACCGTTAAATGTCAAAGCAGTTCTATATTAAATAATTCAATTTAGCGTAAGTACAGTTTCAAAGTCAAAAAAACAATTCAATTTCAAAACCAAGTGAGATAGTGACAACCATACAGTTATACACAGTTTTCCAATGAATCTTTTGATTTTGGGAATGGAATTCATTTAAGAAGGCACCATATGTACTTTTGATTATTATCTGATTATATACAAATTTTCCCATATGATCTTTATGTGTAGACGTTCAAGTTTTCTTTTTTCTTTTCGTATGTTGGGACCAAGAAAGTGTCCCATATCAAACATATTAGATATATTTAGTACATTGGTACCAGTGCTAAATTCTATTCTGTTGATGTTAAACATATTTAATAACTAACCGTAGCAGCCTTCCTAAGTGAATGGAACAACCTTAAAAAAACCTTCCAAATGAATAAAACTCACACCAAACAAAAACCAAAACCCATAGTTCTCTTGGACGACCAGAGACATGATTGAAAGCGCTTGGGTAATTATGGGACACTTTCTCAAGAAGACTTAAATGTTTACATGTGAAGATCATAGGGAAAAATAATCGGTGGTCCATTTCAAAGCCTGTTCAAACAATGACTTGCTGATAAAATACGCAATATATATATATATATATATATATATATATATATATATATATATATATATATATATATATATATATCTTATCGGAGAATGGTATTTATAAATCTACTACAAGTTTTTGACATTCCCAAAGGTCTCCAAAATATATTACTCGTCTCTTCCACACAAAATAAAATATGAGTTGACGGGGGATTTTAATTCAGATTTGTCTTAACTTGCTGTTCCACTGAGGATAGACAGTCCGGGCTGAACTACAGTTTCCTTTATATTGGGAGTAGAATAAGTACATACTTTTCCAAGGCATGTGAATACGACCAGCTCAATCTGAATTTAAACTAGAAACACAGTCATATATATATATATATATATATATATATATATATATATATATATATATATATATATATAAAGACGCTGTAGTACGTGCAAAAAAGGGAATCCTTTGTTTCGGTCACGTCACTTTAGTGAAGTAAAAACCGTGATAAATAATTTTCTGTATAAACAATTAAACTTGGGATAATGACTGTCCAAAAAAGAATGGACTGATCGAAAAAAAAAAAAAAAGGAACGACACGTAGCTTCATAGAATGAAACGAAAGATTGACGGATCTTTTAATTTGTTAAAGTAGCTTGATGGACGTGTTGCCTATTCAAGGTAATTTAAGATATACAATGCACCACCCTGGTCCAAATTGCGGCTTGGTAGGGAAGTGCATACATTCATATCTAATGGCGGTAATTATAATTTATAGATATCCATTCTTCAGCAATGTCGTCTTAATATAGTTACGTTCATATAGTCAATTTAAGCTGTAAGTTTTGGCTAAGAGCAAATCCTCAAAGCATGGTGGACTAATGTTTTTATTAAATTAATTTTGCATCTAAGAGGGTAAAAGGACCCCATTCTATGTGCGAACCAGCAAACGTGGATTTACGATAAACGGATGTCTATATGATAAAATTGGTGTTTTCAACAAAGACATAAAGAAAAATCACAAATAAATGTCAACGCTGGTTGTAGTTGGCTGACTGTATGGAAAAAGCGTCTGTTTTCTAATCTAGAGAAAATCACGAAAATGCTGTCAACATACCGTTTGTAAAATAATATTTTGTTGTTTTTTTTTTTAACAGTCTCTCCTCCTGAAACTTAAACATAAATTAAGCCAGCGCTGCTTCAAGTGGACTCCCATTACAGATCCCGTCAAATTGCTTGTACATGATGTTACTGAAGTTGAACTGATTACATTTAGTAGCAATGTGAGCCAATTTCAGAAAGACGGGTACTGGAATGGGAGAGGGGTCCAAATGCCTGAGATATTGGGTGTCAGCACAAATTATGATAGTCTTATCTAATGGAACATTGGTGTATAAGCTCGTTATGTCAAAAAACAAAAAAAAAATGAGTGGTTGGGATCAATGAATGTATTCTGATCTGATATGTAAAGGTAAAAGAGACACTAACAGATCTATTTTCTCCCTCCACACTCCATGCTTTTTTGGCGGTCACTCCCCCAAGTTTAATTCCTCATACATAATCTTATTTGTCACGCTTTTTAATTATCTGAATAAACGTGACCTAAATGAAGGGTTTGTTTTTTTAGAATTTAAAAATATTCTGATATTAAAATATTCTATTTATTTTAAAATATATATTGTTTTAAAAATACCGTTTAAATTCTGCACGTCCCACAAGATGTTTTTATATTTCAAGAGTCAGTACAATAACATGCTGATACGCACCCCGAATAACATCATCAAAATTAGGAGTAAAGTCTCTACTCTCCAACATGTGATAAAATTTCTTAAAGAATGTTTATCTATGACTGTTTGAATTTAACGGCATGTCAACATGCGTAAGTTTACTTCATGCCTAGAGGATGAAGAATTGCGTTCATGGTACATATATATTTACGTTTTTGTGTAGCTGTTTCTTAAGAGTTTTTTTTTATACCTGGTCAGATCAAAAAATATATAATTTTTGAATAGATGTATTTGAGCAATACACGGACCCTAACAGGTACTCAGGCTGAGTCAAGGTGAACCTGAGATAAATGCCATTTAAAGGGTATTCCATTCTCAACAGATCAACAAAACTGCAGTCTTGTGCCATAAGCATGATACCTCTTTTTTCCTTTTTAGTGTAGGGCTCTTACCCCTCTGTAGGGGATACAGTCAGTGTATTGTAAGTTGAAAATTTCATAAGCTGAAAGGTTCATAGCATGACATTTTATCTGCCGATGACGTTTTTGACCGATGGGATCCAAGCACTGAAACACCGATGGAAGAAATGTGTGCATCACAAGGGGGACTATGTTGAAAAGTAAACCACATTTGGTCATATTCTGTGAGAGTATCTTGGTCAGCCTATGAACTTTTCAGCATATAAACTTATATATATGATTATATATATATATATATGCATATATATATGAATATACATATATATATGTGTGTGTGTGTGTGCGCGTGTGCATATATACATATATATATATATATATATACACATACACACACATATATATATATATATATGTACGTATATATGAATATATATAGGAATATATATATATAATATATATATATATGCACACACACACACACACACACACACACACACACACACATATATATATATATATATATATATATATATATATATATATATATATATATATTAGGTTACATCAGTATGTCTCTAGCTTGACAAAGAGGTTATATGATATCATCTGAGATTTTCT